>VWZZ01006573.1:14434-41077 GCA_013399095.1 Psophia crepitans | reverse complement strand
GCCCCCAGCCTGTAGCGCTGCCTGGGGTTGTTGTGGCCAAAGTGCAGGATCCGGCCCTTTGCCACATTGAACCCATCCCACTGGCCTCTGCCCAGCGATCCAACCTGTCCAGGTCCCTCTGCAGAGCCATCCTACCCTCCAGCAGATCAACACTTCCCCCCAGCTTGGTGTCGTCTGCAAACTTACTGAGGGTGCACTCAATTCCCTCATCCAAATCATCAACAAAGATGTTGAAGAGGATGGGCCCCAGCACCGACCCCTGGGGCACACCACTCACGACCGGTCGCCAGTTGGATTTGACTCCATTCACCACCCCTCTCTGGGCCCGGCCATCCAGCCCATTATGAACCCAGCAAAGAGTGTACCTGTCCAGGCCATGGGCCGCCAGCTTCTCCAGGAGAATGCTGTGGGAGACCCTGTCAAAGGCTTTGCTGAAGTCTAGGTAGAAAACTAATGCAGAAAACTAATAATAATAATGCAGAAAACTAATCAATCCTGCCAATAAATTTAGGCAGATACTTGACCAACCACACGTAGGTGTCTATTTTAGGGCAAACTGAATGAACTGTGTGCAGGCTCTATGGACCTTATTGACTCAATCTCTATGACAGCTATCTACCTCACCCAGGGATTTGTACATGTAGATTGGGCTTAACTCAATTTTCTCATAAATGCGTCTAATGCCATTTTAAATGCTTTTGGGTAACTACTTGGCCTTTAACTTCTATTCTTGGAAAACCTGTGTCTCTAGCTTCTAGGTCATATCTACCAGTCCTCTTGCAGAACACCACTCTCAAGTGGCCGTCAGCACTTAAGCTTAGATGATTAAACTGAGATCCGAAGTTAATCAAGATGAGTTTCACCTTTAGTACCATGAAAAAAAGGATAATATCTGTGTAATAAATTTTCATCTCAACAGGAATATCTGAAAGTGAATATCTGAAATTTCTGTGAGTACCTTTATTTGCCACCTGGCAATGGGTTTATCATCAACCAGATCCATGACATCAGACTGCTGGCCATCATTTGGTAACGGGCATTCGACAGTCCTAGCATTTTGGAAGGCAGCTGGCATAGTTAGAGGTTCTCCGGGAATCCACTGGCTACTGCTGTACTAAATATCAAGACAGAAAATCTGTTTTTCAGTGAAATACATTACAAAAATATTTTTATAAGAGAAAAAAACCAAACACATGTATTGCAAAGTGCTTGAACAAGTGTAATGTCTCTGGGTTAGAAAGCAGTGGGAAATACTAAATGCCGTTATTTGCACACATAGATTTCTACCTGAGCCTGCTAGTGTGGAAGAAAAGACAGAGAAGCCTTTCCTGCTGCATGGCCCTCTGGCACTGCACTGCCAAGGACAAACAGTTCTTCCAGCTGAAGAGTAAAGGGAGGGTTAAGCAGTGGGTGGTCCTCTAACAGCACTGATCTGCTGTCTAAGTGCCTCTATCCTGCTCCATCCCTGTTCCCAGGAGAGGACAAGCTTTAGTCAAACAGACGAGGTTTTGGCAGGGCTCAGGTATCATTCCAGGTGCTGGGGGAATACTGGCAGTTAGCTATTCAATCCTCACACAAGCCAACAGATTACGCCCATTAACCCTGCAGACTTTTCTTCTAAACTGTAGGACAAGTCATCCAAGGATCTCTCTTGAGAGTTCAAGGTAAGAGAACAGGGATGGTAATACTAGGTAATACTATTTGACTGAAGTATTGATGTGGAAGCAGGGATAAGCATACTGAAAATAGAGTCCAATGGAAGTAAGAATCCAGACAGACTAAGAATCAAGAAAACAGCAAGATCAAAATCATTTTGATCTTGACAAGGTTTTACTGAGTTGGGACATTTCTTCAGTTACTGGAGGCAATAGAGACATTTATTCAATGCCAGTCCTGATATGGGGAGTCATCTGCTGATAAGGCCTTTTCTTTTTTTTCTCCAAACAGAAAAAAAAAAACCAACCAGAAAACCAAAAACTTATGCTGAACAGAAATACGAGCTATTTTTGTTCAACGAAACATTTTGGTTTTCTTCACCCTATACTCAGTTAGGGAATTCACAGCAAGGGTGAGTAAAAAAAAAAAATTAAAAAAACCAGGCATAACAGCTAAATATTTCTAAATATGTCATTTTGATCACACTTAGTACCACAGCCTTTGAAGTGTCATGCAGTCTGTTTCTCCAGAAAACTTTTGTTAGCTGGAGGCAAGTTCAGATAATTTTTTCAGAAACAAATTAACCTTTCAAAACCCAATTAAAAACCTTCAGATGTACTAGCATTCTAGCTCGTTAGGTTCATAGAAAAACTTACTTCTGCAGTTCAACATAAAGAAGGAACTAAACCAGTATTTTCATATTAGGAAGGTTTAACACACTCTCATCCTTTACAAAAATCTGAGTAAATTCTGCATCAGTGTAACCATAGGTTCCTTGGCCATGTCCTACCCAAACCTCTATCAAGAGATGTGCAGCAGTCCTGCATCTGTGAGGTACTTCAACACAGAATTCACTGAATTGCCTCTTCTAGCATCATGCACAAAACCTGCATCATTCCTAACATGGTAGGAGAGCCCATGGGCAATGGATTTGATTTAACCTTTCAAAAGTGAAAATATAAAAGTAAGAAATTCAGTGTGTATTAGCTTTAAATTCTGCCAAAAATGCCTATTCTATGAAATTTTGATCATTTAAGTTTAATCTCAAAATATGTGGGTTCTATATTGTTGCAAGTCCATTGACATTTGCATAAAGTCACTATTACTCTGGCCTGAAAAGTCAGCAAAACTAAACAAAATAAAACCCCCAAACCATCCTTTTTTTTGTATTTTCAAGGAAAAAAAAAATATCTCAGCTCCCTCCTCAACGGCAGATAACAGCAGCAGTATTCATTTTCTAACCTGGCTCTTGTTAGTGAGAAGACTGTCAATAAAAATTATTAAATAGAAAGTTTTTGTAGTTAGGAGCCAAATACACCACTACAAAGAGTGTTACATCAGAATATCTTGACATGAGTTAAAACCAAGGCATTTCTCACTGTGATAAGTGAACTCCCAGTAATTGTCTCACTGTGAGCTTGGTCTAAAAGTCTTTTAGCCTAATGGAGTGTAAACTTACTTTCGACTTTATCATTTCAAGCCAACTTGCAGATGAGTGGATGCATGTTGTGTTTAAGAAATATCTACAGCCAGCAATGCTTAATCTGCCAAAATAATTTTAGCATCTGCTGAAAATAGTTAAGGAAAACTTTTTTTTTTTTCTCTCTGGAATAAAATTTTCCTCAAGAGTAGTCCCACTTTCACCATCTCCCCCCCACCGTCGCCATCATCACCTCAATGAAAACCAATTTTATTTCAATGCTCTTTTTATTCTCGTTTCCCACATGACATAAAAACTTGTAATTGCCAATTGTTTATTCCAGGCTAACACTCGTAAACTACCTCTAAATTTGCCTTAAGGAAATTCTGGTTCTGAGTAACAACAGACTCTATACAGAGATTCCTCTTAGCTTATGGTGCAACATTTTTAAACTCCTGTTCAAACCTGGGGTACAGAGCTAGCATATATATCATTAAAAAGCCGTGGTATTCTACCCCAGGGAAATGGACAACACATCAAAAATGCCCTTCTCTTTTCGTAACAGATTTATTACATTTATAAAAGGTTTATTTCAAGCATTAGATTTGAGACAGAAATCCAGCAATGTCTTTAACCTTGCTGTCCTTTTTCAAAGGAGTGGTACTTCGATTCCTCTCCATAAGCACTTAAAAAACCGAACGGATGTACTGGTTGTTACTAACAGGGCTGCCTCTGCCCTGTTCTGATGGATAGCTGCCATATGCTGTTATCTGCCTCTCGGCTGCTGAGCATTCCCATTACGCTTTGTATTTCTCTTATCATGGAGGAAATGGCAGTCTCGGAAAGACTTGAGTGTCTGCTGCAAAGTGCTGAGTGCTTTTGCTTTTAGCTTCTACTAAAGCGTTGGGATGTACCCACAGCAATGGACAATGCGTTAGACATTTTTTCCCCTCACTCCCCGAGAAGTTTAAAACGTAATTGTTACTATTCAAGGAGACCTACCTGTAATCTGAGAATTTCACATTTCAGATTCAATGACTCCCTGAAGCCACGGCCGAAAGCTCGCACTGATGTGCAGTCGTACTGTCGAATATCGCACAGCCCAGCATTCTCCAGCTCTGTAATTTCTGGAGCCTGGTCTTTGAAGTAGAGATTAAACAATGAATGTCAGTATATCAACTCATTCATGTGTTTACATTAAGCAACACATTGATTTCTCTATCCAGTTAAGAAAATTATGTAAACAACAAAATCTGGAGCCAGCTGAAGAAGGACATAAACAGAAACATTATTTTTATTGTTAAAATGAATCTTAACTTCAAAGCTAGGTGTTTTGTCTTCCCTTGGAACTTGAGTATTATGAAGCAGAAAAAACACTCAACTGGTAACAAACACTTGTGAATATGTGTTTTGCTTTCTCATCTATGGTTCTCTACGTCACACTTGCAGATAAAATCTAAATGAAACTCAGGCCCTAGTAATAGGAACTGGAAAGGTTACAGCTATGCAATAATTTATAATGGGCATTTTTTGTTTAAAGACGAAACAAAAACATCTCAGGTGGAAGTTATTTCAGGAAATAAATTGACAAAGACTAGAACACTAAAAAATAGGTTTTATGAAGCAAAACCAGTTTATTTGACTTCAAGAGGAATCAAATATATCTGTTATTCTCTTACCTCTTTCTCTACTTGCTTTTAAATAAGTCACTAAAACAAAAACACCACTGCAAAACAAAGTACTAACAAGTTTTGTTTTGTTTTGAAAGGATTTTGACTTTTGTAGTACTTTTCATATTTTTCCAGTGTACCTGATTAACTGAATTTTTGATGCCTTACTGAAAATAAAACAAGAAGAAAACAAAACACCTGCCCAGCTCTATTTGCTGTACCTCTTTCTTCTTCACCATCAATTCTTCTCCCACCACATCTAACAGTGAGCTTACAGAGCTGTAACATCACCAAAGAGAAGACATCCCACTTACATTTAATAAGTGGAATAATACAGACTATAAAAAATTTCAGGATGGATGGATGTGGCAGATCTTCCCTGAAGAAGACGGCATGTGGAAAGACTGCTAATCTCCTGGGGAAATACTTTGGATTGCAAACTCACCGAGTGGTAAATTTTTTTAATCTGCCATACCAGAAACTAAGCCCGTCTTTAACCCTTTGGAAACAAGAAGGCTGAATAGAAAACAAATATGGCTGTATTAAACTGGAACTAAATTGCTGGATAACAAACAGGGCCACCGTGGGGAATCTCTTTCAGCACACAAAAGCAGGAGAGAAAGGCATCAAAATAAATACATGTTGCACAAACACTGAGAACATTACTTAAGTAAATCTCATTTTTCCTCCACTTACCAGACAGTATGCTGCAGTCATATGAGCTATAGCCTTGAAAACATGCACAGCCCCATTCTGTACATTCCCCGTTACCACTGCAGAGACTGGGACACTTTAACGCAATAAGTAAGCTCTCAACTGACTCTTCAAGTCCTTGTTGGTTGTAATTTATTTCTTCCAAAACTCTCTTCTCGCATTCATTCTCTAGAAGAGCTAAGGAAGCTTCTGCCCAACTGAGGTCATCTTTCAGCAGCAAATCTTTAACACACATATTGATTGCGTCCTCTATCCGCTGACCAAGAAGGCCACCACAAGATCTTCCTATACTGGAATTAGCTATTGCCTGCTGGCATAGTAACAAAGCGCTAGACTCTGTGAGGCCAGAAGGTGTGGGCCAAGAAGGAAGAAACTTCTGGTCTGTATCAGTGGCATGGTCCTCTGGGAAAAAATAACTATACCCCTCTAAGTCTGTTTGGCTAAGACTTTGGAACAGAAACACTGGATGGTATTCATAATAATTTTGGCGTTTCCCCCTACTTGTAACAGATTGACTTTTGCGAAGATGACTACTGTAACGGTGAGAATTTTTTCTGTTCCCTGAGCTTGAAGTCCCTTCTCTTTCTACACCAGTATTTCCCACTGAGGTTGCAGAGACACGTGTGTTTACTGAAGATGTTTTGTGAAGTTTCATTTGATCATCGTCCCTCTTCTGCAGAGGTGTAGATGAATCCATTTCACGTGCAGATGAACGTTTCTTTAAGCCTCTGACAAGATCAACAGGACCGAGATACTCAGCAGTGACATCCAGTCCTGGTATCAAAGAAAGGAATCTACCACTTTCACTATCTTTACAAGGCAGAGGAAGTTCTGATTTAGAAACTGTGCCTAGTTTACCCACTGATCTATACAATCCAGCATCTTCAAGTGCGCAGTCACAGAAGACTGTTTTTCTAGATGTTAAAGAAGCAGGTGTCTTGTCAAACAAGCTATCTCCTGGTGAAATTCTGAAGAAGAAATAAAAAGATGAAACTGTATGTGAACCTTTTTGCCCATTTTCATTGTTTTAGTAAGGCATTAAGTTTGTTTTGCTTTTTGTTGTTTCTTACTTCTACAGCATAGATCACAGAATCTGCAGCATACAGCTGTATTTAAGGACCCTGGTTAAATCACAAAACCATGAGAGCGACTTAGAACAGAATTATTGAGAAGCACAGATCTTTTCTGTGTACCTGGATACTTTGTTCACAACCTGCTCAATCTAATCTTAGGCCATAATAGTTAAATGCTAATTTGGCTCTACATTTACAGTTGGCTCTAAAACAAGTTACGGAATGTACTGATGAGATTCTAACATTAACTTAAAAATTAGAAAGATTTTTTTTTTATTTATTTCAAAAGGTTTCTAAGAAGGCAAAGGAAAGGTTGAACCAAAAGTGATGACATTTTACTGAAACAGAAGTGTTTTGTTACCTCCACTCGTTAATAAAAGAAAGAAGAACATTAGCATGGTTTGGGATTTCCACTCCACTTGCAGTGTGATAGTCATTCTCCGCACTTCCGTCAAAGGTGCCACAGAGTCCCACCGTGTGTCTGTAGTCTGAACTGGGTGCCCTAAGTGTTATGCTCATTCCCCATTCACTCACATCAGCACGAATGAAAGCTCCAGAAGAAAACAAAACCTAGAGAGAGATCAATGATAGCATCATGAGAAACATTTTTTTTTACTTTACCTAATAAAACCAGGTATGTTTGTTGGCACGGAGCAATTGAAAAAGGTGAGGCATATAAAGACACCCCATTAAATTCTGGATCTATGCTGGATCAGACAAATTTCATTATTTCTTCTTTTCATGAAGCCCTGTAAATAAAAACCCTATACATCTCAACCTTAGCAGGCAGCTAGCTGGTACACTATAGGTCCATAAACTTCATCCATCATTCCACTTATATTGTAGAAGTTCAGTGACTACAAAACCACAGAGAATTAAAGATCATCTGGGCTGCTCACCCTTCACATGCTAGCATAGGGAAAGGGATGATTCTGGTAATATGAACAGACTCTTTGACAGCACCTTTCTCAACTTTCTTTTTGTCAGCCACATGATCCCCTGTGTTAGTAGCTTAATATCGTCACTTACCATCTGCAAAGCTGATCCCAAATTTTCTAGATAGCTCAGAATAGCCTTAGATATTTACTATTTAATTTTAGGCAACTTTACAATCTCTTGAAAGAAATACTAGAAGTCTTACGAACAAAATCCACTATGATTTTTACGGCTGTTTCTGTTACTAACTTGCTGTACAAATCTGAACAAGTCATTTAAATTTTCTGGTTCCTCAGTATACTTTTAATTTCTCCACTGCCTCATTTCATATTAATACTTCATATCTGAGGTCTCCAGATGAAGTGCTTCAGATAACACTTAAATATTTTAAAATAGCCTTATACCAACAGCCAAATCCAAGATGAAAAGGCATATGTGTTTCTGTGGCTTGCCTTCCAGACCAACAGACAGATTAAAGAGCAGTTGAGGGCTTCACTTTTACATTGTGCTTCATCTGTCATTCAGTGGAGTGCTACAGCAATTCTATCTACAAAAGGGAAGCTACAGGGAATTATAAAAGCAAATGTGAACGTTTATCTGAGGGCCACAGTCTCTAGAGAGACCATCTACACTTCTAATTCTGCGGATGTCATTTGGCAAACTTAATTATCTGCATGCACAGACTTCCTATGTGACACTGGCATGAGCAAAACAGAGCACACAGAGGTCTCATTTTGGAACACTGGGGCGCTAAATAAGTGCAAATTGAATCTGAAAACTGCACCTTGCACACAGGGGTTGTATACTGTGATTGACAACATGGTTCCAGAAAGGTATGCATCCTGACACATGCTTGTCTTTGAGGACAACATCCTTCACTTACAAGCACAACAGTGGCCAAAGAACTACAACTGCAAGATAAACATTATGCTACTGCTTAACTGCAGAAAATAAAGCGTGATGTAGTTCTGAAGTTGGTGTGAATTGGTAGAAATAATTTCTGAGATAACCATTCTGTCTGCAAGCAACTATTTACTACTTACTGTTACTTTTCTTCCTAGGTAGGATTCAGTGATTCTGACATTGCTTCCTGTTGTGTCTCTGCTTATTACAGATAAGTGTGGCTGTGACTCACGTAGCTGACCACTGCACATGTCAAATGCAATTATATCACTCCCTTCTTTGGCAACAAAGCCACAGTTACAGGATGCTGGGTAGTGAAGACTTCCACAGTCCCACTGGCGAACATGAACTTCAAAATCTCGAGACGTGCTTTTATAGAGAACAAATGTTCCTGTTTTAAAATTGTCATAGAGTCTGGAATCAAAAGAATAGCGTGTGATATCACTTTGGTTATAAAATAACTGTGTCACCACATGTCAGCAACTTAAAACAGATTTCTAATATTTGGTGAACTTTGATACTGCAACTCATTTTCCTGCATCAGAAAAACCAAACGCTACAGCCCATAAACCAACACACAACTTCCTTCTGAACAAACACCATCATATCTTCCTCTGTACAGCTCTAAAATCAAAAAAATTAAACCTGCTTTACAGCAGAAAAATAAGGAATAAAAGAAGGATCATAAGTGGAGTATATGTAGACAATGGCTGTGAATGGAAACATAACCATGAAGCCACTGCCATTTTTTTAAAATTTTTTTTTAACAGTGCTTATGAGTGGGAACTGGAGGGTACTTCTCAACCTTTGTGTTTCTACAGCAATGCAGCTGTGCAGCAAGAGCGATCAGATGCACAGCAGCGTGCATGTAGGGGGCAGCTGCTGAAGACTGCGTTAAGTACCCTTGACAAAATAATTTAGAAAGTCACATGCTTTTAAAAAGGTCTGCTTTATTAAGATGGAGATGGGGAGTGCTTATTCCCAAAGATTTGAAAGTTATTTAATAGAAAAACCATAAACAGCAACTTTTTTTTTTCCTTAGGGTTAGCCATCTGTTCCCTGAAGCAAGGTTAAAATAGCCAATTTAATGATTCAGCAGTGAGAAGGGGGAAAAAAAAAAAGAAACAAAAACCCCCAAACTTTTGCTGCAAGTTTTACAGCCTCTTGGCTACAAATGGCATTTGACAGTTAATTGCAGAATTGTGATTTGCTTTGTGTATAATGGGCCAGCAGACAGACTGCAGATGGCTACGCCACTGGGACTGCACAGGATTGCCTGTGATTCAGTAATGACAGTTCCTTTTCTATTTATTTCCCCAGTTTGTAAAATAAAAGTAGCAACAGACTTTATCCTTAAAAAGAAAGTTCTTTCCCTGCAGCATCCCTTCATAAGCAAGCTTGATCACAATGCATTGATGGCTAAAATGCCCAGTGAAGCCATCCTTATGATTTCCATGATGAGGAATTGCAAGATCAGGACAACCCCAGTGACTTTATTATTATTATTACTAGTCACAGTGCTATTGGAGAAGCAATGACAGCTTGTCTTTTTCCTCCCTTTATCAGGTTTACAAGAGCAACAGGGTTGTGGGCTCTTCCTCTCATCCTGCCACTTGAAGAAACGTGCTTATGCACGTCACAGACAACAGTGAATAAGTCACTTCCAACACCAGCACAATGCTATGCAGACAGCAGGTATCTTCTAGAAACTTGATCCTTACAGGGATACAGATACTGGCACCCAGAAATAGGGAAACTATACTGTAGACATACTTGGCATATTTCTCTAAAAATGGAAATAATCCATTTGCCTCACTCTTTTGCCACAACCCAAAAATTGCATTTAGAAATACAAACATTACAAGCATCATCATGACTGGCGAGCTTTTACTAGCTACAGCAGGTTTACCCTTATTGTCCAAGAAAGAGTATAAAATGCACAGCACAGTTGTGGCAAACTACAGTTAACTTGTATCACCAGCACAGACTTTTTTAAAAAAACCACCACACCAAAAAACAACAAAACCACAAAAAAACCCCACTTCAAATTAAGATCAACAATCCAGTGATTACCTTCCATCAAACGTAATTATATGAGGGTCAGTAAATGAGTAGCAGTAGGCAGTGGGTAGATCCTTCACTGTAATCTTCAACACAAAAAAACACGTAGTGAGCCATGTCAGATTAAGAAATAAACAGACTCCTGCACATTATTTATGACACTAGTTTACTTTCTAATAAATATGTTATAGTATGCTTTTAACCAATCTTAGTTATATTAATATTCAAATGTTTTAAAACAAAAACAAAAAACAACCAAACAAAACCCAAACTTCATTCAAATGAAAACGCAGCATTTGAATGAAAATAAAAACAACGGAAAATTAGCCACTTGGAAATCTTGGTGTGAGCCAGCATATCACAACTGAAATAGATGCTGCATTTACATCTGCCACATTTCTGGCCACGTGCTTTTACAGAGCTAAACATGAAGATTTTCAACCTGTGTGCTTTCTGGAGCATAGCCATTCCACAGGAAGTTCTCACTGGATATAGGTTCGACTGTAATTCTGGTAATTCTGTCTCCATCCTGCATAAAGTCTGTCACAGCACTGAAATAAATTACAGCTTGACTACAGATTCCGTTATTGCAGGGTTTCTGGAGAAGATCCACATGACAAGAAGAAAGAGCCAAGTTTAAACCTAACTGCTCTTTACCTGTTTTAATGAAAACACATCATTAGTGAGTTTTCCTCTAAACAAGTCACATTTTGTATACCACTGTTAATATAGATACTAACTTATTCACAGCAATTTCATAAATGAAAATGACTATGCATTTTCCCTGGGTTTGGTCATGCAAAACCCCCTCTCTACTTCTTCATACACACACTCAAGAAAATAGTTTTGAGTTTTCCAGTTTGATAGCCAAATGAAAATCATGATAGTCTTGCTGATCTGACATAAAAATGGTTGCCTGCATAGGCAAGGCTCCTGCTGGGGCTCAAAGGACCTGTGCTTGAGAAAATACTACAGAAAACGATAATAACAGTTAAAAATTCGGACTTTAAAACTATATATACAATACTTGCAACACAACAGGTCAACAAAATGAACTGAATTATAACCTTTGCAAGTATTAGGGTATTCTGTCTATTCAAGTTAATGAATATGGCTCCAATATCCACAGTCGCCAAAAATATCTGCTAACTTCAACAAGTAATGGATTACAGACACATTCTTCCATACTTCCAGCAGCAGTATATACAGCCTGTGAATATTTGAACATTTAAGAAAGTATTTTACAATGTAACAGCTTCTTCAAAGAAGCAGACCATCAGGAATATTTAGAAAAACACATTAAACATAGAAAAAGCAACAAAAATCAGGACAATACTTACCTTTATCAACAGTGTTTAATGTTAGTGAGATTTTGCAGTCACTTTCAAGCTGGCTAAACTCAGGACAAGGAATAGGAATGCTACTTTCTATTGCCAGACTGTACTCCTTCCCATCTTCTGAGACATCATACGTTTCTGGATGGAACTAGCACAGAAGAAATTGTACTTAAAACGCAATCTTCGTGGGTGAACTATAGTATTGCTTATTCTCCAGCTAGGAGTAAAGTATAAAAAATTAAAATGACTAAATGGCACAGTGCATGGCCGGCTCCCCTTGATGAGGGTTATTTAGATGGTCTGAAGAGCAGCGGCATACTGGGGAGACGAGGACACAGCAGCAAGAGTCCTGAGAATAATGGGCAAGGATAAGGAAGAGGCAAGAGTAAAGACTAGCTAGAAAGGTAAGGAACTATCAAACCGCATTAACGCCATGAAAACGTATTCTCTGGGTAACTTCTGCAAGCTAAAATATAAGCAGATTTGCTCTATTGTCTGGGAGGAAGCAGGGGGAAGCTACCTACAGGCAACAACATCCCAAAAGAACTTGGAAGCACCATATTTCTCCTGGGATTCCTCTCTGATTCCACAGCTCACTATAGATACATATTAAAAAATGCAATTAGAGATCAGTAACAGAGGCCTACAATGGAGCATTGTACATTGGGTGAAACAGGACTATTCCCAACAGATAACCATGTGCAGTACCTCTCTGGGACTTGGGTCCCATTCCTGGCCAGCAGATTGATCTCTGTAGCTATTAAAGCATAGTAAGCATTCACGGTAAGAATTAAAATGAGTCTGGACCCTGGCCTCAGTGCGTATCTTAGCTTCCACCTCTAAGCGCAGACGAGGCTGGCCTCACCTGTCCCTCACCCCGCAGAATCACAGAATGGTAGATGTTGGAAGGGACCTCTAGGGATCACCTAGTCCAATCCCCCTGCTAGAGCAGCATCACTTACAGCATTTGCACAGGACAAAGTTGCACAGGATTGCGTCCAGTCAGGTTATGAATATCTCCAGAGAAGAGACTCCACAACCTCTCTGGGCAGCCTGTTCCAGTGCTCAGTCACCCTCAGACCAAAGAACTTTTTCCCCATATTGAGATGGAACCTCCTGTGTTCCAGTTTGTGCCCATTTCCCCCTGTCCTGTCGCTGGGCACCACTGAGAAGCAATACTCAGAAACACATCTACTGCAATGAAGTCAAACATTATTTTCTTACAAAATTACCTTAATGCCAGCAAAAAATTCCTTGCTCTCAACAGAAGAGCTTTGTATATTTGGTTCCTCCATGAAAAAAGCAGAACTGCTACAGTAGATCTGTAGGGCAAAACCAAAATAATAGAATACAGTTTTGGTATGAAATGTCATGTGAAGATAAAACCCAGCCATCATGGGGCAGTTTGATGGATTCATCATGCCCAGTCTTCTGTTCACACCAGAAGTTACCAATTACCAGTGGTACTGTTCAAGAAAAACACAGATACAGATCGAGTGTCCTAAGACTTTTTGGTGGCATACTCCACCAGCAGTGCAGAAACTTCATGAATTGAAGGCTGCATGCAAACCATCGTCTTTAACAAGCACCTAAATCTCCACAGATACAACAAATCTCTTCTGGACCATTTCTGCACCCCACCCCACCTCATGGAAATGCATTCTATACTTTATTACATGTTATTTACTTCTTTTTTGTCTGTTTCACATTTGTTGCTTTGTATTTTTGTCGAGTGCCCATTAGGTGTTCGATTATGCAAAACACCCATCCCCTTCTCCTCTTAAATATACGTTTTTCCTGGTGTTATGGGCCTGGATAATCTTTTTCAAGCTGAAACATTTCCTGTTATTTCCATTCACTGAAACAGTTCCATGCTACTGGACAATGTGGTTTTGCTTTGGTTTTGCATTTTTGTTTGTTTATATTGCTGTATCGCTTTTGAGATGTGTTGAATACACATGCAGTATTTGCAATCCTGAGAAAACCAAGGATTCACAGCAGCAGCAGGTAATTTATGACTGTGTCTTTCCTTTTGTTTGTCACTGAGCTAACATTGTCAGGCAACTATTCACAAAGTCCCCAAAGGTTTTTTGAGGATTAGCAATTGCTGTTGACCATAAACCATCAAAGCAGCCTGGCTTTGACTTGAATACACATGCACACGCACACCAATTGCGTGCTTTACTGTTTTTTGGATATACAGGTAGAAAGCTTATTGATTTTCCAATGCTTAAGCTTCTAGGCTCTCACAGTAACTTCGAGATCTTGATTTTGCTACCATGCAAGCTAATGCAGCTATTTCTGCTACTTTTGATGGCAGAGATTAAACCATTTAAATCCAGTTCTAGAGACAAAACTATCAATCACCAGCTTATTGATTCAGAAAAAAGAAATCTAATGAATCAACAATTTAGCTTCTCACAACCTCCAGCTCTTACAGCCTCTCACTTAGATGCGGTAGCATCCAAAAATCCTCTCAATTTACAGTATCAAACAAAATCACAGCAGAGGGTGAAGAAGATACAACTTGAATAAACGTTTATCTCTTGGACACACACTATACCCTACTGAGATAGACAGTCTCAAAACCTTAATGGCAGGGATAATTACTGATATATTCTGTGGTATTTCCACATTCATATGGGCACTGTTGGGGTAAACAATTAGAGGCAATATGCTTCTGCCAAGAAAAATTATACAGCAAGGTGCTGTGACTCTGTCTAACAACTGTTAGTGTCTACTGAGCATTTATGAAATTATATGCCTTTAGATAAAATAGCTATGGAGGAAAAATAACAGAATTAATAAGATACTGTCCTGGTTTCAGCTGGGAGAGAGTTAATTTTCTTCATAGTAGCCAGTATGGGGCTGTGGTTTGGATTTGTGCTGGAAGCAGCGCTGATAGTGCAGAGATGTTTTTGCTGTTGTTGGGTGATGCTTACACAGAGCAAAGGACTTTGCTGCTTCTCGCACCGCCCCGCCAGCAGGATGGCTGGGGGTGCGCGGGGAGTTGGGAGGGAATAGACAGGACAGCTGACCCCAACTGACCAAAGGCGTATTTCATACCATACGACGTCATGCTCGGTCTATAAGGGCCTTGGGGAGAAGAAGAAGGGGGGGCAGCAGCGTTCGGAGTGATGGCGTTTGTCTTCCCAAGTAACCATTACGCGTGACGGAGCCCTGCTGTCCTGGGGATGGCTGAACCCCTGCCTGCCGTGGGCAGTGGGGAATGAATTCCTTGTTGTGCTTTGCTTGTGCACGCGGCTTTTGCTTCACTTATTAAATTCTTGTACCTGAATCCACGAGTTTTCTCACTTTCACTCCTCCGATTCTCTCCCCCTTTTCCAATGAGGGGGACTGAGCGCGTGTTTATGTGGTGCCCAGCCAACGGCTGGAGTAAAACCACAACAGATATGAAGCATTTATAATTATTTTTAACTTACCCTGTCTCCAAGTCTAACATTTATCCCATCCAGTTCTAGAAGTGAGAACGTATGAACTGCTGTCTCATGTTTCAGTTCTTCTTTGAGACCTTCAGAAGAAAGTCTTGACCAAGTTACAGTGAATCCAACTGAGCTGTTTGCAAGAGGACTGCCAAAGGTACACCTCAGGTAAATGCTGCCTTTGATCAACTCCGCTGCAACTTCAGGAATGGCTGGTAGGGGTGGTGGCACAGGTGGAGACGATGAAGGAGCCAGTTTACCTAGTCAAACAGAAGCGTGCTTTGTGCTTTTTATTCTGAGCAAAAACAATACCGGGTGAAATGACATTTACATATATTTTCCCCAATTAATACACTAATAATAGTTACCTTTTTCATATGTGGAAAAATTACGTAATTGCTTAGAGAATCAGAGAAAATGTATACATTCCTTTTGCTAATGATTAAAAGGAGAAAAACTCTTTATCAGCCTTTGATTATATTCTAGCCCATAGGAAGGTACTGAAGAGGGAGGAGAAAACTCAAAACCAAGGGAATAAAATACAATTAATTATTTCACCTGAGAGGAGAGAGCAACATGCAAAGGACTTTGCTTGACAGAAGAATATTCTTCTCTACCAGGGGAAGCAAGGGAAGATGCTACATAAAATAAGCACCAGCACGATTTCTAGATTCATCTTATATTTGGCTCCCAAAGAATCAAAGTAATCTGTAAATCAGCATTATTAAGACTGCTTTTTAATATTTTATTACTTATTCTGAACATTATGCTGAGAAAGTACTTTTGTAATCCAAGCTCTGAAAATACCTCTAAACTGCTCATTTTGCAACAGACTGAGCAATACTGTTGATAACCTGAACATGTTTTTGTTCAAGAGAGAATATAACCATGTTGACATTATTGGGTCACAGATAATCTTGAAAATCAAAACAAAATACTCACTGCTACAGACACCTTGAATTAGCATTCCCTCAGGATCACAGGTTTGTGTCTTTGCATCTGAAACAACTATAAATTGTTCTTAAATTATATATTCACATACACACACAGTATGTATACCAATGCTCTTAATTATTGCCCTAGTTAAAAATACACCAAATATCACAAGACCGAAGTGCAAAATTAGCAGAACAGAAGAAATCTTGTAATCCCAGCCATAAACAATTACAGTAGCAGTCAGTACAAAGCCTTGTGTCGGAAATCACAAGTAGATTGACTACATCTAGGAGGAAGGGTACAGAACATTCTACCACCTCCATGTCTTTTACTGCAGGTGTACCCAGCCAATACTTAGAGATGTTGTTAGTGAATAAAAACAAATTAAACTCTTCTCTTGAATAAATATTTGGTTAGATCTGAATGCTTATTCATTAACTGTAACCCTGGACAGCCAAATTCAGCGCAGACTTGCTTTGAAAAAAAAAAAAATCTTTACTACAAAGGCTGAAGAAAAAGTGCTTGTGCACAGCTATTGTTTGGTACTTTGAATGTTATTTAAAAAAAAAAAAAAGTGGAACTTTGATTAAACATGAAAATACCAGTGCATTTGTAACAGGAGTAGAAAGAGGTTAGTCACTCCACTCAAACTTAGTCAAAAGGGCAGTAGCAATACTGAAAATCCCATTCACCAACAAGAATGAATAGCAGATTTTTATGTTCCACGCTGCAGTGATACAACATTTGAATTCCATAGCATGTAGAGGACAGACTGTTTGGAAATCTGCATCAAATGTTTACAGCTATCAAGTGTTAAAAGAAAACACAGCACGCATGGTTAAAAAAGCAACACAAGCGTACAATGCACTTTGCATGAACACATCTCCTTAAAACAGGACTTTCAAGCTCACAACGTGTTTCAGACTTGCAGTATTCAGCAGAGTCAAACCAGAGTTGTTTCTTGCCTACTTTGTTTTGAGGCAGTAAAAATTTGCAAGCTCGCTGCCTATTGTGTTTATATGCTCTTTCCTCTTCATGAGCTATCATCCAAAGTAAAAGCAATGTCCTATAGCACAGGAGTTCTTCATTGCTTCAGTCACTTGCATGCTGAATTGTCCCATTTCTGGCATTGTTTTTTCTGTCAATAAACTCTTGGAGAATGCCTGCGCAATGGGACCTAAAAGTATAATGATGGGCCAATAAAGCACCAGGAAATTCACTGGTAGTTTTGCTATTAAGCTTTTGAAAGTAGTCAGTAATAGAGAACACGACTTAAAGCCATAGAGTATATGATGCATAAAAATATGGCTAGGAGTTTCACAACTGTGTGTTATACGAGCTAATAAGAATTTCTTACTACACTTCTTCGTCACTGTTGCACAGTATTTAGAACAGTAAGGATTTAACCATGCCTTCTGTAAGTTATCTAAAATACCTGGCATGAATAATGAAACACTGAAGTTTGGAGCTGCGAACACCAACACACTTTGCAGCACAAGGGTCCAAGACAACATGAGACATTGCAAAAGGACCCCAGTTCTTTCTCACAGGACTAATAAACTGCGTATCAATAGAGCATTTCTGTGTTTAATTTTCTTCTTGCAACAACCCGTATGGCCAGAAAGATGACAAAACAGTCACAGTAAGAAAAACATTCCCAACTAAGCTAAACAATAACTAATATAAATAGAGGTTGGGCAAGTTCTTAAAATTTACTCTGATGTGTAATTCTATGCATATTCAGTAATGGGTATTTGGAGAGTATGAGTGTCCTTGTAGGTACTCTGAATTTTGACTTCTAGATGTGTCTTGTATCTCCACCTCACTCTATGGAAAAAGTTTCCATTCTTAATCTCCTGGGCTTTCAACAATACATGAGTGCTAAATGTAAGTTAAAAAGGGGTAGCATGAACTCACCTGAGCATACCAAATCATTTTTCTGTCGTATCAACATTCAAAGTAAGAATTGCAAGAAATCTGAGCACATATACCTATTTCCAGAGATTCCCCCTCAGCCAAACGTCAGAGAAACACACTTACTCACAAACCCACGTACTCAGTTGACTTAAAGCATGCCTTTTCTCACCTTCTGCACAATACCCCATGCATCCTTGGGTGGGCTGCAGCAAGTAAACAAAGAAATCTCCACAGTTCCTCACCCTGACAGGGATTCGGAAGAGGCAGCAGTCTTTTGAAGTGCTGAAGAAAAACTGCCATGTAGCACAAGCTGTTAACTGTTTGATCTCACCAGGTCGAGGCATGGATTCTGACTCCCTCAGAGACAACCAGACAGGGGCTTGAGTACCACAGTGATTCATCTTCAGCACCAGAGAAAAACATCAGAAAATGGTTAATGCTATATCAAACTACATTAAACTAGCTTTAATGAGAGCTACATATGTATTCAATTAACATCCTGCATGAGCTTTTAGCAAAATTTAGACAGTATAATTGAGGGCTTGCTTATTTTCCTCCTCAAGGTTGAATACAAACGTACACAAAAGAAACTTAAGTCCTTCTTTGAGTCTAATGAATTTGTGTTTCTAACGACTAAGGCTATAACTTAATGCCTGAAGAACTTAACCTGGAGTCACACCTGAGTGTTTTGCCCAAAAAAGCTAACAGTTGTGTTATGGCTTAGTGAGTTACTCCATACCCACTGACCTACAGTAACTAACTATGCAAACACTATCAGAACACAGCAAATACAGGGTAGAACACACACACACTATCAACCAAAGGTGCTAAAGATGGCATGTTTTGTCTGCCCTTTGCCATGGACTGAAGGCTCAGCTGGGCCTCCTGGATTTCATCCAGGAGACGCAGCCAGCTGATGCAAGGTTACTCACTTAGCCAAAAACGCGAGACACCTGGTAAGCCCTGTCTGCCCTTCAATTCCCCACCTTTAGAAACAGATATGCTGCTAGCACCCCCATAACAACCACAGTGACTTTGGAGTAACCCTAAACCCTTTGGTGCTTATGAAGCAGTGGGATTCACAAGGTCTGTGGCCCAGATGTCGATTCAAGAGGTGATTTAAGAGGGCTGCTGCTCCCCCTCTCGCCAAAAAAAAAAAAAAANNAAAAAAAGCCCCAAAAAAAAGCCTTATTCAGTGCTTTTCCTGAGGGAGTGAGAAGTGTGCTGTCGAATAGTCCCATTCCCCCCTCACCACTGTGGCTATGTGAGGCCTTCAGGTTAAGGAAGCTGCCATGCAGATCACAACAGTAGTACCAATCACGGTAACGAAAGTCTAAGTCCGATTTAGTAGATGCCAGAGTTTACCAGCAGAATACAGAAAAATGAATCTTGAGAAAAGGAGACAGAGAAGGAATCTGGTTCATGGCTTAGCAGAATGAGTTAAAGATCACCTCCTGTTTTTCATGTGCTGCAGAAAGTGAACTCAGGAGAACCTCTCATAGAAGGACACAGTACGTTAAAGCTAGCATGAAGAAAATATTCACCTGAAAACTATAAATCTGCAATTTTGAGATTTTGAGAACCTTTTCTCCTTCATGCATCACCTCAAGTATTCCTTTCTTTGATCCAATACTGAAACAACGTCTCTGATCATCTTGCCTTTAGACCTCTTGGTATACAGTCTAAAGACCACTGCAGACTCATTGAGCAATTATTCATCTCAAAAGTACACCATTTTTTTCTTAACCCCCAAAGTCTGAATCCACCATCAATCCACTGGGTAGACAGAATTAATGAGAAGTAGACAGAAATGGGATGGATTGTTTAACAGGGTTTGAATCTTTGACAAGGATTAAATATAGCTGTAATAAAAGCTCTCCTAGAGGGAAGGAAAGGAGGAAGCTTCCCAAACAAGACACCCATTTTAGTTTGGTTTTAATGCTTTGACTTTGCGATTTTCAAAATAAATGTCTTGTTTTTGTCGACAGATGCAAGGAAGCAGATGTTAATGCATAAATTTCATTTGCTGAGTAAGTTTTGAATCAATCTCTTCCCAACTGTAATCCAACTCCTTTGCATTAGGACGGTACCCTACTTTTATGAAATATTTACTAAGCACTGAGAACTTTGGTCGGTTTTCTAAAACTTTCCTAGATGATCTGAGCAGGTACCTTGCTAGTCTAACTTCTGTTCTGAAAAATACATTGTTTTTTCCCCTGGTTTCTCATGCTGGTTCTTTGCTTAAAATTATCTATTCTGAGAAAATACAACTAGTTAATGAATTTGTTTGTATTAAATCTAACTGAAAGTCCTTCAGGAATCGTACATTTCACTTGTTTTTTGCAGTATAAAAGCCTGGATAACAGTAGCCTCTGCAACACAGCCCTCTGAGTCCATAAGTTGGCTGTACATTAAAGGTACTTCAGTGGCTTTATACTGAGGTATAGATTTAATAAAAAATAAAATAACTAAGAGGGGCTGCTAAAACTCAATTTAATTTTATTGGTATATTTTAACTTTGTATTTTATTTTTTATTAAAATACATATATATGTAAGATATTTTAATTTTTATATTTATATTTAACTTTATATTTGTATTTCTTTAAAAATGTATAATTGCTGGCCTTCCCTTCCCTCCCCTTCCCTTTTGACCGTGACCAGGAAATTTCAATTCATCAGAAAAATCACAGGTAAAATATTCTAATGACATTTTTATTTTCTTAAACAAGGTAATGCTTTAAAATAAAAAACGATAAAGATCTATCTCCTTAGAGACATTGGTACAGCTCCAAAATCAAGCATTACAAGTCTAAAGTACTAAATATTCCAAGTAATTCTTGAGTCTTGGGGGACTTGCAGATGACAAGGCAACTAATCCTCGGTTAGGTCTATTCATTCAAGTCATTTCAGGAGTCAACCCTTCTCCCTAACATGATCACTTTAAAAGCTCCACAATTACCGGATTCCTGTGGCTGCAAGTCTTTATGTGGCTTTCACACAGCCTTCCTAACAGACTGACCATCACATAGTTTCAGCTTTAAAATGTGACATCCCTGCTACGCTGCCACAGACAAAATCTGCTTTAACAGTGACTACAAATGACAGTTTTTGAGTGCTCTAAAAGGGATGTAATTTATCATCCTCTGCTATTGCCCATTCAGTGTAAAATTTTCAATGCTTAAGACTTAATTGTCCAGTTAACACATTTTAATGTACTCATGTATTTAGACGGAATAGATACTCTATATTCCTCCACATCAGTCTCCATAACCATATTCTTTTTTTAGACCTATCCTACTGAAAAATCCTTAAGAAAAATAAGTATTTCTCATAATCATACCAGCTGTAACAGTACCTCTATGCACTTGGTTGGCATCTCAGCAGGCTTATCAAAAATCATAAACCGATACCATCCTGGTGTTAAGGAATGGTCACATATTAAATCCTGAATAGCCGATTGCTGGAGGTGGGATGAATCAAAATCAACGCTTCGGTAAGGGCTCTGCAGGATCTGATGTCCATCAGGAGAACATTCAAGAACTGTGGAACAAGAGTATTTTGAGTATCAAGATGGAATGCCTAACAAATGTGTTAGAAAAGATGTTAAGTATTTTTAACTGGAAAACATGGATATATTGCAATATGATGTGAAGCTACTCGACTGAAAAACATATTGAAGTCTTAGTAACAACAACAAATAGGTATGTTAGGACTCTAAAATTTAGCAGAATTCATCACTTTCCCTTCTTTAAGTGGGCAATAAATGCAAGCTAATAACCACATTAGGCATTTGCCCCAGACATAAACACAGTGGGAAAGAATGTGTTTGTACATTCACTCTGGATTTTGACTTCCTAGTTCCACTGATCTCTACGAAACCTAACCACCTGAATAAAAATGGGGTGTCAGATATACAAGACGATCAAAATCTTACCTCAAGAGGAGAAAGGATTGTCCAAAGGTCTTTTGTAAATAAGCTACCACTTCACAGAGTTCCTATGCATGAAATGAAGAATTCCCTCAAATGGATCAGAGGTAGTTGCATGCCGTTTGCATGAATACGTGCAGATCATAGCAAAGCGTGTATGGAAGTGGGTAAATACTTAAGTTACACACCTTAAGTCAATTTGCATGACTGACAGGCTAGATTTTAATAAAGTAAATACAATTGACAAACATTTTTTTGGACACCTAAGTGACCTTGTGACCTCAAAACAAAAGTCTCAAAATTGCTGCTAGGTAAAATGAAGGATCAGGATCCGAAGGAGTCTTTACGACAGTTCTTTTAAAATGCAGACTCATTCAGAAATGAAGCAGAATGCCAGAATCTCGGAGTCTGATCTGGCAGCTGAGCTGACTCCTGTCAAAGACAGTGACAATAAAAGTTCTGGCTAAGAGCATATTTGCATGTAACTTACTGAATGGCCATTCTCGCTCAGGAATGTGCTTGGCAAGTGAAAGTAGGGAAACGTAAATTAAGAGAATGTTTATAAAGAAATTATATTTGAAATATACCTATCTATTTAACTTGCTTTTAAAAATTACTTTACAAACTGCTGCTGACTGTGAATGGAATTTCAGGTTATATTGAATGACACAGTTAATTTTTGCTTCTCCTATGCTACAAATGAATTTAAAAAAATGCAGCTGTAAGCATAGCTCTGCATTTTATATATTAATAGTCTGATCTTCAGGTTTTGCTCCCAGTTGTGGGGTTTTTAATTTATTTGTTTGTCCCATATTTTGTATGGTGTCATTGTGCCACTGACTACCGAGTTTGGTGCAAATCATGCAATAATGCACTATCTACCACATTCTTTCATATAATTTTTCAGATAACCACAATTATAAAACCGTTTCAAAATCAGGTAATTCCACCCCCTCCCCTTTAAATGGAGGAGATGCCCCAGTGAAGGGACAGACTTCATCTCTTTCAAGCACAATAGGAGAATCCTACAGTCTTTCAAAGACTGAAGATTTAATCTACTATGGCTTTAGGCTACCCAGGCAGGTAACAATAGCTTTATCTTCTACCCTCTAAGGGGAGATGGAAGTCAATGTGATTGACTGTGCCACCACAGTGCTTCTGAGTTGCTTGTAGTAGCCTGTAGGCTATTCGTGTCCATACAAGTTGACCTTACTGAGAATTTATCCCTCACTGGAATTTGAAGAAAAGCCCTTGAAGAATCACAGGTCAGTCATGTGTGTTATTGAAATGTTTTCCAAGCAAGCTTCGGCTCAAGCAGTTTACGAGCCATGGTGAAAGTTTCTTCCTGTCTTCTATTTTTTATTGGAATTCTCCCTTTCATACAGCACGTTCATTAGTTTTCTTTCCTGTAACTGAATCTCTCCTGAAACAATTAATATCTTTTACCTCTTCCATTAATAAATCAAACTAGACGTGAGACTTTATTTTCTTTTCCTCCACAGTTTAATTAGATCATCATCTGATAGCTCTTTAAAACAGCTGACTGTACTCACTTGTAATAGGGTTATAAATCCTACTAAAGATCAAATTATACGTTTCTTATTATTATGCACATCACTTTAAAGTGTCACCCAGCTCTTCTTGTATTCTTTCCTCCTTTTTAGAAGTACGTTAGTATTTCCATAGTTATTGCTTGAAAATCTCACGTTGCGTAACACTGATTGATTTTTTTCTTTTATTCTCCTTATCCATTCTGCAAAACAACTGAAAATAACTGTCATCCTCAACAGTGCAAATTAAAATATTTTATTACATATCTGAGCGTGTAACTGATGTTCTGTCTAACTCTAGCAACAGCAGAAACAGGTAAAACTATCATATTTATGGACACATATACAACACTGAATGTTGGCTTCTTCGTGAAAAAGTTCCTCCTGCTAACCAGACCCGTTAAAATCACAGGCTCTTAAGGGGGGACCTGGCTATTTTCCACTGAAGTAATTATTTCCTTATTCAGGATTTATTAAAAAATAAAAATTAAAAAAGATATATATAAGCATTCTTTCCAACTTCATTCTCAGAATGACCAATACCAATTTTGCTGTCATGCCCCAGAAAAGTTTTGCCTGTGTCTAACACCCAGCAACTTGCAACCCAATGAGTCAAGTCTGACAAAATAATAAGGAACTGAAAACAGGGTCTGATACTTCAAAGTGCTAAGGAAGCTGACATACAGGGCAAGCTTACCCACCGGCTCTGCCTAGCACGGGAGCAACGTTACAGCATGGGAAGGCATATATGCTACTGTTGATTTACTGTTGATTTGTACTTTGTGCACCATCGGTTTATCCTAATGTAGTAGAGACACACGCGACAGGCTATGAGGACAGACTTATTTCTAGGAAGTCAAACTCTCCGATTTTTTCTGGAGGTCCAAATAGTACATACTGTCTGCTAGCAAAGCAAACTGCCTGGCAAAAATATGCAGCTGTTTCCCTAGAACTTGAGTTTATTTATGATATTCAGTGCTTCCTTTCACAAACACCCTATATACTGTCTTATGGCTCTCTACTGTTCTGTAACTGAGGTTTCTGCAAGCCAGGGTGAATTTGCTTCTGTATTTGCTTTTTCCTGACTGTCTTCAGGATTAATGTAGTGAGCTTTGCCTGGATCCATCCCAGACCTACGTGGTCCTGCCAGATACTGAGAAACGTGATCCTAAGCTAGACAAGAATTCAACTTTTGCACCATCTTAAAACACAAGGATATCGTTGTGCCAGAGAACAAGCGACAGCGCGTGCTTCACTGGATCATGGCAACTGCTCACAAGCGAAAGGCTGAGGCCCAGTTATTAAATCCAGTCCTGAGTTTATATTATGAAAACTTCCTTGTTCAGTAAAAATAGCTCGTATCAAGATTAATGCAGCATTCCAGATGCATATATCTGGTATAAACCCCACTGTAGATATTTGTTACATTGGGTTATTCTTATTTTTTTCTTGGCTGCTTTCCATATTGGGCAGATTTTTCCAGTCATCTATCTGATTAAAATGCAAAAATATACAATCCAGTACACATACATCAGGACCTTTTGGGAGACATATAGACCAAACCTCTGAAGGGAGAAGGGTACATGTTTCTGGAGGATGGTCTTCTGAGAGGCTCGGTCACTGAAGCTCTGCTTGGACTATTTTAGGCACACTGTTGGGCCAACTACACTTTTCCACCCGGTGGCACTCAGTGCCAACACACTGGGGTTTGCACCGCAACTGCCACAGACAGGGTCAGATAATAGGTACTCTGAACACCACAGGTTAAATAAAAGGCAAAGAGGTTCCTGAAGGACTCAGGAGCCCCTTTCCACAAAGAGATATTGAAGTGGCTCCTGATGACTGCCTCTGAGGCAGCAGAAAATGACTTCCACAAAAGAAAGGACTTTTCAGCACCCTGTTCACATCTCTGTTCCCAGCCATCTGCAGGAAGAGGTCGACGAATCATTTTCCACCTGTTCTTGGGCCGGACTGCTGGGTGTAAACCGGACTAGGGAGAAAAGGAGACACCCATGGAGCGCAGGCAGCAGGAGCAGAGTGGCAGGACTGGCAGCTCTGCTCCTCAGGTACAGAAAGCTTACCAGTTCCTATCTCCTGCTGCCCAGAGGCCAGGATCTGGCAGATGACTACAGATAAACAAACAGTGCCATTAGACAGCGCCCACTCCCATCCTGAATGTACTTTTTCTTGCATTTGACTTCGAAGGATGCAGCACATCGACATCCCAAGGCAGAAATTAGAACTAGGACTGCATTTAACAGAAGTGCTCAGATATATTTGTGGATTTAACTCCTTTCAAAACACTAACATAGAAAGAAATTGAAAGAAGTTTAGGGTAACACTTTCAAAGCAAAATATCAAAGTGAAAGATACCAATTGCTTGGATGAGATATATAAAAAAGATGAGATATCTATCTAAAAGATAGATAGATAGATGTTGAAGCAATGACAGTATCACAATACCAGGGAACAGGAATGTGAATACTCCTATATATGGAGTCACAAAGAAAATGGAACCGACGTGCGCACACTAATAGCTCCGCACAAACAGCACTATCTGCGTGGGCGCTACAGCACTCCTCCAGCACCCACGCCCACACCCCGAAGGGTGCTTTGTAAATAGTTGCATAACCTTTAAAAATGTAGAATATATGCTTACAGCATGTTTTCTAGCAGTTCTCAGTACAATACACCATTGTATCTGCTCTTCAAGTGGATTTTCGCTCTGGGGTTTGCACAGGTTTTGCGAAGCGTCTGGCAGGGGTCCCAGGCAGGGGTGTGCCAGCGCGCCGCGCCCGCTCCAGCGCTGGGGGAAAGGACGGTAAGGAAGGGAGTAACGGGAGAACCGACATTCCCGGTCTTCCACTTCCAGGCGGCAGGTTTCCCCTGCGGGTGCGCTGGGACTACGACAACTCCTATTTCGTCAGTTCACAAAGTTAAGCCTCTTACAGTGAAACTATTAACACGTGAGTACCGGGCTGCAAAGCAAGTGATGTCCGGACTCAGGCCAAGGACCTGACCGAGCCGCTCCCGGCGGCCGGACAAGCAGAACGCTCCCTGCCAGGGCGCTACTTCCGAACCCGCCGGGCTGAGGGCAG
>VWZZ01006573.1:202-14130 GCA_013399095.1 Psophia crepitans | reverse complement strand
GTACGGCGGGTGGGGCTTGGCCCCTGGGCGCCAGCCGTCCCCCTCTGCGGCCGGGCATCCCCTGCCCGAATTCTCCACAGAGAGGGGGCCAGATTTTCAGCACTCAAAGGAACATTCGATGATGCTCGTCGGGGCTTTATGAGGATGCTTCTCTGAATCCCTGGCGGCCCCACAACGGGTCAGCGGCATGAAGGAGGCACGTCCTACTGTCCGCCGGCCCCTCGCTGTATTTCTTGTCTAATGTGCAGTAAAATGCTGAAAAAACGCCAGTTTCAAATTGTTTGCTGTGAATCCTTTGGTTGTTTCCTCAGATGAAAACATGAGGAGAGCTTTCTACTTCTGCTTTAGTAGTAACGACAAACTGCTGTGTTTGACACCGCTGATGCTGGGTGAGCTAAGCAAATATTCAGTGATCTCAAACAACCAAATTTCAAGGTTGGCTGGAAGATGCTACTGTTTAGAAATACCTGGAAGAGGACAAATTCAGCATTTAAGGTTTGGTGGTACTGGTGCTTTCACGGGCCTGAGGCGGTGCAGGTGCTGAACCGCTTTGCGCTGACAGGGCTGTGCAGCAGTCCACAGCAACGTGTCCTATTCTCACTAGGATACGCAGACCTAAGTCAAACAAGTCAGTGCTGCTGGCGCTAAAACACAGCTTACTGCCACACACCGAACATCTGCAAGGCCAAAAGGTTTGGTGAGGACTGGTTTCCAGAGGTACTGGCCTGGGCGGCTCCCTGCAGAGCAGGTTTCCCCGCAGAAGGAGGTATCGGGGCTTGGAGCGGAGGCAGAGACCCAGCAGCGCTGTGTGGGTAACCCCAGAGTGCTTTTGTACGCACTCCCCGAGCCTCTTCGCTGGAAGAAGTAGTTCAGCTCCGTGGCAGCAGTAAGATCTTAAAAGGAACCACTGGCACAGCCCGAGAATTGAATTCAGTCTCGTCAGTTCTCTGGGGCAGATACGTGTCTCCTAGGCACTCAGGGAAATTTCAGTGATGGGTTTTCTTAATTGTTTAGTCAACCATCTGGGTTATTTGTTACTGGATATGATTAACTTTTATCCTGGAAAGCCGCATACATCTGAAATTAGTTTGGGTTTTGTTTTTATATTTCCCAAAGTGTGTGTTTATAGAGGACAAAAGGAAAGAGGTCTTTCACAAAACAAGTTACAAAATAAGGACCTAGAGAGCAAGACATGAGAAGTTTTGACAAAATTTAAACACTGAGCTACTTCTTTGACCCCTGCTAATCATGACAGAGCGGTACTTACAGGAGGATTAACACCTTTCATCATAGATCATGCAGGAGGTGGCAGTAACAGCTGCTGGGGTAAAGATACCTTTCATCTTTTCTGCGCTGGTTTTCCTCTACCAGCTCCCTCTGCTCCAAGCAGCCTTGTAACCTCTTAACAGTGACAGCGGAGCAGGAGCATGTTGTGGCTGAAAGAGCCGACAGCTTGCCAAAAGTAGCACTCGGTGCTCTCGGTGTCCAAGTTGTGTCAGCGACAGTGAATTTATGAAAAACGACAGTAATTCTAGGGCAGCCTCCTGCTTATTATAGGAGTGTAGTTCTTTGCAACAGGTTGCCATTTCAGAAAGCTTTAGGCAGTAATTTAAGTAGTTTTAATTAAGTAAATCATAGGCTATGTAAAATTGGTTTGCACTGCTAAAAACACCTTTTTCACTTACGATGGAATATGAAGTCAAACTACGATTTGGTATGTGCACATTATTAAGCAGCAGGATATTTGGGAGCAAAAACCAAGATGTTGAATGGAGGAAGAATTTAAGATACTATAAATGATTATGTAGTCCAAGTCATTACTGTTGTAAACAGTTTAAAGCTTGACTGAAAACACAGCACAGGGAGCAGTGGTGTCAGTGCTAGGGAGCGTTTAGGCACTGTGGCACAGAGCAGCATTTCCCAGAGTGGATTTTATGAATAACAATGAAAATGTTGGGTTGGTTTTAAAAATTATTTCAGGGCTAACTTCCAGTTTAGTAATCTCAGTCTGTTCAGTAAAGCTTTTAAATATATATTGAATTTAAGGTGGACTCTTAAGTTTTGCCTATGAATGAACTAAATTACTTGCTTGACTGAAGCCTGAGTAAAAGCGCTTTTGCTGACTCAGGACTGGCTTATTAGGGAGGGAAGAGCATCGTGATAAATTGGAGAAAACGGATGTGTTGGATGACAAGAAGCAGAGACTTGGGCAATGCTCAAAATAGAGTTATTGCAGAAGTTTAAAAATTCAGATAAAAAAGAAGGTGGCTCTGCTGATGCCTAGTCCTCGGTACTGCAGCTAGATTGTGCAGACTTAATGTTTTATCCGCAGAAGTCCCTGACTGTGTAGCTCTGGCATGTGCGTATGCGTAACAGGAATCCTGGAAAACTATGAAAGAGAGAAAAAAAGAACTTTCTCGTAAATGCAGCCAACATAGCAACTTCATCTGTCACTTCTGTTGCCAACATGCTAGTGCGATCTCTGTAACAGTGCACCTTAGATCGTGAACTTAATGTATATGAAATACATGTCATACAGTATTCAACAAGATGATGTTATCTCAAATTGCATTTGGGTGAATGATGCAGAGGGGGCAGCAGGCAAGTGGACAGCAGGCTGATTAAAGACAAAGGAGTAATAGCCTTCAGCATTTTACGTAACTGAGTCAGGAAGAACGATCAGCAGCATTTGCCAAAATGTGTGCATTCACAAATAAGTGTTTAGGGGTGAACTGGAAATGAGAAATCGTCTTTGAGTTTTAAAAATATTTGGCTTCAGACAAAGTCACAAATGTTTTTTGTAGTTGTATCCAAGCCCTAAACTCAAAAGTAAATAGGGGGATCACCTAGAACAAAGGCAGTGGTGGTGGTAGGCTACTTGGGATAACAAGTAATTAGTGTGAATGCTGGTGCACAGGAGAGGGGAAGCGGAGGATGAGAACTGGGCAGCAGCTGGGTGGGTGGGTGCTCTCCTGAACAATGAATCTCCAGATCTAACACTTTGAGGTTCTTAGCGATGTTTTGTAAACTAGGGTACACAATTAGAGAAGAATCTGATTAAGATAAAATTGCCCACTGTATCTGATTTATTATAAGCCTTTTCTTTCAGTCTGTGTAGCAGAGAATAGAAATGGAAGTCTGTCTTGAATGAATCGCCTGTGCTGTACCATTAAGTCTGTCTGTATTGTAGGCAATGTAAATCTGAACAAGCCCTTTAAACCTATGTTGCTGCATTTGTTATCTGTGCAGAGATAGACCATGGGTGATAACTCTGAATAAAGCTGTGAGCAGAACTTGGAAGCTGGGAGAAATTTCCCTGCAAAGCTTCAAAGGGTCACTGTAGTAATGCCAAGTGCTGAATGTTTGGAAAGAGTTGCCTTCAGCAGATAACACCTAACCTGTGGAGCAGATTGGCTGAGAGATAGCCCACAGCTCTGGGCAGATCCAAAAGCATCGAAGAGGGATGAGTTCTCTTGCACTTGCTCTTTAATGTTTTTAGTTCTTTCTATTTGTAAAAATAATTTCAATTGTGCCAGTTCACGTATGTGAATGATAAGTGAATGTGTCCTTTCTGAAACAATAAATTGTTAACATCCTTTGTCTAATCAGATTAATTCTGTCCTTAAAGTCAAATTCCAATCTCCCCTTCAAATTTTGGGTTCTGTGACTTTTAACTTAGCTAAGATTCATTTGATTTAAAAACATGGTGTAACAGCTCTGAAACTAATGTCCCAAAACATCACTAAGACATAGGAAGACACATCAAGACACATTGCCACTTCCAGTTCAGAATGAGATATTTGACTCTATCCCCCATCCACATCCTTGGTACCAAATAAATAGAAACAGAGAATCAGTAGTGGTCATATGGATTTATGTGTTCGGGTTAATGTGTGGTTAACGTCACAGCATTACAAGAGGTTAAATTTGCTCGTTTGTTCTGCTGGTGGCTTTTTCTGAAAACTGCATGGCTTTTGAGTGGCGTTTGTTTTTCAAAATGCTTTTAAAATTTCTAGAGGGTATTTTTTAAACTGCCATGTAAATGTACTCAACGTTGACAGTCTGTTTAGTTTTCAGAAGTAATTACATCTTTAGTATGTTTTAGCTCCTAATTCTCTTTCATATTTGACCTCTTGTATACACTGTATTTGACTTGCATTGCAAGGTTTAATATAAATCATAGGAAATCTATCTGCAGGGTTTATTAAGAGCCAAATAAAATCAGTGGTAGGCTTTCCGTTAACTTCAATTGTCTTTGGTTCAGCCCCTTACTCTTTCATGGTTCTGAAGTAGTTTTCTGTTCTTTCTTACATAACGGCTTGAAACTTAACTCAAACGTCTGTCAGCTGTATTCACTCAGAATGTGCCAGAATATTTTGAAGTCTGGGAAGTCCTTTTGGCTAGTGGAATATTAATGGCTAATCTTTGTTTTACCCATGCTGAACTGTGGCACTGACTTGTAATTACATTGATCAGTTGCGTGTGATACAAAGCTCAACTATTATTTCTTCTCTTTCTGTTCTCCCATGCTGTTTCTCTTTGTGTGTGAACAGCTTAGTTGCAATTTTAAAAAAGTAGGAAAACATAGAATTCATTTTTTAGCCTATACAGAATAAATGCTACTTGACTAAGTTCCAAAGCATTGATCTTGTAGGTAACCATGTACTTCATACTCTTAGTCTTACTGACTTTAACCTATTTGTATTTGCACTACCATTTGATATTTGTAAAATAAAAATTAACATTACTGGGGAAAAGTCTTGATTAAATTATGTGCTTTTCTATAATGCAGATGAGAAAAAATATCCTTAAAATATATAACCTATTCAGATGATGAACAAATAATGAAATATCTTTCTTAAATTCTCAAATTACCTTTGTTACTTTCAAAGGCTTTGGTTGAGTAAAGACTAAAACATATGTTTTAGTGAAATCCCTCAAGAAGAAGGGGGATTTAAAATCAAATCTTCTGATATCTTGCATCAAATTCAAGAGTTAATCATGATCTTGTAGCTAAGAAGTTACAAATGGTTCCTTTTTGGGTTAAGGTGTTCTTGTAGCTAAGAATGCCTATTGTATAGTATGTTAGTTAGTATATAGCCAACAACGTATTAATGAAGGCGTGATTGTCAAGAGGTAGAAGCGTGACTGACTAATCATTAGTTTGACCAGCAGACCCTGAAGAACCATCTGGAAGTGCCAAAAATATTGAGAAACTAGGGAAAAGGTAATTTGGGACAGGGTAATCACGACCACCGACCCATGGACCACCTACCCCAATGATACTACCTACTCCAAAGATAAGGGTAGAGAAAAGAACTGAGAACTAGTTTGCACGCTAGGCAAAGAAACCTGAACCAGTCACTGTAATTGGGGGTGTGCTACTTTGTGATATTTGTATATAAATATGGCGAGAGAACTGGCATTAGGTGTGCTTGATTTGTGGAAATTCCGGTGAGTACTCGGGCCTGAACAAAAGCAATCTCTCTCCTGTGTGTGTGGGAATTGGCTTATCGCACAGTGGGCAACGAATCCACTTTTTGGACAGCACTTCCACATCCTAGTGCTAAGAGCCATGTTCTTTCTCTCTGGGCCCATAATTTCTCCTCCTAACTTTTACCTTGTATGGGGGACCAGCTGAGAATCATAAAAGGAAGGAAGCACATGAATAGGGTTTCCTCAACTTTTATTTGTGCGCTGAATTTGTCTGTGTCTTTCCTTAAGCCTTTGCCTGCATTGTAGAGAAAGGCAATATTTATTTGTTTAACAGAGGATGGGATGGTAAGAACCGATGCACTCTAAAGGGGCAGAAGCACAGATCATCAGTTAACTTTAGCTGGATGGAGTTGCACTGATTTTTGCTGAGGATTTCACCCAGAATTCCTGTTTTCATCTGTACCTTTATACGGTAAGAAGAAACTGAGAAGTGACTTCAGAGAGAAGCGGAAGGGAGTCTCCTATGACAATGACCTGTCTTTCTGTATGGAAGCAGTTTTGATGCAGAGCATAGGCCAGCTTAACCTCAGTGACACTTCCAAGCTAGATAAACCATCATCCTCATTAATGTTTGGTTCCACTTGCAAAGCCTTATACCTACTATGCAAGGGCACCCGGGAAAGTGGGGTAGTCACAGACGAGACATACCCACTGCACTGGGCAGGAACTTGTCACCACTGTCCCCATCCCTTAAGTCATTGTGTTCAGCCAGGCGGAGAAAGGATGGGGAATCCTCCGTGTTGTGTGTCCTGTCTGCCTGTTGGGCCTGTCTCAGGGAAAGTAGGGTGCGATTCCAATGGTCGAATCTTATGTTCAACAAATGGAAATGCAGAAGTCTGGCCCCTGGGAAGAATAATCTCATGCAGGGGGTGATGGCTGGGGACCAACTGGCTGAAAAGTAGCTTTGCAGAAAGGACCTATGAGGTCCTGCTGGACAACTAGTTGGGCATGGGCCAGCAATGTGCCCTTGTGGCGAAGGCAGCCAACAATCCCCAGGCAGCATTGAGCAAAGTGTCACCAGCAGGTGAAGGGAGGTGATCCTTCCCTGCCACATAGCACTGCAGGTAACCAGGAGAGGAAGACTGAACTGCTTCCATGGTGCCACCTCTGTTCTGTGATAAGGCTGAGGACTGAAATGCTGGACAATACTTCCAGAGCTATCAATGTAACCTTTTTGTGATTCACAAAAGCTGCACAAAGAAAGAACTACAATTTTCTTCTGGAGGGCTTAAAACAGCTTTGCAGAGAGTTGATAGTATCAGGTGATATAGATCATGAACACACAAAAAAAACCCCCAGTAGATATTAAAATTTGGTGTGTCTGCAATGTGACTTATACCAAATGCAAAATTGCATGGCATCATGCAGTAAAAATTATGCTTAGATTCTTTAGGAAGATTTACATTTTAAACCATAGGACAAAACAATAAACCTCTGATACCCACCCTTACCGCTATGTAACCTTTATATCTGAAGGGCACGTGTACGTATTTACACGTGCACACAGAAACAGACATGTATATTCTTCATATGCGTATATATACACATATAAGTTAGAACAAATTGCTTCAGACCAGCATTGGAGGAAGGCCCAGAGAAGTGAAGATGAAATTTAATATGAGAACAAAAAAACAAAAAAAACAAAACAAAAAAAAAAAAGGCAAAAAGAAAATTGGGGAGGCTTAACTGCTTTCTGGTTTGTACACTAAATGCTAGTTAATGGTCTGGAATATTGAAAATTGCCCTGAGCTTTGCCAGGCAGGCAGAGTACAAGGAATCAGTGGGTAATTTATAGAGCTGACCGGAAAACACAATGTTCTAAAACTTTCACAAAATGGAGGGAAGTGTTTTAAAGAATATTTGGCAATTCCTTCTCCTGTTTTATTGATATTTTTTCTTTTATTTCCCCCAGCAAGCTTATTCTGGTCATTACCATGTCTACATATTTAAGTGCACGAGTACACACATACACGCTAAGGAGATTAGATGGCTCAAACAAGATGAGAAATCCCAGATGCATGCCATGGATATTCTCAATTTATACATAAAAGACAACCCCTTGGGGAATTGAACCACTCTTCAATTGCCAAACATTTAATGGCGCAGAAAGGATGTGGATCTTGATCTCGCAAACACTTAAACATGTGCTGCAGTGTAAGCTGTTAAATAGTTGAAAGAAGTCAAGTGTGTAAAGCTAAGTACATAATTTAGTTGCAAACTGAAGGTCTTAAAACACTGCAAAATATATTGCTTTTAAAACTTCCACTCTATTTTTCCTTAGCAAAACCACACAAAGCAGGAAGAGACAATCACAGCTTGAAAATCTTTTAGCAGAATTCTTGTAAAACCAAAGATTATACTCAGAAGGGGCAACTGTCATAACCTTTATGTTCACAGATACTGAAAAGATGCTGGTGGTCTAGGGATTATCTTTAAATACACAATGCTAAGGCTCCAGTCAAACAGCAGGACGTCTGTTCTTAGCGGAGCAGCAAGTCTGGAAACAGAGAGGTAAGAGCATCACTGGAAGTCATAGATCTACAGAAGGGGAATTCCTAGTTTTACAGATCAGCAAATACAATATCTCTAGATTAAATCTGTATCATCAAAGAGGAAAGATGTGAAATAAGGTCTGACTGATTATATTGCCTTTGCAGAGGGGTTGGAGACTGAATGTTTTAACTTCAGTGAACCTGCTGTTAATGGCTTGTGGAGTTTAAAATGACCCTTTATCCTCAAAATACAGATGAGCCGGCTTCTGCGTATGCAGGGGTACTCTGAAAAGAGAAGCCAAGGAGGTTATCAAGGAATGAGTGAGAAAGAAATGCTACAGAGGGCATCTCCTGCTTAAAAAATATCTCTTTTAGTTCTAAGACTGTCATTTTACACATAACAAATCATCATCTTTTTGCCTCCACTACATTATCTTTCTTCTTCTTGACTGACAGTCCCTTTTCCTATGAACAAGTCTATATCAGTGTGTAGACAAAAATGAACAGACTTTAAATGGCCTGTTCCTTTGTAATATATGTAAGCTCAGACCAGTCTGAATACAGCAGAATGAAAGAAAGGAAATGTTTCATTGTACTCATGAAATACTTTTAAATATCTTCAGTTCTGAGCGATAATCACTTTATATTAGTAACTAAACACATTTGCTTTCTGACAGTTAAAGAACAGCATTGACCAGGATAAATATTCTTTTCATCTGAATGAAGAGGGCATCAGCTTGGAATAGTCCTGGTGGGACACAGTGGATGTGGATGTGATACATGTTAGCTGTCAATCTGTACATGAAGCTTTAAACTGTGATATTTTACATTTTCACAAGAGACCTACAAGCATTAATCTCCATCACATTTCAGGGCAGGTTACAAAACAAAATTGTAGCAGGTGTTTGAGGACTGTTGGAGACATGGGAACTTTTATTATCCAGTCTTTTTCATTAGCTCTTGTTTTGATTTTATATTTGTGGACTGTATTTTGAATTCATGACAGTAGATCCTGCAAAAATACTATATGCAGTGGAAAACTAAAAACACACAGGCAGGACTGAAAGAGAAAAACCACTTAAATACAAAGTCTTCTCTACCTAATTACTGGAACTGTATTAAAATCATATAAATCTTATGACCAACTTTTACTAGCACAAAGTCACGTAGTTCAGTGAGGCCCCACCAGTGTAACTCGGACTATTACAACACCCACCATTTTCCATTTTTTTCAACCCTTCTTCCCCAACTTGCATTCAGACATTTCTGTAGCACAACAATATGGTTTGATTCTGCTTTCCACATTTTTTGCTGGTACAGCAGTGACCTGCTGAAAGCATTCTCCAAGCCCATGGGTGATCTCTGAACCATACAGCAAAGGAGTTGAAAACTAAACACTACTACAGACCAATAGGCCTAACAGGAGATTATTAATAATAAGATACATTTATTTAATTTTCATACCTCAGGCTCATAAAGAACACTTAGAATACCAATAGTAGTAGGATGCTCTACTACTGACAGTAACACAGTATTTTCATAGCTCCTTGTAGCACAACAGCTCAAGGCGCTTCCAGCTGATGAATTTCACTTGATTGAAAATGGAGATGCAGCAGGAGATAGGACTGTGTTTTACCAGCACTGACCTTTCTACTGCTGACAGTAACGACACACGGGTTCATGGCTTTGTTCTGTTCACCTATCAAAACCTTCAGGTATTTGTCACAACCACCTTTCTTTTTCAGAAAGAGCATGAGCTGCTGACATGTCTTCTAAATATCTTCAAGTTTGAAGGAGTGTTATATGATACTAAGTAGATGAGGACTTGACATTAGTAATTACGCCAAGGACATCCATACTATAAAATAAAGTATTACAGTTCTAGAAATGGCAGGCAATATCTTTGTTTTTATCAGAAGTATATCCACACATGTACGTTGTTTAATACATCCATTTATTTAATAATTATTTTTATTTAACTAACACTTTGTTGTTTCTAGATAACGAAGTTTTTTATATCCTTGTAAAATATATGGTGTGCTATAAAAGTATCACCTATGAAATCAGACTAAAGATCATATCTTCTTTACTGCAAAGAAGGTATATTGCCCCAACAGGTTGGAATAAGGAGTCTTTGATGAAGTTATCATTTTATTCGTTCCTGACCTATGAAGTCATTGGAGCAAAACTTATACCATAAAGAAGATGCCACAAGGATTTATTTTTTCCCCACTGACCACCTGGCTTTCATTCTCAGATCTGTTTATGATCTATTTCTAAAATAACAAAACTGAGATGATTAACAGTATTAGACGTCAGAATACAGAGGTTATATTTTCTGTATCCTTACTCAAAGCTCTGTCTCCATAAGCCATCTCATTATCTCATACAGCTTATATCAGAATTCCTAACCACAGAGGAAGAGAGGTAATGGAACAGAAACTGAATTACAGTAAAACTGAAAAGAGTACTTAAATCAACATTATGTCAGAAAGACATTCAAGTAAAAAAATTACATAGCACTTCCCACAGTTCCTTGTATTACTGATAAAATGAGAATTAATCTTTTAAGGTAATCTAAGTGAACTAGTTTAGTTTCTCCCATTTCCAATTGTCATCTGTAGGTAACTGGAGCTTACGTATCTGTACTCTTATCAATACACCTGTGCTGTTGTGCCTAGCTTTAAGATTTGATCCACTACCTGTGGAGCGGATTGCCTTCTGGCACTTAGTTCCTACAAGTGTTGGCACTTCATTAATAAAAGCTACCTTTTAAAATTTTATTTATAAATGTTATGTATAATTTTTTACATCATATAGGGAAACCACAGTCATCTCTTTTTTTCATTTTCTAGAGTAAGTTTTTCCCTGAAACAGATTCCTGACAGCAGCTTCAGACCTCTTTTTTAATGACTCAGATGAGGCTTTTGCACTTCTGTCCTGAGATTTTTCTGGATGTTTTACACTCTCCCTTTCAGAACCTCTCTGTAGAGCTTTTCTTTCTCAACATTTCTGTTTCTTCCGACTATTAGCTTCAAAACCTGAGGTTCTTTTGAAATGTAATGTTAAATGCACATTGACAGTTCAGATCTGCTCACTTCAGTTGTTGAAAGAGGTGTGCAAAAAAATAAAGCCACTCCCCTGAGCAAACCTGCCGACAGGAAGATTGGTCAACCATGTGAGAAAGTCTTAGTCCAGAGTGATCCACTGAACACTCAGGGGACTCCTTCCAATCCTTGCTAACAAACTTAGGATCTTTAGTAACAGCCAAAACTATAATGTTTCTCAGGAAGGGACAAGGAGAGAATGAGAGAGGGAAACCAAACCAAACCAATCCAGAGCAATTAATGATTCCTTGCAGTAGGGAACTCGTTGAGGCATTGCTTTCTGTTTATTTTGTAGGTCATGTCTATACCCTAGGGTCCCTCATTAAAAATGTGACTCAAAGAAAAATCTCTCTTAACCTCAAATATTGTGATTTTTTTTAATATTGAAAACATGAGCAAACCACCCCAAGCCAGATCTCAGAGACATTAGTACCACCTTGCCTCTTTATCATGAGTTTCTATAGAGATTCTAGTGAATAAATTTTCTGTGCACGATGTTTATGGAATCTGTATCTTCATTTTTTAAAATTTTTTTAATTGGGAAGAACTTTGCACTGGTAAACTTATCCAATTTAGTCAGAAAATGTGAGAAAATAAATAAAGCATAAATCTGACAAACTTGTAAAACGATAAACAGACCTGATACTGGAAGCTTTTCTGTGATTTCAGTGCCTAGCAGTTGAATGGCCCTCCTTTCCTTGGATACAGAAGGGTGGATGTACACATGCGTATACTTTGGAAAGATCTGGATGTTAGCATCAAATTCAGTCCTGGGCAAAGCCTATGCAAAGACTGTCACCTCTCCCAGAGGCACTGAAACAAGCCACAGGAACTACAAATGTTGATTCCAGCCAGCGTTGGTTTGATTGGGGATTTTGTTAGTAGCTTGGCTTTATTTTTCAACAGATGCCCATGACTGATCTGATTCAGAAATATTAATTTGAAATCTTCAGGCTCACCCTCACTACAGCTGATGTTGACTTGCAACTTCTCTCCATTTTCCCCCTGCAATGCTTCCTAGGATTACCTGGGCAGACTCCTCTTCCCACCCCGTTTAGATCACAGCTTCTCCAGCCTTGCACTTATATCGCCTTTCCATTTCAAGACACATTTTTACAACTCTGAAGTAGTAAGAGTCCAGGAGTAAGGGTCCATATGCATGCCTAATCTTAAATTCAATGTCTGCCAGAAGTCAATTAAATTATTTATCTGTGAACTAAGCCATGAATTTTTTACAAGATAGGGGCAATAAGAGAGAGAAAAGGTATAGATTCACAAGCCATCTAAGGTTTCCCATGTAAATCTGGCAATGGTTAGGTAGCTGCTTGCCTTTTTATTTTACGCATCCCTTTTTCTGTACTTCTGCCCCTTGATAAAGATTAGAAACATAAGAAAAGTCAAACCATATAACTCGGTACTCATGCCTGAGCATAACCAATGCCATATTGCTTACAGAAAACAGAACGCACAGGTTGAATAACTTCTTGTCCTGTTCTCAGTTTTCTCAAGTCTGATGTTTAGGGTTTCCTGAGTGAGATACTGTAACTGCTTCATGTTTAACATGTCTTGAAATTAATAGCTCTCAAAATAGTTCAGTGTAATTAACTTAGCACCAGGCTTTTAAATATGGTGTACTACTGAAATAATATTGTAGTGGATTTTCACATTGTTTGATTTTTTTAGAAATTCAACTAGCAACACTACCTCGCACAATTTTGTAAAATAAGTTTTGAACATTTTGTTGATGACTACTTCAAAATGAGGTCTGTGCTTTGTTCCTGTGTCAAAAGGTTTCTGTCAGATCAAGTCATGTACCGTTCTTCTAGGCATTTTAGAAACCAGTGTTGTTAATTTAAAATTTCAGCTGGCCAAACCATCAGAGAGGAAAGTTAACAGGGCACAAGACAGAGACTGTCCTTCCAGTTTCTTCAAACTACAGATGATAAAAAAACATTTTTATAATTTGCTCTGCCAAGAAAGTGCTATCTGCAGTGAATTATCTTACTCTTACCCAAGAAAAATGCGTAGTTTTATCTGAGGAACAGACAGGAAACGTATTTTCCACTAGTGTGAGGCAGGGGGAATCTTTATTCATCTAAATACTTGTTTAAAACCTCAACAAAGCCCAGTGGAAAATTTGGAGAGGGAAAATATTCCTGCTCTGGACACAGCTGGCGAATAAGCCAGCTAGGGAAGGTACCCCGCTGGATCTGTTGTTTGTGAACGGAGGACTTGTGGGTGATGTAGTTGGAGGCTGTCCTGGGCACAGCGATCAAGAAATGATAGAGTTTTGATTTCTCAGAGAGCTCAGGAGGAGGGTCAGCAGAACTGCCACCTTGGACTTGTGGAGGGCAGACTTTAGCTGTTGAGGAGCCTGGCTGGCAGAGTCCCTTAGGAGGCAGTCCTGAAGGGCAAAGGAGTCCAGGCAGGCTGGACATTCCTCAAGAAGGAACTCTTAAAGGTGCAGGAGCAGGCCATCCCCGTGTGCCAAAAGATGAGCCAGAGAGAAAGAAGACCAGCCTGGCTGAACAGAAAGCTTTGGCTGGAACTCAGGAAAAAAAGGAGAGTTTATGACCTTTGGAAGAAGAGGCAGGCAACTCAGGAGCACTGCAAGGATGTTGTGAGGTTAGGCAGGCAGAAAATGAGAAGGGCCAAAACCCAACTGGAACTTCATGTGGCTACTGCCATAAAAGAATATTAAAAAATGTTTCCTTAAATACATTAGTCACAAAAGAAGGGCTAAGGAGAATCTCCATCCTTTACTGGATGTGAAGGGAGACATACTGACAGAGGATGAGGAAAAGGCTGAGGTGCTTAATGCCTTCTTTGCCTC
>VWZZ01006572.1:618435-791811 GCA_013399095.1 Psophia crepitans | reverse complement strand
CAGGACCCGTGGATGCAGCTCATACTCTTATGAAAATTCAATTTTATTTTTGTGTCATGTTGCGGCTCATACTAAGATAGCTGTGTGCTTCCAGTAGTAAGGGCCAGCAAGTCAGGCCTGATGGCAGCATTTCAGCCAGCTCTGTGTCTGAAACCATGTCCCAGAAGACTAGTTTTGTATCCAATTAGTAGGGCCAAATGCTCCAAGAGAATAGATTCTGGAGCTGGTACAGAAAGAGTCTGGGATTTGACAAATCAGGATTTTTAAATGGAAGTCAAGAGACAGGTACATAAAATCTGAAGAATGGTCATGCTGGGTCAGACTGGGGCCCACCTACACCAGTGAAACACATCTTTCCACCTTGTGTTGGGCAGGGGTGAGCAGCTGAGAGTAACAATACAAACTAACCACAAGCAGCAGTGGTGAGTCCCTTTCAGTTTCTGGCTATCAGAGGGTTAGGGACTGCCTGTTCTGGAGATAGCAGTCAGAACAGCAGTGGAAAGAGTTCATCTGTCTGTACTCCACTGCGCAAACTTGTTTCTTTGGGTATTTTTTTAGAGTAGCTGTTTTTTACTTAGAAGGTTGCTTATAATGAATATAGTGCAACATGCTATGAAAAAATGGTGTTTTGACAAATATTCTATGTATACTTGCATGAAAATATAAAAAAAAAAAAAGTTGAAAGGGGATTGCTTAGACAACCTGACATTGTCTAAGTCGATTTTAATAAATGTTAGTGTGAAATACATGATATTTAGCTCTGCTAAACACAATTAGGTGATTGTTATTTCTGCCATTCACATTCTGGAGGACTATTAGACTCATTAAATGTACTGCTACCTATCCAGGTTATACTAGAAAATTGCAGGCTTACAGTCTATATTACAGCATTGTTTCCTAGTGTTTCTGAATACCTCATGTCATTTTGGTGTCTCAAGCTTTCCTGGCCTTGCAGAGTAGGAATTTAATGATTGTCAACCACTCCTCATGCTGTAGATTTGACAACACATTCTTTCCTTTCGGTAGTATCTCTTCAAGTATCACTTACAAAGAAAGTATTTTATTAATAATATCTCTCTTTTTCTAATGCTTTTAACTACAACCCAAGTTAAAGAGGCTGATCCTTAATGGACAACAACGAAACAAGCTCAAGTCTATTCCATGCTGCATATTCTTCTCCTGCAGGACACTGTGTGTACAAGAAGTGTACTTTGCCAGCTCAGACTGGCCCCAGATCATGTCTACCCCATCAAACTCTTTGCAGACCCCCCTCTCTTGTATTCTTTAGTTGGAACTTGCAGGTGAAGACTACCAAAGACACTTGATGCAGAATTGACACAGTAGGTTGCAGCTGTATTTACATATTCTGTGGGTATATGATATGTATAAAAATGTACATACAGATGCAGGATACATAAACATGCAAAAAAACTCCTTATTCTGTACCAAGATGGTAACTGTATATTCTCATAGGATGTATAAAATACACATATAATCCATTAGGTCTTTTTTTATGGTTGACATTGCTAAAAAAAACCAAAACTACATGGTCTAAGATACATGGAAATTCTCACCACCTCTTCTCTCAAAGTTCAGGATTCACCAGCCTGTATCAGAGTGCTCCCTGCTGCAGACTAGCGCTTGAGCCCACTCAAGGTCTGAGTTTGCTCCTTTACCTGTTTTTCCCTCCAGAGACCAGACTTTGACCATTGAACCCCACTGAAATCTTGTGTGCAGGAATGTGTACTTTGCTAGATTTGCCCAGCTGTCCTCAGCACTCGTATTCAGCACCTTGCTTAGTTGTGTGATGTTGGGGTGTCCTCACGCTCGCTCAGGAACCCAAAAGACACTCATGATCCATTCTCACTCCCATTCAGATCTCACATACTCTCATGAACTTTACATATAGTTGGACGCAGTGTTTTGAGGTGACGTCAGGTCTAGGAGTAAAGACGTGAAGATACAGATTGAAGAGTAACATTTTGCTTTTACCTGGGACCACTCTGTTTGGAAGCAGAAGCCAATGCAGTCCTACTGTCAACCCCATTCATGTGCTATCTTTTGAAAACACTGACCTCAAAAATTCATACATTTATGGGACTGTGTGTTGAAACACTTTTCTCTCTTAGAATGGTTCAATAGGTCTCCTCAGAAACCTTGTGCGTAGAACACCTGGTGATATGCTTCTTAAGTGCTCCCTGTCTGACCTGCAGTTGTCATAAAGTACAGTTGTCATTATTGTGCATTAGATGACCTGAACTACATGTTGGAACAGCTCAGGAATGGAATCATTCTCTATATCACATTCAACATAGATAACGGTCTCTGTTACATCAAGGATAGGAATCTACCATGAATCTCACCACTTTTTTTCTAATCTTACATTAGCTTCAGAGTGATAGAACAACATGAAGAAACAAAATTTGCAGGCTTCTGAGTCTTCTCTTTTGTTAGCAGGAAGTTATCTGTGAAGAGTAAACCTGTTGGTAGATATCTGGGTAGCAGGCCACCGGTCTTGCAAGCAGAAACATACACGTAGATGTAGCTGCAGCTGCAATCAGTCTGAGTTAAAATACAGTGACTAGGATGCAGGTCTATGTTGTATGTGAACTGGGTCCTGATCCAGGGCAAGGGGACAATGGTTTTAAACTGAAAATGGGTTGGTTTAGATTGGTTCTAAGGAAGATGGTTTTTATGATGTGGGTGGTGAGATGCTGGAACAGGTTGCCCAGAGAAGTTGTAGAGGCCCCATTATTGGAAATGTTCAGGAAAAGTCAGGTTGGAGGGGCATTTGAGCAACCTGATCTAATGAAAGATGTCCCTGCCCACAGCAGAGGTGGATAGACTAGATTATTTTTTAAAGGTCTCTTCCAACCCAAACCGTGCTATGATTCTATCATTTGGAGTTATGGATTTCTTGGCAAAGGAAGCCACACAAGAAATGGAGATAGATTGTATTAAGAGATGAAGACTGTAAAGCTTTGCCTTTTTACCGACCTCAGCCAAGAGTTTCATTTGCAGTTTTCAGGCAGAAGTTATGCCCTCTTTTGTGAAGACAGAGAAGAAACTGTTCAGCTATATAAGCATGGGCATCTGTTCCCATTTACATGCTCTAGGGGATCCTACATGTCCTCCAGTAGCCCCTTCAGCATCTACAGCTCTCTGAAATCCATCTGCAGCGTTGTGAAGACATCTTGGTACCTAAAGATGATCTAAATGGTGTACACACCTATGTTTAGTCACTTCCAGAGTGCTCTGACTGTGCTATACAGGCCTCAGCTATTTTTCCATCCTCAAACACCTCTCTCCCCTCCAAAAATCATCCAAGTCCGAACTGCTTCTTTGGCCCTTTATGTAAAACACTTCAGTCATGCTCTCAGGAGGCAGGACCAACATGGCACGATTTCACATCACCTGAGTGGGGCTGCAGCTGGTCACTGAACACCTTGCCAAAGAGGACAGTTTGCAAGTTGTGTGCAAGATGGTGTTTATCAGACTGATGCACAAACCAAGGCAAGTTCTGATTAATTCCTAAATAATCTAAACTGAGAACAGATGCTGAGCTTGATGAGTTAAGAGAATGGATTCCGTGCTAAGGTTGATAACATGGCTAATTCACTGCCAATATTTTGGTGAGTGTTATTGTAACTCAGTATCGATGAGTTTTTCTCTGGGCTAATACACACCCACTGGAGAGATGTCATGTAGATAATTTAAATTACCTCTTTTATGGCAGAAGATCTTGAGCATAGTTTACTAACAGTGTCCTGCCAGTCATTTGAACAATGGTGCTGGCCAGTGCCAGCTATTTAAAATGGTCAGCCCTGAAGAGGCATAATTAACCTGCTGAGCCATAAGCATGTCACCATGGCCCACACCTTCTCCCTGCTGTGTAGAGAAACGAGACCTGCAAAAGATCTTTAAGTTCAGTTACAGTCCAGTTAAGTCCAATTACATTAGGACAGAGTGTTAAAAGACTCTTACTCAAACTTTTTTCCTCCTTCGCTCATCTACACAAGGATGCGTTCTGTCCCAGTTCTCCACGTACCAAACAGGTTGTTTTCATATAAGGGTAGAGGAGTAAATTTTTTGTTTTGTTTTCATGGTCCTATCAGTATTATTAATACTTAAAATGGCATTTGCATTAGTAAGCAAGCTGAATAATTAAAAAAATGCAAATTTAGACTCCTAAGAAGAAATAACTTTGCATATAAGTTTTCTGAGAGACATTTTCATTTTTCATTTATAAACTGGTGACAATTAAAATGAGTAAAATTTAGTACCAAAGTGTAAGAGATGGCCTACAGTCATTTTGTTCTAAGCAAATTTGAATGTGGTGACCTAGCACATCTTTTATATAGAAGTGGACTTGCATTAGTGCTCTCTGTCATTAGTAGCCAACAAAAACGTAGCTCGAGCTATCATCCGTGGGGGGCTGACATTTTAATTACGTTCATAATGCTGAGGTGTAGAGGGTAATAGTACTGTAAGCACCCCCTTACATTTATAAGATGGTTTCTGTACAGTACAGAGTGATACAGAGGTGGCATACTTGCCTTGATGTGAATTCACAGCCAGGCTGAGCTGCTTTTGCAAAGTTCAGCTAGCTGCAGTCTTGGGCTTCAGGAGAAGTACAGGATGGGATGAATAAGTATGCAAAGAAGAGAAAGTAAAGATGAAGGGCCTGAGGAGAAGAGACCATGTCGCACCTCTTTTTTTCTTTAGCAATGGTAGAGAAACTTGTATGGGACACTTCTAACTGGAACATTTGATGAGGTCCATGGGATTTTTATCAATACTTTTTTCTCCCTTTGAGAGAGTGCTCACTGTAATTTGTGCTTGGGAGGCAGAGGGATGGCTGCCAGTACCATTGCTGTGACCTAAAAGAGGAAAAACTTTCCTGTGCTCTGTGTGTGCGAGAATGGAGCTGACATCAGTCTGAACATGGTGGCAGTGAACTGTGGATGTTTGCGGAGGACCTACTAGAGTTCCATGACAGCTTTGCCTCTGTCACATTGTCTGTGTACTGACGGAGCAGGACCAGGCCAGCAATCTGATATTGTCTTTCACTTTCATGTCAAATGCCATATATCAATTTGAGGGGAATCTGCTCTAAATATCCTCGTGGTATTGATAGTGTTCTTTCCCTGCAGGTGACAGCTCCAAACAAGAGCTCTTACCATCTCTTAACCTGCTGCTAGAATTAAAAGATCTTCATGTAGAAAATAACCAAGAAAATAGTAGAAATTTCTTTGCTAGTCTGGGCTTCCCATAGGAGGTTGAATTGGTGCTCTCTGTAATCCCTGTAATAGCTCCCACTGATTTCAAAAACTGGGTCTTTCTTTGCATTTGGATTATTTATTTTTTTTTCCAAAATCTTGGCAAAGTTCAGCTAGTATGGCTTCCAACTGTCGTCATATAATGCATGAATACATGCATGTATTCATGCGTATATTGCATGTAAGGTATGAATATTATCTGCATGTGTATGGTTATCAAACTGATCAGCTAATCATGTCTTGAGGTACATCTGTCAGTGGAAAGAGAAGGAATCAATTCCAGTGTGACTGGCAGAAGTGTGTTTGCATCTGTCCTGATTTCAGCTGGGATAGAGTTAATTTATTTTCTAGTAGCAGGTGCAGTTTTAGGATGAGAATAATGTTGATAACACACCAATGTTTTTAGTTGCTGCTAGGTAGTTGTTCTGTTTACACTCAGTCAAGGACTTTTCAGTCTCCCACGACTTGCCAGGTACACAAGAAATTGGGAGAGCACAGCCAGATGGCCCAGACTGGCCAAAGGGATATTCCCTACCATAGAACATCATGTTCAGTCTTAACTGGCTAAGCTAACTGGGAGGTGGGATCACTGGTCAGAAACAGATTGGTCATGAGGGGTTTTTTTCTGCATGGGATAAGCAATTGCATTTGTACATCGCTTGTTTTATATCATATTGGGTTTACTTTTCACTATTATTCTCTTCCTTTGTTATCCTATTAAACTGTCTTTATCTCAACCCACAAGTTTTTTTTCCATTTCCCCATTGCTTTGGGGGGGCGGGATGAGCAAGTGGCTGCATGGTGCTTAATTACCATCTGGAGTTAAACCACAAAAGGACCCCACTGGGAACTCTGCCTGATGGGGACCTGAGAAAGGTTGTGCTCACCCCATGTCTCCAAAACCAGAAAAGCAAGCCCATCTAGTTTCTATGTGGAGCTGTGATCCTCTGGGACAGGGATCAGAGACATTCCATAGTAATGCATCTCTGCCAAAGCTGGGCTCCTCTGTTGGTTTCAGCCTTCTGTTTGCACTTTTTTGTTTTGGGAAAATAAACTTAAGCAGTTTAACTCAATGTGCAGTAGACTGAAATTTCCAGTAACTGAAGGCATACCTGAACACACAAGACTATCCACATACGGGGGTGAGACAGTCTCTTGAGGTAGATTTAATTATTGACACCATCCCTAAGAGACAAGATACTTTAATGAGAGAAGGGGGAAAAGTACTGTGTGATATTCTCCCAGATGGAAGAAAAGAAATACTCTATACAATTTTTATGGCTTTTCAGAAGCCGATACGGATGACATATTACCAGGATGATCTTTCAAGAACGCTAAAAGATTATGTGCATAATGATGAGTTTTCAGTTCTTTTCGGCTTCACATTATCAAAGACGCAGCAATTGCACGCCATTCAGGTTGAAAAGCCCTGGTTTTATTTCTGCCTTTAGATCTCTGCTGCTTCTTATGGGGGGACTTGATTATTTGAGGCAAACTGTCTGCAATCCTGTGTTGGAAAACTGTGTTCTTTCACATGCTATGAAGAAAACCACAAGATCACACTGACTTGGTCCTTGCGTACATGTCAAAAGCTGAGCAATAATTCTATTTGCTGAGAGACAGGTTTCTTAAAGCATGTCTGCACAGTGAGGTACAGGTGATTGCATGCTGAGACCATGCTCTGAATTGTCATGACATGAACCTCTTTCAGATTCAAGTTCTGTTTTTGCAGTGTGGTGTGACTCCCATAGTAAGTTAGTTTTGATGGGCTTATTATTGTGGGTAAAGCCATATTTTAACACCGTGGAGATATTCCAGCTGGTGTGTGCTAACATGGTACAAGGTGTGGACAGAATTAGAGCAAAAACTGTTGCATGTGGCTGCATGGGCATGCATCTATCTCTGTGCAGCACCCTGCATAACAGGGGCTGGAATGTGGAGGTGGAAACTCCTGAAGGTACGAGTCAGATACAAACTAGAATTAACAAAGCAAAAAATTCATTGGATGATTGAAGTTGTTTAAGAGAGAGATTTCTGGAGATGGTCTGTCACTTAAATTAAAAATTAAAGGAAAAGCAACTTGCATTTAAAGGGTAGGGGAAGGGTCTCCATGTGTTGAATGGAGCAAAGAGCAGAAACAAATGAGGGAAGGATAAGTGCTATTTCTGTTTTAAGTAGGGAAATAATTTTGGTTGTGGATTTTCACATGGTGCTTCTGAGTTCTCCAGTACAGTCATACCAATGCAGCCAAAGTAACATTCTTTCTACACTCTACCAGTATATAACTTAAAACAAATTGAACTTACTTATTATATTATTTTTTCTTAATTAATTTGAGCTAGTATTAAACTACATGCTTTTTTTCTGTGCTGCTGTGGGTACACTGGTGATATTCCTGCTAGCTACTCCAAGGGCATTGGAGATACCTACATTACAACTGAGTTACTTACCAAAATGTGAGGTAGGCATTTCTGAAATTCAGAACACTATCTAAAATCTTTTACCTGCTCTGATGCTAGTGTCTTACCCTTGAGTCCCTTTACTTCTTTGGTATTGCCAAATCTATCTGAAAAGATCTGACTAGTAGGCTCAGCTCCAGAAGGTGCACCCTCAGGAGATGACCAAGGTGGTAACTTCGAGATATTCAGACCAGAAAAGGAGTGATTTGCACCTGGATGCCTCAGCTTGTAATGTGACCCAAATGTGTGCGGTATCTCAAAGGACGGTACTGGCCAGCTGAGTGGTCACTACTGGGATTGTGTGAGGAATGGCTTCAGCAGTGGTTTGGCGATTTGAATTTCTTGCTTTTACTTGTGCTTGCCATATTTTGGACTCGAGTGTCTTTGCTACCAGGCAGGAAGTACCTGTTACAGAGTTCAGAGAGTTATTTTATATTTCTCAGAGACGAAATCAGTTAGTTTCTGAACATGGCCTTGAGCTGTTCTTTGTGTCATTTTCCGTAAAAGGATCCTTAGCATTTTGCACATAGCATTGGTTGCTGCCATCAAGACTTGCCTGAGGAGCTCTACATAAAATAATACATTGCTACATTGTAGCAGGGTTGTGCAAATTAATGTTCATAAAATGTTTGCGCTGCTGTGAATGAGGAGACTGGTATTATTAGTGTTATTAATATTCTCTCTGCAGAGGGCTCTGCGCTCTGACAATTACTGAAGTCTGGTCTGGCTCTTCCATTTTAGCATCTTCTCTCTTTCTCGCTCACTTTTCATAGCATCCTATTTAGTATGCCATTAGAACCTGAACTGAGTGATAATGTACAAGCATTCAAAGTAAAGGCTTTGTTCCACATTCAGGAACATTGCGCGTATCATTGGATACCTTCTGTAGTTTTCACCTGTGTGTTGACTGACATCCTTGACAGTGCATGCTGTACTCCATTAAAGCCCTGTCAAAACTGGTAAGTACTGGGGGAGTTGAGGTGCCTTTGTCATACTTAAGAACACACATAGTCTTAAGCATGTGAATGAAACCACTGATCTTAATGGGATTAAAGATGGAAGAGAATGTTTTCTAGCTGACGAGTAGGTTACAAAAGAGAAGCTAATTTTATAATTAGCTTGGGAAAGCAAGTAATTCTGGGGTATGGGTATGACAAACTCTAATTAGCATCTGTGAGGAGTTAGAGGAGATATGTAGAATAATAGTTTACACACTGTAGAATAATAGTTTACACACTGTCCATAGTTAAAATAATGTTTTGGTCTGAGTGTAATTATAAATAAGCTTTTGCTTCTCATTAATTTTCTATTTGATTACTAAAGCCATTGTTCAAGTGTAGAGCAGAAAAAAAATTAGAAACTCTTTCTAATTGCAGAAACTCTGCAAGCAATAGCAGAAATTACAAAGTGTATGCTAATGAATAAAAGGACATTGATCCATGTGCAAAAATTGTTGTGCATGAATGAGATTAAATTGTGCTGATTATTTTAATGCATAACCAGGAACAAATAGGAAGTGAAACACTGAGCCGGCCAGTACAACTTCTTACTGATGCTTTTGCAAACAATTTTTTCTGTCTGTCTTGTCTGGGTATTATTTTTCACCCACAATACTTGTTAAAATACCTTATTTGCAAATCTTTCCTTTAAGCTTGGTAATCATAAATTATGTAAAACTACTAAATAAATAATTATTAAATTTCTTATATAAAGTATTTTAATATACTTTAAATCCAAAGATGGTTTTGTTTAGTCTTTTCTTGCAAACTTTGAAGCTAAACCTTTAAAATTGTTCATGAATCGTGATTTCTCATCCTTATGGCTGCATGCGTGCACTCAGCACCAACTGGCTGTTCTCTCCATAAAGCTATATACCTATATATTATCTGAAACACTGGTATACTCAGAAAAAGTTTGGCAAATACAAAAATTCCTCTCCCTTCCATTGTAGACTACCAGCTGAAACTGATGTTACCAAAGCATTCCCTTGCGATTCACGTTTGCAAGGGGGAGAAATACTTTTTGTACTCTTTGTAAGGTCAGTGCATTTTATTAGGACCCTGTTTATTGTTATCTTCCTAACCACAATAGCTGGTTAACCTACATATGGGTGCTTCTCTTTAGATACTGCAGTTATATTGTAATCTTGTAGATTAGCGTTTGCTCCCTCCTAATTACTATACAGTTCTCTGCATTTGATTATCTTAATTCTTTTTCTACCAGATTACTTTGCAAAGTGTCCATCATCTCAGAAAGCTCTTTTCCACTTCTCTCCCTATCATGACATAAGAAAGAATTGCCTAGAAACATCAAGTATTTTACCTTGAGCATAAAGAGGTTTCCTTTGTCTTTTAGAACTACCTTTCTCTTCCTTTTATTGTGAATTTAACTGCAAAGAGTAAATTAGAACAACATACCACAGGCGTTTGGTGAGAAAGTTCTCACCTGAGTTTTCTCTTTGGTGCAGTCTTCTCCACATACTCCCATAAGAAAACTGAAAAAAAAATACTGCGTTCATAATGAACTTCTGGGTAAATGTTTAGGTTCACAACAGAAGGAAAAAACCTCCAAAAAAAATAAAACCTTTCTTTGTTTAGAAGCAAAACCTTCTCCCATTCTTCCTCTCCTGCAGGAAAAAAAAAAAAGGCATGGAACATCTCCATGAAAACAATCAGACATGCTAGATGGAAATTGAAGGGGGTATCATTTTCCAAATCTCTCTACATAGGATGCTATTGGTGTGAATGAAAAAGTTTTAATTAATTTTAGATATCTACAGTTAACTGCAATTGACAAACTACTAGGTTCAGCCAGTTGCCTTTCACGTCTTTGTCAAGCTCACAGAACCCAAAATTCACTGAGATTCCAAAATTCATTACCCACTTAAATATCTGCTTTGATCAGATGATTCTCTTCCTACAGAATTTAAGAAAGTTTTGGGTGAGGGGGAGTTTAAATATGAGTTTAAAACTCTAGCTCATTCTAAAAGTTAAATCTGCAGCTTAATGTTTTGCAAAGTCACTCCTTTGCATCCACATGGGCAAAGAACGTAGCATGTTTCTGTCCTGGTTTTAGCTAGAATAGAGGGGTTTACGGTGGTGTTTTTTTTTCCGATTTTCCTCCCCATGCCACATGGGAGTGGGAGGAGGGAGAGGGGCGAGCAGCCGTGTGGTACTTTGCTGGCTGGGGCTAAATCACAACAGGTTTGAGCTGGAGTATACAGCCCCTGAAATCCTGATTTTCTTTCCTTCTCATGACAGGAGAAGCTCTGGCAGGCAATCACTGAATTCTCTGATGTTGCTGAAAATTCCATGGAAAGCAGAACTGATTCATTTTACATTGGCCTATCGGGGGGGGGGGGTGGCTGTGAGCTTCTCCAGGGAGTTATAAGATGAAGCCACTCATATCTTCAATGTTGTAACTACAGCAGGACAAAAAATCCTAATCAGCCAACCAACCAACAAAAACACCCCCCACCCTGATATTATTATCATCTAGACTAGAGCATAACAGAGAAATGGTTCAATTAAGTCATGCTTCGAAGCAGGCTGAAAATCACAGGCTACAGGTAGAAATTACTAGTATCTATTACCACACTATTTTACAGAGAGGCATTCAGTTTACATGCTACTTAAACTCCAGGAGGGTGTAGGGGTTAAAACCCAACATATACAGGAGAAAGGTGTCGAGGAAGTGGTTTCAACAAAACAAGCAATGAAATCTTTTTTTCCATCTGAAGTTTCCACTTCTGTTTTGAATTTCAGCCTAATCTAAACAATTTTCACCACAATTTTCAGTGAATCAAACATCCAATGCTCATCATCTCTCAACAGTCTTTCATTCTGAACACAATATAACAACTTTAGGAATGATTCAGCAGGTGATCTTAGCTAACTCTTCCCAGTAATCTCCTTTTCCGTCTGAATGAGAAAACCACTCTGAGCAGTACCAATTGCCTGTATGGATCTGAGAAGACCATCATTCTTACATTTCCAAGGAGGATTTGGATTATATAATAATTTCTCCTTCCTACGTACCTCCTAATTTATTTATTTTTTTGGTGGTTGGGTTTCTGTTGTTATTATTGACTGTTTTTATTTCCTTTGGTTGTTTTCAGTTTATTTTAGTTTGTATTGGATCTGTCCATCTCTTCCCATCACACTCCAACAAAAGACAACTGAGCATCTTCTCACAATCACTGAAGTATACTATTAGCTTTCCCACCATGTGGTAACAAAATATGATGTGACTGATATGAGGAAATAAAGATTTTTTTTTTTTAACAGCACTCTCTCTGTGAGCTCTTTACTAGAGTTTGAAAATTTCATGGGACCATTATAGATGGCACGTTATCAGACGATTAAGTGTTTTGCTCAAATTTGAGAAAGAAGCAGTGAGAGAACCAGGAATGGAAGGTGGGTGTCATGGTTTAACCCCAGCTGGAAACTAAACATCACATAGCTGCTTGCTCATTGCCTTCCCAGCAGGATGGGGAACAAGAGAACTGGAAGGGTGAAAGTGAGAAAGCTCATGGGTTCAGATAAGAGCAGTTTAATAGTTGAACTAAAATAACAGTAACATTAATAAATATAAATTGCAATGAAAAGGCTTTGTGATTTTAGTTGAGGGAAATCAGTATTTACTAAAAAGCGTCAAGTTCAGAAGGTTTAGCAAAAAAAGAAACTGAGGCATCTGGGCTGTCCTATTCTAAGTCTTCTGACAGCTCTGAAGACTTGCACAGATCTTTGCATTTTATAGAAACAGCTGCAGGACGCAAGTTCTCCTTGACTATATTTTATATACAGGTTCTTTCTTCCAAATGTAATAACCATTACTCCTTCAATATAGTCTGAAATACTGATTAATATTCCTGCTGTAGAGTTTAGACCCTCTCCTCCTTTCTTAGAACAGGATTTAATTTTGACAGGCACCTGCACTATAAGTGAAGGTTGATTAACTTAACATCTTCACCTTAGAAAATAATCTAGTATTATGAATCATTGTCTGAAAAATCTGTCATTCCATTTTTTGTCATTTATTAAAAGTCTGGCTGATTTTAAAAAAAAATAATAATTTAGCTTTGACCTGAAGGAATCAAATTATTTTTACTATTATGTCCTATTTTAAGGGGTTCTGAATTAGTTTAAGAACTGGTCATTTTTTTAATCTGGCTATTGTTTACTTGCTATGGGGTTTTTTATTTCTTTATTTTTATTTTGAAAGGCTTATATTTTATCTTGAAAATCTGATTCCTTTGGCTTTGGATAACATATTTGACATAAATGGTATAGATCATCAGCGATGATTCCAATTTTGGGCAGAATTCAAGATGAGAAAAATCAAGAAAGCATTAAAACAGAATTCAGCTGCAACAACCACATGTTTCTTTGCTGGAAAGTGTCCAGTGAAAGGGCTTAGATGATTCTGAGTGTAGACCACAAAAGTGGTGTTTCAGTTGAAGTCCAGTACTGCTTCATCTTCCAGTTGTGAAACTCGGAAAGAGGGATGTGGCTGAGATGATGTTGTAGCTGGCATTCAAATGTAATGTTTTTAATAGGATGTTATGGTAAAAACAGTCCAGATAATATAATGTCTGGACATTGTTGGGGCCTATTTCTCTAAACTTTTGTGGATCACTGCCAAAAAGTTATTTGTTGGAAATTAAAATAACCCAACATTTTGACTGAAACATTGAGGGAATGTGGACATTGGATCCAATGTAGATGTGCTGCTTTATGGGAACTTGGATGCCTGATGTTTATGTTCTTCTGTGACTATTTCCATCAGAGATTTCAGAGAATGCTCTTTTCATTACATGTATGTATATATTAATACATATCAGAATTCTGTAATAAAACTCTGGACTTGTTTGGAAATAGCTAAATCAGAAGAATAAAGTCTCCATTTGAGCAAGTGGACTCATAGAATCATGGGTTGGAAGGGTCATCCTTCAGGCCACAGCAGGGGCATCTTTCACTAGATCAGGTCGCTCAAAGCCCAGTCCAACCTGACTTTGAGGACTTCTAATGATGGGGCAGCCACAACTTCTCTGGGCAACTTGTTCCAGTGTCTTACCACCCCCATCATAAAGAATTTCTGCCTTATATCTGAGCTAAACCCTACCCCCTTTCAATTTAGACTGAAATGCCCTTGTAAAAAGTCCTTGTCTATCTTACAAGCCTTCTTTAAGTATTGAATGGCTGCAATAAGGTCTCCCAGCGCCTTCTCTTCTCCAGGCTGAACAACCCCATCTCTCTCAGCCTTTCGTCACAGCAGAGGTGTTCCAGTCCTCTGATCATCTTCATGGCCCTCCTCTGGACCTGCTTTAACAGGGCCATGTCTTTCTTGCACTGAGAACCCCAGATGCGGTCTCATGAGAGCAGAATAGAGGGGGAGAATCACCTTCGTCCACCTGCTGGCCACATTTCTTTTGATGCAGCCAAGGAGATGATCGGCTTTCTGGGCTGCAAGTGCACATTGCGAGCTTGTGTCCCACTTTTCATGGATCAGGTGTCCCAAAGTCCTTCTCTGCAGGGCTGTTCTCAATGCATCCATCCCCCCCCAGTCTGTACTGATACTGCAGATTGCCCTGACCCAAGTGCAGGACCTTGTACTGGGCCTCACTGAACTTCGTGAGATTTACATGGGCCATCTCGTTTTGTGATTCGATACTTTGCCTACTTGTGGAGTTTGAGTCTGAAATTTGCACATCTTTATAAACACTAACTAGGAATGTTTCACCTTGTGATTCTTTGTTTTGACCTTAGGTCTGATGTTTTCAAAATATTTGAGCTGTGTGGTTTTTTGGCTGTCAAGGTGGAGATTTTGAAAATCTGAGGACTTTTAAGGAGAGCAAAGAAGTTTGTTGCCAAAATTATAAATACACTCTATTCTTCTGAAACCTTGTGGTCCAGTTAACTCTTATGCAGGATTTATAGATAGCATAAACTTTAAGCCTATCATTCCCATCTCATGTTTTTCAAATGCTGTTGATGATGCCTGTGAAATATGTCTAGATTAATTAAGAAAACTAAGCCAGTGATGACTTTTATGACAGCTGTTGACCAGATGGTTCCCGAGGTTAAATCATGTCACGCCTAGGATTTTAAAATAGTTACAACAGTATTTGAATACAAAGCCATATTCTCTTAGAGATAAAATCTATGAGTGCATTTTAGCATTTAAGACATTTTATGTAGTTAGTTATTTTTATTTCAACACAAAAAGCCTGGATAGCATATCTCCTGTCGTATCTCATAGATAATTGGCACTTTAGGTGCAGCAGCTATCTGTAAAGCCTGATAAGGATGCAGATGGCAGTCCTGGATGAACTAGCTTTCATGGTATTTTGGGACTGAAAAAGATGGTGTTAGTTGTTCCACTGATATAGACTTGCGTGAAAGGAAATTATTCCTTTTGCTTGGACCAAGGAGCAAGTGGACAGTCACTTCAATCCAGTCTGGCAATAATTTACAACTTAAATGAAGATGAGAGAAGATAAGAGCTTGATTTATATACTGTGTGCTGTTTGCAAACGTGGGCAATACAATGAAATAAAAAAAGGTGTCTGTGCAGTGAAACCTTCATCTTAACTGTATTTGTGTAAGTGCTGATTTGACTGTCTATTCAGGAAAAGTGAAGGTCCTGAAAAACTGCTTCTACATACATACTATATACCAAAATACTATACTCATTATACTATATACTACAATACTATACTCTTTAAGGGGATTAGAGCAATGAGTCTTCAATGTCTTAAAACTACTCATATCCCTGCAGTGAGGTTTAACAAAGGTTCTGAACTCAGTCCTAACCCCAGTAATTCAAATTCAGTTCTCAAAATGGGAAGTTTTTTGTATAAAAGGATGGTGCAATTTTTTCAGTACCTGAAATTCCAGAATCTGAAGTCAAACTAATTTTGAGGGAGACATTAATATCTAAATGCCAGTCTCAGTTCTGGGAAAATAAGTTACCCAAAGACACATTGGAAATTTGATCCTAGGACACATCAGATGAGTGGGATAAGAAGTAAACATGTTTCTCCATAATTAATGTGTTCTGTAGAGTGTGTTATCTGACAACATCAATTTGAAGTATTAGTCTCATGTTCTTTTTGTCTGGTCATTTGTTCCCCTGGCTATTAAGCATGTGCAATGTATAATTACAAACAGAAGAACAAATTGCTTAAAATGTCCTAATCAGCTTTGAATTGTTCCTGTTCATAAAAGAAGCAGGTGAAATAACAAATTAGTTTTACCCTACTCCCAGCAAAATGCCATTATCTATACATACAAAATATTTAGGTGGGAAAGAAAAATGGAGGGGTGTAATTAGAGCAAAGTTATAACAAGCTGAAATGTCTTGTAACTGCAAACAGACTAAGGGCTGCATTGGGAAACATTAATATTTAAAGGTATTCTTCAAGACATTTCCAGCCGCTCAGTGTGAAACATCTTTGTCTACTTAACACATAAATATTTTAAGACGTCAGTATTTTGCACACATGAGAAACACCTTAACTCACTGCAGGGAAATCAAGGGTAAATGTTTTACCATAGTCATCGCACTGCCGAACCATTGGATTTCTAGGAGATATTTCAGGCATAGAAGAACTCACAACAGTTGCATCTAATTTCATTTCAGGTTCTAATGTAGCCTTGACTTTTAAAAAGTCTCTCTAGAAAGTCAGAATCTGCAAGTCTGGAGAAAAATTAACAAACTTGAGGAGAAGATCTAACATGGAACTAAAGAAAATGAAATATGATCAATGAAGTACAGCCATATTGTTTCTTTGATCACTTATTCATTTATTTTAAGAAGTAATGAATGATTTTGCTGGAGTAGACAGTATGTGGCAACTTAGGACACAAAGCATAAGTCACTAAGACCAATTGGTCTTGAAGTTTTCAAATTCAAGCTTATTTGTGTCCTATGTTGCCCTTCTTCAGGCTCTGCTACTCAGGAGGAAAGGGATGGATGTGCTGTGTATTTGACAATCTGATCTGTGTGCTAACTTTATGGGTTTCTTCCTGTCAGTATCTTTGCAACATTCATTTAAGAAGTTGAAACATTGACAAGATGTGTATAAAACCATTGTTTTGGCACTGTTCATTAGATATCTCAGTCATATCCAGTTGTGGAACTTGTTGCAGCCTTCATTGACATTGTAATTAGAAGGATGTGTATATGTAGTTTGGTACTAGAGAACAAATCTTCATTTTGTTTGTCTGTTTTTACTTGCCTGTACTCTGCACGTATAATTTTCTTTGGAAGAATAACCAACAATGAAATACAGGAGTCAGAGAACAGTACTTCAGGGAAGGATATGGGACTAGAGTGAGTCACAAATTAAATGTAAGTCAACAGTGTCTTGCTTTTGAATGATATGGGAGAAAAGGCAAATACCATCTTGGGATGCGGAAGAATGATGCCAGTAACATGGAGCAATTTGTTAAGCCTGGTCGAGGCATTAGTGCTAGGACTTTTTATGCTTATGGTCATCACACTTGGAGAAAGATTTGGAATGGTTGATGTGAGAAGAGTAATGAGAATGAGCAGTGATCTAGAAAATATGACCCAAGGAGGTATGTTGAAGATACAGGAGTTGACTCAACTAGACCAGAGAGAAAACTGGTGTAGGACACTGGCCTTCAGGTATTTAAAAAAAAAAAAAACAAACCACAAAACCTTAGAAAAGTAAGCAAAATTAATCTTTTTCTATGCTCATTCTGTGGAGAACAAGGTGTAGCAGCCTCAAATTAGAGCATAAGGTAGGCATTGGGAAAGTATTTTCAACTCTGAAATGGATTGCCTGTGATGTTTCTGACACTTGTCATTGAGCGGGTTTAAAAATAGTGTTAGAAAGATGTCCTTCAATAATGATTGAGATAGCCTTGGGTAAAACAATGGTTTAGGTGACATCTGGACAGCTCATTCAGTCTTCTTTTAATGTGGTTTCATTTCCTGGAAATTCAGAACAATAACCAAGGTCTTTTTTTTTTTTTTACTCGCCTCACTATTAATGCTCTGAGGGTGCTGTCTTCCATGGTTTGAAGTATCCTGCATTTGGTCAGAGTAAGACCTTGATATTATTCAGTTTCCTTTTGCTTAGTACCAACAAAGAAATTTCTGTAAAGTGTGGGTAAGGTTTTTCAATATTTAGTTCTACAGAATGCCTGGAGGGTTTCTTCAGGACAGAAATAACATTTGGCAGATTTAGTGAAATTTCCCTGGGAGAAGGGTAAATATTTGACATTTCCCCATAGGTAGTGGAACTGATCTTGACAAGCTGTTTACCATCAATTCTCTAGATGATTGCTTCAACTCAGGACAGAAGTTTAGAAAAATAAATGCTACCCCTCTTCAAAAAAAAAAAGTCCTCCTTCATATTTATTCAGTTTTGACCCTCCTTTCTCTATTTATTTCATCATCTGAAAGACAAGCATCTATATCGCTTTTGTCCTATCTGAGCAGCTTATTATGGGTTGTGTTACTGAAGGACTATGTAAATAATTAACCACAGCTGTTCCATTGCAGGTTAGGGTGGAGGCTTATTCTTGTCAACTCAGAAGAAATGGCAAAGCTATGGAAAGTAATGCATGTACCTACTTGAAAATGTTGCAGAAAATCAGAGTCCATTTGTATCTTAGGAGGAAAATTCACTTTAGGTTAAAATCTTTTTAGATATGAACAGTCAATATCACTCTAAGTAAGATAAATAACTATGGTTGCTATCACATGTGACAGTTATGGATTCCATCTCAGAATAGCTTCAGAATAAGAAATCCAAAGAATTCCCAAGAGATCCACTGGGATCATTCTAGCTAGAGAATCTTACCCTATTTGAGGACCTGTTTGTTAGCAACAGTTGAAAATGGGGCTTGAAAAGAACTGAAATATGAAGATTTCACTGTTTCATAGATGGTATTGCATCTCTTTCTCATATATTTAACAGATTTTGAAAACTTTTACCCTGGGGAGGGGTAGAGCACAAAAGTTCTTGGGATCATCAGACATCTGCAGCATGAATTATGCAAGCTCTTTCACCCCTTCTTAAATCTTCAAAATTTGAGTTTGATTTGGTTCACGTCATGTTATGCATGGGAGATGGTGGGACTTCTAAAGGGTGTTCTTATAAAAACTCATTCTTCTTTAATGGTCAGAATTTAATTCAATAGAGATCCCTAAAGGATGTGATTTTGAGCACTTGTATTTAGAGTTTATTGGTTGCTGTAATGGAGTCAATATTGTTGACATTGTTTGTATTATGCTGTGAAAACTAATTTGATTTAACACCACTAAACTCAATTAGAAGGAATTAATTCTCACTATTATTTTGGTAGCAGAAGTATATGAATATAATGAGAATTGCTGAGAAGCTCTGAAAACCTGGGTAGCCATTATCAGTTAAATGCATGTTAGTGTGGCAGTAACTGTCTGGATTTCCCTAGTTACCCCCATATGGTGCGGCTAAGTGTTCTAGAATTACTATCATCCTTGATTAGTTTGGAAGCACAGATAATTCATTACCCCCCAGGAAGCCAGAAAATGCTTAAAAGCTTACAATAGCTCTCATAAAAAGAAGAATAAAATTAGAGGCCAACATGAAAGCATTGAATAAGTGACCAATGCACTCCTAGGTCTCTTCCAACCCTAATGATTCTTCTATGTTCTCTTCTATGTTCTCTTCTATGTTCTCTTCTATGTTCTCTTCTATGTTCTCTTCTATGTTCTCTTCTATGTTCTCTTCTATGTTCTCTTCTATGTTCTCTTCTATGTTCTCTTCTATGTTCTCTTCTATGTTCTCTTCTATGTTCTCCCAGTGAAGTTTTCAGAATTATATATTCACAGGGAACGTTAACAACTAATGTCAGGTGTTTCCTTTTCGTGGAGTGTGTAGTGTATGCATAAAGAGATGTCACTGATCCTGCTTGGATGTTGCAAGATGAACCTGCTTTCCACAAAGAAGAATGCCAAGAAACCTCACAGATATAGAAAAGGATTATCTAAAAGTTTGTTTATTTTGTTTACTTGACAGGAGTCTCCAATGTCTAATTTAGATAGGATCATTGATTTTGTTTTGTTCTGCTTAAACTGGGATTATCTCGGTCTTTCATTGTAGCTATGCTGTTTCTCCTTAAGATAGGCTACAGTTTCCTGAAGATAACTTCTCAAGAAGTTACCTTTACTTCAGGCTTTCTGAATTTTCCTAGTAAAGAGATGTAGAAAGAACTTGCCCCAGGTTTTGTGAGGTGTGTGAAGGACAGATATGTGGTAATGTCAAGCAGCTTTGTATGACCTTCCTGGTACTTTATTTCCTAAAAGAAGCATTAAGGGGAAAAAAAACAAAGAGAAGAGATGCTGATGTATAAGGAAGAAGCGGAGAGAACCGGTTGCCTGCATTAACCAGTGTGAGAATAAGGAATGACTCTTCTGGTTGGTCAGTCCATGAGAATCTGAAATAGCTGCTCAAAAAGATGCTGGGTTGGTAGGACTTCTGTTCAGAGATGAATGTGTAGAACTAAACATTAAATTTTGCTTCAGTGATGAGTAAAAGGGAATTTTTAGAAACTGGACCAGTGAAGATGCTACATCACTTCTGCCAGCTTTCCCCTCTCTGGCTGTTCTGCTATCTCCCTCTTTTTCCTTGTAGTTGCCACAGAGAACTCCCTTTTTTGACCTCTAACTCTGTTCATGCAATGTGTTGGTGAAGATGGGGACAGTGGATAACAGGGAACTCAGATATTTTCAGGATGATAAAAGTACTTAAAAGGTGCACCATGGATGAAATGGATAAGCAGAACAAAATGTTCTCACGGTTTTAGACAGTTCATTTCATATTTTGGCATGCCCATTGAATGAATGCATGATGCTAGCAGTCATCTCTGAGTTCTTCTTTATGTGTTGTCAAAAAGTCTTAACTGCTTCCAAAATATAAGCATCTCCACTGGTTGTTCGTGTTCCTGTACAGAATAGCCACAGAAGTGACTGGAAGCTGGAATTAAATGGCTTTGGGTACCCCCAAAAGGAATCAGGATATTTCAAAAGATAAGTAAAAGCAAGTCTAGGAATTTGACTGAATTCAGAGTACCCCTGTGGTACCACCATGTAATTGCCAGCATCCTTCCGTATTTCTGAGGAGAGCAAAATTTTATTTCATTTACGTGCAATGCCATATTTGATCCCATCTTCCTAACAGTAAGTATATGTCCCTGTCTATGTAGTGCTGAAACAGGAGGGAGTGGTAGAACTTACTTCGTACACTTAAACATTGTGCAGTGTGCTGGATATACAGAACATCAATGTTGTTTAAATAAATTACTTCTCCAGGCTTACAGATGGACAATTCCCTCAGGGCTTCTTAGAGGCTGCATTTGTGTATTTTGCCATCAGTTCACTATAGTAGTATCATTTTTGAGACAAAAATATGGATGTTTGATGGAATTGCATTACAGCTAAAAGAGAGGGGGGAAAAAATGGTAATGGCTGCTCCTAGGCTTGTAGTCCAAGCATTACTCACCTTCTAGGCTGTACTGATTTTCAGGCTGCTACAGAGTGCTGCCTACTTAGTGAAGTCTTCTTACATGAAGATCCATGGTTATGAGACCCAAGTCACTGTTACCTGAGAAACTGGAATTCCTTCTGTTGGCTTACATAAATGGCATTATGTAGTAAGCCAAAAAGAAGAGTTCAGGAATATTGGTGTCGTGGAGAAGCAGGGAAGCAAGGAAGTACGTGAAAGTCCTAAGAAAGTGTTTCCCTGTGAAGCTAATCACAGCCAAAGGGAGAGGAGCAGAGGAGTTACTGTCATGAATTCTGTGGATCAGGATGTATTACAAGAGCTAATGTAATTCATACAAAAACCCCAGAAGGGGACATTTATACTGCATAGTTAACCAGTGTGCATAAAACCTTAACCGAGGACAGATATCCACTCCAGTAATCGGTAGTCACACAACCATTTTTCAAAGAACACAATGTAATATCAGAAATCTTTTTTCCTGTCTCCTGCAAGTGAGTGCTACTCTGGGAATGGCAGGCAAACAATCTTTTCAAAGTCATTTATTTGTCAGCTATGAAGTGAATGAGGCAAAACCGTGAAATGAATTGAAACTTGTTTTGCAGCTGATCAGTCCTTCGCTCATCATCTTCCCCTTTGGGATTAAAGGCATGGACTGAAATGGGAAAAGGAGGAGATGATTAAAGAAGTCTAAGCAGGAGTATGCCACCATGGCTTGTGACAGTTCTTAGCTCCCATTTATTGACCCTGCTGGTGGAAGAATCACTGGGACCACTCATAACCCACCAATGCTGTAGGAACACAGTTTTGGAAATGGGGTGCTTGTAATTATTTTATAGGCAAAAAAGAAAAAATGCCCCTGTAGCTTAAGGTGAATGAAAATTATTGTGGGGTTGAGCATCATAAGAATGAATTAAGATATTCTTTTTCATTGTATTTTAGGTGTGAAATTAGAGCATGCAGAACCCTTGTGTTATAATCTTAGGCCTGAGATTACCTGATGTCATAAAACATGATGACACAAATATTGCTCATTTATGTCACTATAAAGTTAAGTTTATAGTGGTACAATCAGTATTACCATTTATGCTGTCTAAGCTCAGCATCGCTAATTGTATCAATATAAAGCTATTTTATAGTCATATAAACATTACAGATAATGCTGTCAGGTATTGATATTAATGTTGCAAATAAACCTACAAACACTTTAGCTGGATATCCTTTATGGTGCTAATATACAAACATTAGGGGCAAGCTCACCATTGTAATCTGTGATCGTGTGACCAGTTAGTTTTATCACTGGAGAATGAGACAAGGACCTTTGCACCTTCATCTGGCCGAAATATTTATTACTGTATTTGCTTTTCATAAATGTCTCACTATTGCACCTCCAACTGGGGATGTGCACCAAGTACATCTTTAAGGGCAGGTCTCTCTGCAAGGACCTGCAAGAAAGAGAAGTGAAGTTTCTGGGTGAGGTGCTGATATTAATCTCTAATTTGTCTTTTTTGCTGGAGGAGATAGTGGAAGTCTAGATCTTTTCTACTAGAGAGCCCATGGTGGTTTTGTTCCCTCCTGAGCATGGCAGAAAGCAAGAAATGAAAGAGCCTCTCTGTGAGAGTTAGTATTGTGCTCTGTTGCCAGATTCCTGTCTCATCTATTGCCTCCAATAAGTTTATTGTGTGGGAGAAGACCTCAGATCTGTAAATGGAAGAATAAAAGAGAAATTCTTGTCTCTGATACACTTTTGTAGTTAATTTCCAACTCTTAGTCATAAAGCTGGCTTTAATAAGAGTATCCAAAGACCGTGACAGATCGTATCCGTTAATCAGCAAACGCAGTGAGAGAATGCAAGGGTGCAGATGATTATTTTATGGTTTAAGAGCTATTAAGGTCAGGAATGGATGATACAGTTGCACATGCAGTGTGATCACATAAGCCTTTTTTCTGTAGAACATCATGATAATGAAATTACAGGGTGTCCTGGGTTCAGCTAGGATAGCGTTAACTTTTGCCAGAAGCTGGGAGGGGACACAGCCAGGACAGGTGACCCAAACTAGCCAAAGGGGTATTCCATACCATGCAACACTGGGGAGGGGTAGCACAGCTCCAGGACACGTAGCGTGGGACAATGTGACTTTGGGATGGGTCTGAGCGTGTGTCTGAGTAGCATAGGTGTTGGGTGAGAAAGAGTCTTTCATTCTGGAAAATAAGTGGTTTTGCTACTTGAGCTTTGGTGAAAACTATTTTTATGGCTTGTAAAGGGAACATATATGTTAGCAGAGTCAGTTTCTTGGTTTTTCAAATATTTTGGTGAGTTCCATTTTTTGTTTGTTTGAAATGAAGTCTCTCTAGCTGCTGCAATTGTAAAGAAATCCTTGAAAATGTCCTGAAGGTATCACGTGTAATTATATATGCTGGAGTATACCATGAGTCTGAAGCACTGAGAATAGCCTCCTTCAGCTTCACATATTAACTGAGATGCCAGTGATGACGCTTCAGATGTCAACAACATTAACTGCTTACTTGCTCACTGAAGCATGGAAAGGAGACAATGGAAGCAAGGATCTGTGTGATCTGCTCCAGATGAAAACTTTCACTTGGATGCGGCAGGAGAGCAGTGCTTGGTAGATACCCACGTTTCATGTCTTCCCTGGCAGAAGGTGGTAGGACTTAATTGCTCAGCAGGATGTGAGATCTGCTGAAGGAATGGCAAAAACAGAAGAGCACCCAGAGACACTTTCTCACATCTTGAATACTCAAGCAGTCTGTGCAGAACATCTTTAGTTTGATTTCTCTGAATTAAGCTAGATCATTGGAGTACATGGGCACTCTCACTATGTCAAAATACATCATCTCTTCTGAAAATTTATTGTGTCATTGGCTGTCACTGCTGACCACTGATGGAATCAGAGACAAAATACCAGGCTGGATGCATCTTTGTTCTGATCCAGTGCAGTTAAGCTTATGCTAGAAAGCAAAGACTAAGAATGTGAAAAAAAGGCAAACACTGAAGTAAACAACCCAGGGAGACTCTGTATTCTCTCCTTAAAGACCTCCAGTGGCAAGCATTGTTCAGGAATGATGCAGGTATAATTCAGTCTGCCTGGGGAAGGAGAAGTTCAAAGTTCCTTCCAGCCCTGCAAAGACCAAACACACACAGAACAGACACAGAAATGTCCATTTTTGGGAGGTTTTGGGTATGCGTCATGTACCTGTGCCCTTAGTCAGTCTACTTGCGTTATCTCCAGATCATCATAGCTCTTGCTTGTTTCAAATGCTGACAGTAACTTAAAGCATTGAAGAAAGCAGAAAACTCTCCTAGGAAATGATTGCGTAGATTAAAATGTAATTGATACAGCAGCAAGCTGCTGAACTCTGGAGCTTCTGGCCAGCACATGAGGCTGTGGCAACAGTGTGGAGTCTGACAACTATGCTGGGCCCTCCATCTGGGCAGGATGTTTATACCCGTCAGAATGGAGGAAGCATGAGCACAAGTGCATGTTGACAAGGAGAGCAGCTAAAGCAGAGTCCTGTCAGCTGCACTCAGTGTGCACAACAAAGTCAATAGCTCAGTGATGTTCTTCTGATGTCAGTGTCACAGGACTGAAACACGGCCAACTGAGAACTTAAAGATTAGTACAGAGGCTGCAATCATTTCAGCACCACTTAGCACAAATGGGAACCAATTAATCTCTGCAGCGCATCTGCAGAATACATATGAAGAATTAAATCCTAGCCTTGCTAAAATCAGTGAGAGCTTTATTTCTGACTTTACTGGAGCCTGATTCCACCCTAAAAATACAAATCTTTATCTATGTTTTGTAGAAGACTTAGAAATATATGCCGGGGAGTGGGTATAAGTATTGGGTTCTATCCCAGAGATTGGACAATTCTCTAAATTTTCCAGGCAGTTTAGGACTCAGTTTTGTTCATTTGCCTTTGAAGAGAGCTCATCATTACATCTTACCCATGTTTTCTTTTGGAAGTTGTTATAAACCCACAGGTGAGATTTAAGGTGTATACATTCAGGTACCAAGTACATAGATTCAATTCTTCCTGACTTTTTTCCTCAGACACAGTGGTAAGTTGCTGATAAGCAGAAAAGAAAAATACCTGTTCAAGTTGAGATATCGTGACTTTGAATGTGAACATAGGAAATAATCAGGCTTTTATTAAGAGGGGAAGGAAGGGTATATGAAAAAGCCAGGCATATGCACAAAGGGAAAGGTCCTCTGGGTCCTTTAGACAACTGCTCATCTGTTCACACCCAAAAGTATTTTAAAAAGATAGCTGCAGCAATGTAGTGTGTCTGGATATTTTTACCTCGATCTCAAATCCAAAAGACTGAATTTCAACAGGCAGTGAAATTCTAGTAACAAAAGAAAGGTTGACATTTGCTTTCCCATCACTGTACTTGACAATGTGTGCTTTTATATATGCCTGTGTGTTTATTTACTGCTCTCAAAGGCTTTCATATAATACCACATTTTAGATTTCCAGATTCTGGAAGCTGCTTCTTTGATCTGGTATTTCTACAAATTAATTTTCTTCTGTCTAAAATTGAGTTGGGATTTCTCTGTCTTATATAACTGCCAAGTTCTCTAGCCCTTGTACAAGTGAATGGTCCACATCATTATATTTATAGAAGGAAGTTGTAGCTCAGTTAAGCAGAGGTGCAAGAGATTTGTATTATATAGAATTATAGAATATCCTGAGTTGGAAGGGACCCATAAGGATCATCGAGTCCAACTCCTGGCTCCACACAGGACCAGCCCAATCAGAGCAGATGACTGAGAGCATTGTCCAGATGCTTCCTGAACTCAGTCAGGCTCGGTGCAGTGATCACCTCTCTGGGGAGTCTGTTCCAGTGCCCATCTACCCTCTCAGTGAAGAACCTTTTCCTGATCTCCAACCTAAACCTCCCCTGTCGAAGCTTCATGCCATTCCCTCGAGTTCTATCGCTGGTCACCAGAGGGAGGAGATCAGCGCCTGCCCCTTTGCTTCCCTCTTGTGAGAAAGCTGTAGGCTGCAGTGAGGTCTCCCCTCAGTCTTGTCTTCTCTAGGCTGAACAAAACAAGGGACTTCAGCCTCTCCTCATACATCTTCCCCTCTAGACCCTTCACCATCTTTCTTGCCCACCTCTGGACACTCTCCAATAGTCTTATGTCCTTTCTGCACTGTGGCACCCAAAATTGCACACAGCACTCAAGGTGAGGCCGCACCAGTGCAGTGTAGAGTGGGACAATTATGTCCCTAGACCTGCTGGCAATGCCATGCTTAATGCACCCCAGGACACGGTTGGCCTTCCTGACAGCCTGGGCACACTGTTGGCTCACGTTCAACTTGCTGTCAACCAAGATACCCAAGTCCCTCTCACCATGGGTGGTTTCCAGTGTCACATTGCCCAGTTTGCATGTATAGTCGGGGTTGCCCCTTCCCAGGTGCAGAATCCAGCACTTGCTCTTGTTAAAATTCATGTGGTTGCCCAGTTATCAAACTTGTCCAGCTCTCTCTGCAAGGCCTCTCTGCCCTCAGCAGAATCAACAGCTCCTCCCAATTTAGTGTTCTGCGAACTTGCTCATAACACCTTCTAGTCCTACATCCAAGTTGTTTATGAAAATGTTAAAATGTGATCTCACCCCCAACTCTGACATGCTGCTCCTAGGTTCTTCTCTAGCAAGCCTGGTTTTATCCTCTTTCTCCTTCAGATCTAGTTTTAAAGCCTTCTTGTTGGGCCCTGCCAACCCCTGGGCTAGAATCTTTTCCCCCTTTGAGACAGCTGGACCACATCTGTTGCCAGCAGTCCTGGTGCAAAAAAACCAAAATTCCACCAATGGCACCAGCCTCTGAGCCATGTGTTGATCAGGTTGGGTTCTCCTGCGCTTTTCATTGTTTTTCCCTGCTACTGGAGGGATCGAGGAAAATACCACCTGTGCACTCACACCTTTGACTAATTGTCCCAATGCCCTAAAGTCCCTTTTGATAGCCCTCAGGCTTCTCCACACAACTTCATTGCTGCCAACCTGAAATACCAAAGTGGGTAATAGATGAAGGGTCGTATCAGGTCAGGGAGCTGCCTAGTAATGTCCCTGACCCGAGGCCCAGGGAGGCAGCAGATAGGGTCAGATCAGCGTATCGGCCCTTCCATTTCCCTCAGAAGGGAGTTGCCTATGACAATGACCCTTCTTTTGTTCTTGGCAGAAGTGGTCTTGAGCCATAAAGATGATCAACTCGCCCTAGACAACCTGCTGGATGGGCCATCATCCACGTCCTCATTTTCCTGTCCAAGATCCAGAGCCTCAAACCTGTTGTGTAAGGGTACCTGTGAGCACAAAGTAGGCTGGGAGGAGATTTGCCTGCCGCTCTGAGCAGGGACCTGTTTCCATTCCTCCCTGTCTCTTAGGTCTCCTTTTTCTGCCTGATAGTGAGATGGTGGGGGATCTGCTGCTACTTGCTAGGCTACTTGCAGAGCATCCCCTGTACCTGTCTTGCAGGGATGACAGAGCACGGCTCCACCAGTCAATCTCCCTTTCACACTCCCTGATGCTCCCTAGTCTTTCCACATCCTCTTTTAGCTCTACCACTGTGCTGAGCAGGTCACCTACCTGCTCACACTGCGCACAGGTGGTATCTCCGCCACCCTCCAGTAGCAGTGACAAGCTCAGGCACTCCCTACAGCCAGAGACTTGGACAGGCACATATTTACGTGGGCGCTTGTTTTGGGTTGCCATGTTCTTCCTGGCAACGGCTTTCAGCCAGGTGGAGACAATGGCTAGGTCTAGTGCTTCTGGGACGGTGATGGCCATTAGGTGAGCCACCCTCTTCAGAGCGGAGGGGGACCGTGCCCCACCCACATGCCCTACCCACCCCTTCTGACATGCCACGTCCATTTTGCCCGCCCCATTCGCCGTGCTCCCTGGAGGCTGCTCTTGTGTGTGACGGGGTTTGGCTGCCGTCACTCTTGTCCCTGTCTATGCTGAGTCAGAGCTGCCACCCATCAGCAGCTCCCTTTTTCCCACCCTAGGGGGTGCCTAGGGAACCCTTTCTCCCTCTACACTTTCACCTTTGGGGTTTTGCGGCCATGTGGAGGGCTCTGACACAGACCTCCTCTGTTCTTTGACAGTAGCTATTAAGCTGGTTGTGTCCCTATAAATTGGCATGAGTGGTCTTTGTCTGCACATTCTGTGGATGCTTAGTTAACATTTGTAAATAATTTTCAAGTTACTGAGAATATGGACTGTCTGAAAGGAAGTACATGTTTGATCACGAGGACAGTGGAAAATGTGGTAACATCAGTGAGTCTGTGTGCCAAATGCCACGGCCAGAGAGACTATCAAGGAGTGGGTATTTTCCATGAAATTGACAAAATACCCATTCCACTATGTTGGGCATCCCTGGCTTTCCAAATACTAACCATCGACTGAAACACACACAGTGCATGAGCCAAATAAATCAGTAGAAATGCTTTCCAAGGCTGGCAATACAGATTTCATTGATGAAACACAGGGTGTTTCATGCTCTGCTCAAGACAGCAGGGCTGCTTGTGTAAGATTATCTGATTTTTTTTCCCTTGCTATGTTTAAAGCAGTATATTTAAAGTAAATTTTAGAAAGGTGATGCTGCCTTTCATATCCTGGAACTGGAATTTTTCCTTTCCATGCCAAATCCGCAAGGTCAGAGCATTTGATCACTGCTGAGAAAAGCTTTCTGAAACTCTGGTAGCATCAGTCATTGTTCTGCTCTACTTTTCTATTTCTGTGATTACGTTGATTCCTATTGATTTAAGTTACAGCCATATAAAACTGGGGTAAAGCAGGAGGTAATCCAGCTCTTTGCAAGAACACTTCCTTAATTACAGAAAACAACAATATTTTTACCTGGGCATAAAGTAACTTGCTGATTTTTTCGAGTCTTGTATCCAATACATGTGTTGCTTCCTCACCTTTTACATCATTTAAATAATTTTTTAATTTTTTTTTCTTCTGAAAACTCACAGGGGAGACCTTATTGCTCTCTACAATTACCTGAAAAGAGGTTGTAGTGAAGTGAGTGTCCATCTCTTTTCCCAGGTAGCAGGTGATAGGATGAGAGGAGACGGCCTAAAGTTGCGCCAGGGGAGGTTTGGACTGGATATCAGGAAAAATTTCTTCACTGAAAGGATTGTTATTGTGGTTTAACTCCAGCAACTCACCCCAGCCCCAGCTAAGTTCACCCGCCCCTCACCACCCCCACTGGGATGGGGAGGAGAATTGAAGACAAACTAGTGGGTTAGGATAAGAACAGTTTACCTGGATAGCAAAAGGAGAGGAAAATAACAGTAGTACTTTTAACAGAATATACAAAATAGGGGATATACAATACAATTTCTCACCCAACAACCCAGACCATCCTGGAGCTGCACCACTCCTCCCCAACTAGTCCTCTTTTATGGTGAGCATGACATCATATGGTCGCCTGTTCTGGCCATGTCCCATCTCAGCTTCTGGTGAAAATAAACTATCCTAACCACAAACCAGGACTGTTATCAAGCACTGGAACAGGCTGCTCAGGAAAGTGGTGGAGTCTTCCACCCCTGGAGGTATTTAAGAGATGTGTAGATGTGGACCTTAGGTACATGGTTTTGTGGTGGACTTGGTAGTGTTAGGTTTATGGTTGGACTCGATAATCTTAAGGATCTTTTCTAACCTAAATGATACTGTGCTTCTGCAGTGATGGTACAAAAGTGATGCTTTGGAGCTTTAGAACAGCTATGTTGCCAGATCATCATGAATAAAAAATAGGAAATGGGAAGCACTAACATTTCCTTGGTAAATGGCATATTTCGGTCTGACTGCTTTGCAAGCATCTTGTAGTTCAGTAGATGACATCTGAGATTGAAAGTGCTTTGCTGACAAGGTTATTAAAATGTCAGTGTATTGTTTAAGAATGGATAGAGAAGTATTCAGAGCAGTTTTCTGAGGTTGAGTGCTCAGCAGGGTTAAGAGTGGAACTTCCTCATCCTTAAATCTTGCTGAGATCAAGGCTCTTTCCTTCTCTTTGAATAAACCTATTCAATTAGTTGATGAGATTTTAATTTCTTTTTTCTTCACTTTCTTTTTAATAACATTTTCACATACATTCAAACAGTAATCAGCATCCTGTCTGCCCCCATTGACTAGGCTAGCTGTTGTCTGTGTAGTGATTTTTCCCATAAATACAAAAGAAGAAATTGTAAGATTCTGCATGTGGTTTCTTAAGAGCATTAACATTACTGTGTTTGTCTCTTGGATTTTACTTCCTCTGGTTTTACAACGTATTGTCCTGCTAACCAAGCTGAGCCACATATGAGAAAATAGCTTTATCTCCTTCAAATACCAATCTTTGCAGAAGGATAGCTTTTGGAACATGTCCCAGGCTAACAGATTTCAGCTCTGTCAGATTTCAAAGCAAAGTATTTTTAATTTTAAATCCTTCTTACTGCACTCGTCTTTCCTGTGTACCCCAAGACAGACTCCGTGTTGGTCCAGAGTCCCTGAAGATCATAACAATGGATAAAACTTAAAAAAGGATTATGGACATGATTCTGTCCTTGAGCCCACCTAGTTCAGTAGTCAGGCTGGTAAGGTCTGCTGAGATACAGGGCTTTTGCAAAGTGTTAGAAAGTCTAGTCTATGGCCTCAAGTCACAAAAATGTGCTAATTTTTGCAATTACACATTGGATCTTCAGTCAGGATCACAGATTCATTCCTGCCTTGGTCCAGACATGGAATGAGATGCAGATGAATAGTTATTCTGAAGAACAGAATCTGTCTGAAGGATTCCAGCACAGGAAGAATGCAAATTTTTCACTGCAGTTTACCAGCAATTTAATCTGCCCTTCTCATTCAACACAGTGTGGTAGAAGACTTTTCTGCCTCTCCTAAGATATGCCAAATTAGTGGATCATGTGCCACTCTAGGAGTGAGCTTCTGGAGCAGGGGGCCACAGTCTACTCCAGCACATCCTTTTCATTTATTTAGAGAAACTTTCTCTTGTTTTGACTTACTCTTTTTCTCTTTTTTTTTTTTTTTTTGGTCCTTTTCTTTCACTAAGGGAAAGATCTCCAATATTTGATTTTCTCAGAAGTTAGGAAAAATAGCTCAACTGGAAAATGCTACTTCCTGTACATGAAACATAACACTTTGGAGTATTAGTAACAGCACAAAGTACCTCAAAGTCAATGTTCTGTTGGAATATGGGGAAGACGCAGTTTTCCGCACACTGAAAGCCCCACCATTCTTTATGGAAGTAGAGGGGTTAGTATTTACTGAACGGAGGTAGAGCATATATGAAAGTCTGGCTGGGGGAGGGAGGGAAAGAGCTGAACTCAATGTATGAGCTCATGCTTTCATTTGACACCAATTTCAGCAAAACTGAGATTTTACCCCTCAGAGCTGGAAGGTCATGTCGTCCATGCCACATCCTGTCAGCAGAATCAGTTCAATCTAAATGGCTTCAGGGAAGGGTTCACATTAAAAGCTTGCAGAGTGACTGTCAAAATTACAAAGGAATTTTCATCTATCTATAGATACGTAAATCAATGTCTGCCCACAGCTAAGATTGATTTAAATCAAAACTGCGTGGAGGTGTGTACACAAACCAGACTGGAGAGCAATGACACACATATTCCTAAACCATCACAGCAGAATGGCAAGAACAAATGCTACTATAATTTGGTGGCAAATTTGTATGTTATTGTCATGGTTTAACACCAGCCGGTAACTGAGCACCATGCAGCCAAGGGGATGGGGAGAAGAATGGAAAAAACCTCGTGGATTGACATAAAGGTAGTTAAATAGGATAACAAAGGAAAATTACAATGATGATAATAATAATAATAATAATAATAATAATAATATAATAAAAATACAAATTATGCACAAATACAATTGCTCACCATATGTGAAAGGAAAATAAAATCATCTGATGCCCTGTCTGTTTCCAAGCAACAAATCTGCTTCCCAGCTTCCCCAGCTATGTATGGAGCATGATGTTACAGATTAGGGAATATGCCGCTGGTCAGTGTGGGTCAGCTGTCCTGGCTGTGCTCTCCCAGTTTCTTGTACCTGGCCAAGCGTGAGAAGCTGAAAAAGTCCTTCACTTAATGTAGACACAACTACTTAGCAACAACTAAAAACATCAGTGTGCTAACAATATTATTCTCATACTAAATCCAAAACATAGCACTATACTCATTACTAAAAGGAAAAATTAGCTTTATCTCAGATGAAACCAGGACAGTAATGGAGACAAAGCAGAAACAAAAGTCTTCTTCAGTTCAATAACTCTGCAGGTTATACATATGTGAAGGCAGTGTAGTGAAATGTTTACTTGTGAGCCTTCTCTCCTACCATTTACTTCCCCTGACTCAAATTTCCTTCTTTATCTGCCATTCCCCTTTCCTGACTTTGTATGGAACACCTGAGGTGGTGGTTATATGTGAGAAAATGCATGTTGGTGATGCCACCCTCAGATGGCATGCTGTGTTCTCTCCTGATCATTTGCTGTAAAAGGTAGTTTTTCAAGTGTGAATTGAGTTGACTTGATACCGGGAAAACATACAGATGAAAAAGTACTGGAAAAACAAATGGAAATTACTGCATATCAGTTGGAGATGAATCAGAAGAGATGTATGAGAAGTTTATAAACCACTGTCCTGGAGAAAGGGATCAGACAAACATACCCTTTTAATACAACCAGAAAAAATTATGTTAAATTGCAAGACCACTTATTTAGAGCTAATTGGATGATTTGAATGTTAGAGAGGTAACTAGAGGAACAAGAAACTATTGAACCAACAACAACAGCATTAGATATTTTGCAAGTGTTTAATACATTCACAATGATATCATATAGGGTGCAAGAATAGCGAGTAGACTTACATGTGCTTAAGAGCGTAAGTCCCTTATAAATAACCAGGAGCAAGGAGGAAAGATCACCTTGCCTGTAAGGCAAGCTACTTCGTGAATTTTTAGAGGACTTTTCCCATCTGACTTTATGGCAGCAAATACAAGCCTTTTTAAAAGACATGGTGGTTCATTAAATATCTCTACACCAACCAAAAATCGTATTATTTTCTTTGTCCTTCATTTATCCTCAAACCTTCATGCAGGGCCATATTGGCAACTTCCTGGACAGCTTCATGGAAACTGCACCAGGAAGCTCTGCATTTTCATAAAAACTGCTAGGAAACTGCTCTGTATGCTTCTGAACATAAGTCATTTCTGAAAAGATACAGGAAGAGCCCGTGACTTGTGGCACTGGATGAATCCTTGGGCTGTACTGCAGCTAAAATGTGAAAATTAACATGTAATGCAACTGGAGTTACTATATAGTGCTCTATTTTTAGAGCTTCTCTTTATAAATTTTATTAAGAGTTCTGGGACATTACAGCTAGGATGGCTCCAGTACCATTTGTGCTCAGTATTGTGCTAAATTATTCTAAGTAGTAACAGTTTTTCCAACCAATTTGCAAAATGAGACCCTCTAGACCTATTTTGCATTTTACCAAAGTTTTCCTTTCTCTGTCCACATTTATGAACTAATTTATCTATTGCGCCTGTCTTTGCTTGACTTTTTTTCTTTTTTTTCTGAAGCTGCACATTCTTTGCGATGAAAAAAATCTTCCACTGTCTTCCCTACAGTTCCTAAGAAAAAGGACCAAATCCATAATAGAGCTTTTTTTTTGTGTGTGTGTGTGTGTGTGGTGAAGGTAGAACTGGAAGATACATCAAATGTTGTCTCCTACTCAGATGTTCCAGTGTCATTCCTGGTAGGACCTTCTTATAACAGCAGATGGAGAGAAATGCAAGTCTGGAAAGGCATGGTATTCCACCACAGAGGGAGGGCAGAACGTGCATCACCCACAGTTGTGCATTCCTCGTTAGACTAATCACCTCCCTCTGTTGCAAAAGACTGATTCCTACATTTTGCCTCTTGTCTGAGGTTAGCAGCAGAGCACTGAATTGTCTTCTGCCGTATTTAGCTTGTGCTTCCAACTCAAGATATAAAAGTCCTCTTTAAGGATTTTTACCACAGTCTTCCGATGACAGACATTGAGAGAAATTCAAAGGGAATTTGTAACAGTGATTACTTTTTGTCTAGTCGGAATTGTCATCATTACAACTAATAGCTTGAAAAGTTGTTCAGCTTGCTTGTCTGTAATGAATAGTGTCAATAGTTTCTATATCTTGAGAAGTTTTGTTGTCAAATGCAAGTTCATTAGTAATACTGGAGCACTGTGGAAATCAAAGAATGATGCTGTGTTAATGGATGGGTCTCCCTGTGAAAAAGATCATTTGTTTCCACTGTTTCAAAGTGAAGGGACAAGTCTACAGAGTCTGTCAGCAGAAGTTTTCAATAGGAATTGCATCCCTAGGCTGGCAGGTGCAGAGGCTGGGTTTGCATCAGGAGGCAGTTAGCTGGACTTCACTGAGCTGAGCGCAGTTTTACTGATGAAGAACAGATGGGCCACTGGCCCAAAGAACTCAGATGCTCCTGAGTGTACTTGCTTACTTTGCTTACAGCTCATTTTTGCATATCAGCTTCAGCAGCTTTTCAGAAGCGCAACCTAGCTTGAGCTATTCCACAGCAGCCTCCTCCTCTGCCAGTTGTGTTCTCTTCCTCTGGCCACTATTCATCCAGACTCAAAATTGTTCCTTTTCCTTTCTACTCAGCACCTACGTACAGAGTGTCATGAGCAACTGGACCTCTTCAGGCAGCTGCCAGGTCTGACGCTAGCTCTTGAGTCAAGAGGTTTCACTGCACCAAGCTGATAACAACCACTTTGCATTCAATTTTAGCCACAGAGAGAGAAGCCTTGGTCTCCTTAGGGTTAGAAAGAAAATAACAAAGTCTGAGTCCTCCATAGAGGTGAAACCGAGGAGGGTAATTCACCTCTGCCTTAAACTTGCAGCATGGATCACTGTGACTGATTCCCAAACAGCCCACATTGATTCCTGACTGAATGCTTTCACTCTCCATCCATATTAGGCTCCATTTTTCCTGGTATGACTCTGTCATCTTAATATTTTCTTCATGCTATAATAGAAGCAGCTGAGAAATTCACTTAAGGAATGGACAGAGGGAGGCTAGAACAGTCCCACTATGTTTCGTTTTTCATTCCTAAGACTGAAATATAAAGAGCTCTGTTTTATATCCTCATCCCTAGCTACTCCCAGCCTCAACCTACAGCAACTTTAGCATTTGCCACTTAGATTGGCTGAAGTCCAGGAAATAGTCTGACGCCTTCTTAAAATAACAATATACAGGTACACCATGCAGGTCCAGAACCAGATTTATCAAACCTATTGCGCAGACAGGCCAAGCACATGGCTGGAGTTCAGATCCCTTGCTGGTGTGGAACTAGTGTTTGTACAACTTTGTGGTTTTTTAAGACAAGCCTGGTACATCCTTCCATTACTCCGGAGAGAGAACCGTCACATGTTTCTAGGGGAAATGCAGAAGCCCCATTGAAAAAGCAGCTGAAATGCATTTATATGGTAGAAAAGTTTATAATGAGCAAGGAGATGGAAAGGTATTTCTGTATTTGTTTGATCAACCTGGCTGTGCAGGTAGCACTTATTACTCCAGAGAGTACTTGGAGAGGAGAACCTTTATTAGTCATGACTAGATCTGGACATCCTGCAATTCTGCAGGGACTGAAGGAGCAAAGGGGCAGCAGCTGGGTGCAGGAAAGAGAGGGGAAAGTCTGTCTCAAGCTAAACATAAATCTCAGTCCAGATCTCCTTGGTTTTGAAAAGGCATACTACAAACTAACAGATCTTATTATGAAATCAGGGGAGCAAGTGCAACTGCTCCTGTCAGCAGAAAAGCCATCAGGTTCAAATACGCTCTACATGTGTGTAAAGCATGACAATTTTCTCTGATTCTCATCAAGGCCAATCCCTAGTATTTGCTAGGATCTGCTTTTGTTTCTAGTTTTTCAGAGGAAACCCTCTAAAATCAAAGCACCTAATAATAAAGGGAAGCAAAGAGAAAATATTACTGTTCTTTCAACAATCGCGTTTACATACAAATATCTGATGCATGCAAAAATAGGCATCCATACTTTTTTTTTTTAGATTTGTCTAAAATGCAGATAGTTAGAAAAGCAGTTGCTTACTACAGCTTCTCATATACACTATCAAGGGTTAGTTACAGTAACCCTATTTCTCCTAGTAGGCAATTAATATCCTTTTCTCTTCTGATGCTTCTGTTTAGTGTGTGAATTATGACCAGAGGTTTATAAATACCTGACAATCTATTCTGCTGAAAGAACTTCTTCCTTATTAGATGTCTGTGCTTTAAGATTTATCTTCTCCACCTGTTAGATGTCAATATTGGATTCTGTGGTGAAATTTATAGCTACCAGTGTTTGCTTTTAGCTATGTGGGACAAGATTATTTTAGATATTTTGGTTAATCTACTTTCTAGCCTAACTACTTTTTTTGTCCATCCAGGCTCCTGTTTCCTATGATTATATATTTTAAGATTACTATAAATGGTTATCTGTTGTGTTTGACAAATGCAAATGGAAAATATGAACAGATGTAGTTTCAAATTGTGGTATAACAAGGATAAAAAATTCAGGCAAAGGTAAGTCCCTTAGGAAGTGCTATGCTTTGGTCTTTCTAACTTACGAAGTCTGTATTATCGTCAAGTGAAAAAGGCTGGGTAGCAGGGTGAATTGGTGCTCAATGGGTAGATAAACAGTTCTACCATCATTAATGGATTATTTTTGTCAGAGTCTTACTTATGTTAAATGTAATACAGACTTTTCATCTAACAATAGCTTCTGTTGGATTGTACCTTAGTATCCCAAAGAACAACTATTCAAGCCCACCACCCCACCTAGTTACCTGTACTGAAATGGAGATCCTGATGAAAGTCTGGTCATTTAGTTCCAGTGTCATGTCCAGTGCTGTATCTGGAGCTAATTCTAAGGGGAATGCTCTTCACTTTTGGTATTGTTAATAAGATCTAGAAGAGAATGCTCTGCATTTACTTAATGAGAATGCCATGGTCTGAGCAGAGCTGGAGAAGTGAATTTAGAAGGCTCATCTTTGTAATGAACCAGAACATTATCAAATGGCATAAACCATGATATGGAATTGGGTTTAACAACTCTGCATCTCACATGAGGTCAAATAACTCTGTGCATGTGAATTCTGCATGCTTAAAAATATACAACCATTTGTCTCTCATGTAAAAATTTGCTAACAATCTACTTTTACACATGCTATTGATCAAAGTATGCAGTGGTAGGGAGGACTAGGGCAAATGCTGGTCAGTGGGAATGTGAAAAAGAAAATTAACACTGCCACAGGCTTTATACTTTCACTAGGAACTAAGTCTTAGAGACAGGATAGAGTAGGAACTGACATGGCTTTGTCAGTAGGATACAGAAAGACAGATCCGAAGACAGATATCTAGAGAACTATCCAAACCTGAATACTGAAAGCTATCAGTTATTTAAAATGTCCCCACTATGGGGGATGCGTGCACTTCAGGATGGGTTTCTAAGGCCCTTCAAGCATGACAGCACCAACTTAACTTCAAATTGTCCATGCAGTAGTGATGATGAAATCATGGGCTTCAGCAGATACTGCCATTAAAGTCATATTGGGCTCATACAGCTTAGCTCTCCGCAAAGACTAGTTAGGTTAAAGTTAATCTACTTCTAATTAAGTGTGGTACAGTCCTGACTGTAGTGTTGAGTCTCTGCTTTTCCACTAAATACAGTGAAGACCTGCAAGGGAGGCCACAGAGCAGCTTCAACAAGGAAGAGCGGCATGCAAAGCAAACCGCAGCTCCCTCATCCACACCCATTCCTGAGAGGCAGGGGTAGGCTTTCCCAAAAAAAATGCTTTCTGTCTTTGCTTTCCTTTATTATTAGGTGCTTTGATTTTGGAAGATTTCCTCTGAAAAATTTCAAATGTTCTTCGCTGTGTTGACTCAGGAGAGCTGGAATTTTGAACTTTATGTAGGACCAACCCTGTAAACCACAGGCACCCTGCTGCCGCAGTTTCATGACTGGATGTGCATGTTCAAGCCTGGACTTAGTTCCAGAGAATACAAATTGTCTGAGACCTTCCTGATGAACATCCTGTTACTTCTAGGCTTGCTGGAAATCCACAGGTGTGACATTGCAAGTGACGCAGCATCCCTTTGAAACAGAGATGGGCTGTGCTTGGCTTGTACCTTGGCTCAGCTGACAGTGGAGAAGAGGAACGTGCACATGACACAGATGGACCAGAAGTCTAACACAGTAAACTGCTTCCTCACACTTGCCCCTTACTTTTCACCAATTCTAAATCTGCTGTTGGGTGGTGAGAATATCTGCAAATGGATTTCTACAGCAGAGCTGTGGGAAGATTCTGGAAGTGTGTGCGTTATTATTATTCATAGACATGATGGGAGAGGGAAGAAAAAAATACCTGAAAATACTCAAATTATTAGCTTATGACTAAACACTCCTTCCTTCTAGTCCTCCTCAAGAGTTTTGCTCCCAAGTGTGGTCTCATCCATGTAGAAGGATGAATTAGCATATCCACCAGCATTTTCTTTGTTGTTTACATGTTGGAGGAAATTCTCAGGAATTAAGTGGGTTGCTTTCAGGTCAAGTGAGGTACAGAGACTACTTAAGTCTATTCAGAACACAGCCAACTGAGGTATTGGCTAGGTCTGATCTTGCCTCTGCTGAAATCAGTGACTACTCTGAATGAGAACTGTAATCGGTCCTTTATTTGCTACTGCGCAAAAAAAAATCTGTAGTAGATAATAATATTGTTTCTCAGTTGAAGTCATTTTTCAGGCCTGCACACGGTAGATGCAGAGAATCTGCAATCCCCTTGATGCATCGGTCCTATGGTTCACACAGAGCCGAAGGAAATTACTGAAATCATCCCCACTGATTCAGCTAATACTGACACTGCGGGAACGCTGGTATAGACAATGCTCAGGCAACGCAAACAGGGTTTAGCAGCACCGCGTGTCACTCTTGTGCGTACCAGCTTCCTTTCTGGTTCATTTAACTGAGTGAAAGAAGCTGAACTGATCAGCCCGGGTCTCCCAGGGAAGCTGGAAGCTGAAGAAGAAAGCACTGTACAAATCTCCAGCACTGAAACAACCATCAACTGCTAACGAAGCAGGGGGATGTCACCAGTAATTCAGGCTGCCTGTTAGGCTATGAGCAGTCTGATCGTGCGTATTTGGCACTGAGGTGAAACCTCAGGTGGCTTCCACCTTCTCAGTGCTGCCCTGGCTTACGTGCGTTCAGATACAGTCAGATACTGTGGCAGGCAATTTCTAGCAGGGAAGTTAGACTTTCAGCAGCTGAGCTTATTCCCAAAAGACTGGTTGTGCAATTGGAGTTAAATTAATGAAGTGGTGGTGGTTTGTTCAAGCTATAAAAATAGTAGCAACTAATACATATATAGACATTCCAGCTCAAAGTCTACCCATATGCTTTACATACAGCACAGATTATCACTTCAGATACTGCTGAAAATGCAGCTATTGCTGTGGGCCTGATATTTAACCGTGTTTTTCCAAGAAGTAATCTGTTACGATGGATAGAGCAGTTCCTATTAATTCTCCTTATCCTTCCTGATTACACAGATGGTCCAGAGCCAAATATTTGGGTTGGTATCTTCACCCTACCTTTTTTATTACCCATATCTTATCTTTCTTTAAGATTGGAGTTTGAAATCACAAGTGCCTAACAGCAAAGTTTGACCTGCTGTATTTTGACATTAACTAGAAAAATCAGCTACTTTTTATTCCTTAATCATGTGCAAATAAAAAGCAGTAAGTCACAGGTAGGAATGGAAAGGTGCATCTGCCTTGCTGTCTGTCAATCAGCAACATTCCCTGTGGCACATTCAGGGGCAAGTATTTGATTTAGTACTGACATGTTGTCCGAAGTATTAAATTATCATGTGTCTGAGGAATAGACACGTAAGCACATTTTCTAGGTACCGGGATCCAGCAAACCAATGTGTAAGTAAGATTGCCATTGTGGGGGTTGGATGGTTTACAGTTTTGGTGTTTAAACTGTGTGGATTTTTTTCTAGTGTCTTAAAATCCTTATAGGGCTCAATATATTTCACCACAATAAACAGGAATTTTGTGATCAACCTCAGGAGAAAGATCTTGGTTTTACCACTACGTCCACAAGAGCAGACCTCTGTGATCATGCAATGTATCATAGGAATTGGCAGCTGGGACAACGCTTTATATGGGACTTGAATTTGATCCAGGCTAAGCAAAAAGCAGCATTTTAAAATGGAATGGAATGGAATAGAATAGAATAGTTTAAACTGGAAGTGACCCACAATGATCATCTAGTCCAACAGCCTGACCACTAATTTTGTTCACTTCAGAAGTTATTTGAAGAAACCCTGCCTATGCTCTCAAAGGGCTCATATCAATGCTGTACTGTGGGAATAGAATTTATTCCTTAAACCTGTTTTCTCTCTCTTCCCAAACTTTTAGTAGTACCAAAAACTTTAACTCAGGTTCCCTTGAAAGATCTATTTTCTCTTTGACTCTTGAACTCAGTGTCACCCTGTAGTGGAGAGTCACCTGTCTAATTGCACTGAGACACTTTTGCTCTATCAGTTGGACTTTAGGCAGATTTCTGAGAACTCCATGGACATGGGTGGAGTTAGACTGGAAAGTCAAGGCTGCACTGATGTCACAGAATCTCACAAACTAGGCCAGTCCAGTTAACAAACTGAACAAAAATGAGATTTAATTTACAAATGGAAGGAAAAAAATCAAACTAAGTTTTATTCTAACTAAAACCACTCTGGCTCCATCAGACATTAACAATCCATGGTTTCAGGATGTTGGTCAGGATGTTAATACCACACGACTGACTTAAGAGCTCCTAAGGTTTGTGGTTGATGACCCAAAATGCACATAATCCCTCGCCCATGCAAGAGGAGGTCCCTCAATCTGTACAGAAGATGAATTGTAGGTGACATCCCAACCCACAGGGAAAGCCTCTGACCACAGCCCCACTGTTCTGAAGATCAACTCAAAATAGCTCTCTTGCAGGGCTCTGTTTATACCCAATTCAAATCTGACCTGTGGTCATATATGATCACGTAGGCCTCCTGCTGGCTGAAGACCTCAGCTTTGTCTCCCATCAACTGAAATGGCAGCTGCCATGCGGGCATAACTCAGACTGCAGCTGGAAAGTTTTTTTGCTGGCTTTGTTGGGGCGGGTGCATCTGCCACAGCTGGTGGGACCCACTGATAGGCTTGATGCCAAAGAAGAAGCAATCATGATCTGAGAACTTATTACAGGCCTGTATGGAATGAGCTTGTGTTCTCACTCCAGATCCTCTTGGAAGTGGTAACCCACTACCCATGACTTTCTGCAGTGCCTGTTCCTGTCTGGACATTGTTCAAGGGCTGAATTGGTGAAATGGTGACCAAAACCCCATGTGCTTCCCATCAGATCTTCCCTCCCTTTGGAAGAAGAGCTGAAGCAATCATCGTCTCATTTTGGTCCCATGGATAGAAAATCTCATGGGAATATGGGAGAGATGTCACTGCTGTCACCATCTTGGTGCCCAGGTTCCCTGTCCCTCAGCTTTTCCATCCTTCCATGTGCAAAGCTCCAGAGGCACTCAATTTTGCTACATACAGCTCTGGGCTAGGAATCTTGATCCCCACTGCTTTGCTCGCATTGAGAATCCACCCTTACTTTATTTCATCAAGGTCAGAAATCTCTGTTCCTGGCCTCAACATGTCAAGAGACAGCGTGGTGTCCCTCCTTGTCTGCATCTGACTATCACCCATGCTGCCTTTCAGACTAACAGATCTATACGCATTTGCTCCTGCTTAGGGCCGAAGGGAGCATCAGCACGTGCAAGTGGCTTGTCAAAGCTGGGCAGCAGCTGCAGCCTGCTCAGAGGTGATCAGTATTAGCAAGTCCTGGATGGAGCTGAGATCTGAGAAGGCAGAATAGGAAGGGTGTAATAAATGAGGTGTAAGTGGGAATTTTTGCCCTCCTCCTCAGAAAATACGCCTGCATGTTTCCCAGGGATCTTGCCTCTCTGCGTGTTGGTATAGAGCACGGGTATGCATGAAACCTCATCTCTTCATGGCTTTTAAATCCTGCTAGGCTGCCATATGCCTAGCAGCAGGCTGGGTATTCAGCCCTTGCACTGAGCTCTTAGCCGAGCTCTTGCAGAGGTGTTTGGCAGATTTGTTGCTGTGATATACTTAGCCTGTTTCCTGCAGAAATACCGTTCTGCCACAGCTAAATACAGTCACAGTGATAATGGTGAGATATGGTTGAAGATTCTGCAGGAAAAGCCAGGTGTTTTTTGTCCAGCTGAAATATGTGCGTGATGGAGATGCCTTCAACACTCAGGAGAACCACTTCTGCTGCCTAGGAAGCAGATATGGCTCCACCTGCTGGGTTTAGGCCAGGAATGACACTTTTCGTTTTTCTAGAGGAAATTCTGAAACACCAAATTGCTTTGCAAACACTCCGTCCCTCCACCCCCCCCCAAAAAAAAAGCCCCGAACTACCACACACACACACACACACACACACAAGTGCATGCAATCATTTCCTGAAATTGAACAATTAAAATTTAAATGAAAAGGGAACATTATGCCCTACCAATCAGGAACTGTGGGAGGAAAATGTAATGTATCAGAAGGAATCAAGTAGTTTGAATAAGTCACTCGTGCTTTGTAGTTCCAGGCTTAAATTTAAATAAAAATGTTGGCAGATAGAAATTTTGTTCTTTGGGGTGAGATAGCAGGCTTTCTGGCCACAAAATGGCTTCAAAAATGAAATAAGTTACAAAAAATACAAGTGCCATTTTTTGGAGACAAAGCTAAATTAAATTCTTCCAGAGGCATTACAGACTTCAGGGATATATGGAAGGAATGCCGGGGAAATATTTCTCTGGATGAATGTCTCTTTTGAAAGGCCTGGTTATCTGTAGTCAAACTCTCTGTTAAAGATTCAGTGACAGAGTATTCTAGTTTTTGGGTGGATAAGCTAAACACATCCATTCTCAATTAGGATGTAAAGCCAACTGCTCTCTAAAAGCTTATTACGATTTCTAGGGCTTGTGAAAATGCTGATTATGGTCATTGCTATCCAAATGCCTTTCAATTTGCTAATCAAACAGTATGATAAGTTTCTAACACTGTTGACATCTGTTTAACACTGATGTTGGACAGATAAATTTGGGAGTTCTGCTTCTGGTGATTTATTTTCTTTTAAATAGGAACTCTGACATTACTTTCAAATACTGTCTAAATTCCAGTGATGTATTTTCCATCCTCTTTTCCAGCTTCTGTGGGACAAAAGAGGATATGCAAAGAAGAAAGGTCTTACACGTACAGAAGATGAGTTTCAGGACTGTCAGTTCCTATCCTCAGTCTGTCAGAGATTTCCTGCGGGATTTTATGGAGGAATTGGGAACTGTTATATGCACTGCTGGTGGTGATGCATGTTCGCTTGAGAAGGACGTTTCTGGGAAGCATTGCCTATAGTTGTGTGTCTCTGTGCATCGCTGCAGCGAAGATAACAATAGGGTGTGCTGCAAGAAGCCTGGTAGGGTTGACAGCAGCAACAGCATACCTCTAGTCTCCTTTGCATAATGAAAAAGTGATTTCAGGCAGTAATTGCATAAAAAAAGCAGCAGCTTTGCAGGAATGGACAATACCAAATGTATTGGTAAGCCTCAATTTGACCTTGCTGCTGCTGCTTGGAGGACAGGGTCTTTCTTTCTGGAGTCCCTTTCTTTCATTTTTGCTTGTAGACCTCCTTTTAAATAAGTGCTGCCAAGTCCTTCCTATATAGTTACCCAGCATAAGGCCTACATCACCAATTCCATTTACATTTTATTTGAAGGAATTATATTGCATGCAATCCTTGTGAATGCATAGGAGAGAAGAGTACTCTCTGAGTCTGTGGTAGGAACTGGCAGTAGTAGTTATATAATTTTATTCATAAGTCTGATATGCTTTCTTGGAAAGAAAGACGCAGATTTACCAGGTACCTGTAAGGTCTCTCCCTCACTCTCTTAGCCCAGGTGCCTTGGCCCTGTGCTTTTGAGGCTAATACATGTGTTTTGGCTGTATTACTGTATGACCGTCCTGTTGACTGGGACTGCATCTGCCTTAAGGGAATTTTGAGAAAGCTTTGCCATATGATGGTACTAGTGATTTTGAAGGACACTTTTGTTAGGTTCCTGACTTTACAGAAATAAAAGTTGAAGTCTGCTATAAATTATCTGTGGACAGATCTCACCCTAGCATAGCAAACCCTGGGTGTCAGAGATTCATGGTCCCCTCCCCAGTGTCTGTTCTGTGGAGTATGTGTTGTACGTGTGCAGGTAGTGTTTCTGCTTCCAGATCCCAGCTGCCACAGAACTCCATGGTTTAGTGTCCTTCCTTCTCAAAAGGACTTCCAGATGATTTCTATCCCTGGCAGCACCCAGCACTGCAGCCCCAGATAATTCTGGGAACACCTAAGCCACTACCATGTTATATATACAGGTTACCATGCAAGAAAGCATGATATTGTACTGAGCATAGAATAGAGTAGTCTTGAGGGAAGGTTCTCCAGCAAGAAAGGACTTGAGTGCTGCCTTACCACAGCCTGGGGCAGCAGTGCTTTTTGTCCCTGTGCCATCCTGCAGACTTCATTGACCTCTACTGCAGCTGCCTGCAGCCTCAGGTAACCACCAGGGTAAAATACACCCAGCACCAGCATGGGATTAAAGTTAATTTAAGGGAGAAACAGGGAATAAATTGTTTTTTCATACATCTTGACTGAAGCAATAGGTCTTAGAGGTAAAATAATAGACCTTCTGATTGGAAGCTGCTAACTGGTACCAGATGCTGAGGGAAGGAGAAGACAAAGGTGTGCATTGTCATACATTCCCAAAATGCTCTTCTGGCTCCTTGCAGTCTGAGATGCACCCCTGGAGCAGACAGTATCTTTGCATTTAATGACTCTTATGGGCTTCCCTTCCCTGGATTTGTCTAATTGCTTCTTGAAGCCACATACATTTTTAGATTCTTCAATACCCTTTGACAATCTGTGTTTCACAGCTTAACTCATAAATAATAGAATCTTAGAATCATAAAGTCATACAGTGCCATGGGTTGAAAGGGATGTTAAAGATCACCTAGTTACAACTAGATCAGGCTGCTCAAAGCTTGATCCAATCTGGCCTTGAACACTTCCAGAGATGGAGCATCCACAGTTTCTCTAGGCAACATGTTCCAGTGTCTCACCACTCTCAGAGTAAAGAATTTCTTACTAATACCCAATCTAAATTTAGCCTCTATCAGTTTAAAACTGTCACCCCTCATCCTTTCACTATACTTCTTGATAAAAAGTCCCTACGGGGGACTATGTCAGGGCTATGTCAGTGAAATAACTTGTGATGACTTTCCCTGTAACACATACAACACTTTTTGAATGGCACCCACAAATTCTCTGTAGCACTCTGGGTTTTGTTTTAATCACGTGCTGTATGCCAGACATTGAGTCATCATTTGCTAAAGCACATAAAATGGTGTCCAATCCTTACGCTTCTCTAGCTGTACAGCTTTACAGATTATTGTTTTACTGGTTCTTAAGGTGATCATCTCACCCATACAATATTACACTGCATAAACCTGTTTCTCTTAATAGAAAATTGAGTTTGGATTGTGATTCATATTTACAGTTATCATCTAAATCCTTTCAATGACTCATAATGACACAGCTAGTAAAAAAAGCCAAAACAATCTCCATCAATAAAATGTTTGCCCCTTGTCTTGAATTTTTTATAATCTATACTAACATGGTAGTCTCCAGAGTAAGATTTCCTTGGAACTTGTTCATAATTGTCTTTTCCTTGTCATCATAAAAATCATGACAATAAATTCATCTGGGAAAGATCTTTACAAAGTGCCGGCTGATACAGGGATGACTGTGGCATCCAACATTGCTGGGATTTAAGGCACTAACATTTCACCTCAACAACTTTGGTCCCATCCTTTTAGTATCTCATTCTGATTTCTCGATAGACAGATTTCTGCAGGATGGAGACACTTCTGTCAAAAGGTTTTAATCACAGACTGAAATGAGAGTTGGACCCTGTTTCAGCAATGAGGAAGACAAATAGACTTGATATATGCAACTCAGGGCTGGGGCGCAGCAGCAGTACAACATGAGCATGGGTATTCCTAAAGTCTGACACTTCTTAACCTTTCTCTTCCTGGCAAAAAAAAAAAAAAAAAAAAAGGCCATCCAGTGCAGTACAGTGCAAAGCCATCGTGGTAGGCATAGAGATGGCACTGAGGTCCTAACTTGTGTCTGCAGATCCCCCAGTCTCTAGGGGGAGGAAAAAGGCAGCTTGACAAGCCAGCACAATCTCCAAGTGTTGACTCTCTAGGAAGAGGAAAGTGAAAAAGACAATCTTCTACTGATGTTCCTGTAACATGGAGGCCTTGAGCTCTATCTTTACTGATCGTTCCAGCACTCTTTCAGCTTTTATATTAGCACAAATATTTCAGAGAGTTTAAACACTGCCCTCTGGGAGAATTTTTCTTCCAGACTGTCCCATATGGAGCCTTGAAGGAAGAGATTTTTCTCTTCAGGAAAGAAATAATGGTGTCATCTCTGCTGCCCCTGTTGACACCACAAGACTAGAACAGCTATTATCAGTAGCTGCTTCTCCATGGGAGACCCTCTCAGTTCATCATGGAGAGAAAATTAAAAGCCTGGATACCGATTTGTTTTGGTCTGCTGTTCTTCTTTGCACTCTCTGTGGATCAGCATATCACAGCTGGGATGTGGCTCTAATAATTTTCAAACAGTGTGTGTAAGCTTGGTCTCGTTAAAAGCATTTGGAACTGTATACTTGTAGCAAATAATGTGTTGTCCTGGTTTTGGCTAGGATAGTTAATTTTCACAAGGAGCTGGGATGAGACACAGCCAGGACAGGTGACCTAAACTAGCCAAAGGGGTATTCCATGCCATATGATGTCATGCTCACAATAAAAGCGAGTTAGTTGGGGAGGGGTGGGCGGCTCTGTTCTGAGCATGGGCTGAGTGTCTGGTCTGCCATCAGGTCAGTAAATTGCCTTGTGTTATCACCCATTTTGTATACTGTGTTATAAGTACTGTTGCTGTTGTTTCCCTCTCCCTTTGCTGTCCCAGGACCCATGAGATGTTGCCTTTGTCTTCTGATTCTCCTCCCCATCCCATGGGGGGGAGGGGCTAGCTGCCAGCTGGGGTAAAACACAACCTTTAAAGGTAGAATAGTATTTGCCTTTGGCAAGAGAGGATGACATAGGAAGTTCTGGGCTAGAACCCGAGGGCTTGACCAAGCTGCTTCCATAGCAAGTCCTGTGATTTATTGGAACATCTTCCCAAAAGGCAACCCAGTCCTGAACTAAAGTTTTCAGCAGTTTAAATAATCATCTCTCCTCTTCATGATCTATGACAGTGCAGTAAATCTGTTCTTAAAAAAAAAGTGTCATCAATCTCATCAGATCAGAATGACCTTAGACCTACGGTGGTGATCTTTTTCAGTAGGAGGATTTGGAAGCAACTTTTCTAGATAGTGTGAATGTATTAAAAATATAACTATGTTTTACTGGATATAAAATTTCTAATGATGTGACTCAGACTTGGGTGGAACCCTATTTCAGTTTCAAAGGGAATTGTTGAATATTTTGACGTTATAATTGCACATTCATTTAAAAATTGGTTCTTTTTCTTTCTATACATGCCCCTTGCTTCCACCCTCCCCAGTGGGGAAATGCAAAACTTTTGCTGGTTACAGAACAATCACACTAAACATTTCTTCAATGCTGTGGCTGCTTCTATGTAGAAATAGACTCTGACCACTGACAAATATTCATGTTTCAGCTTGGAGGAACACATCACAGTTCTAGCAATAATGTGACCCTTTGTCTAAATATTTGATTATTTTGTAGGACAGATGACATTGTATGTACAAAGTCAATACTTTTAATGAGGCATCGCAATCAATACCTGAGGTCCAAAGGGGTTTATAAAATAAATCAATATCACAGGTCTGCCTAAGGGATTGTGATCTAGTTGCATGGAATACTACTCCTTAGGAAAAAAAGAAATATAAAAGCAAGGTTTAAAGTGCATAGAAATTAATTGAGAAAGTAGCAAGCATACTCAACATTTTAATAAAGTTCATTGACCTCAATATGGATTTAGTATGATGTATTCAAGTTATTGATTTTATGCTTTCACAGCAGTTCTTCATAATGTGAAACAACAGCTCCACTGGGTCATGCAGTAGTGGAGTACAACGCTTCTCACTTTTTTCCGCTCGCTCAGCCGTGCTTAGCAGGTGCGTGGCTCTGCGTACAGAGTATCTAGCATGCAGTCTTTTATACCTGTGATTTAGCAGGGTGAGTGGCAGCTCTTTTGAATTCAAGCTGTGTGACTGACAGCTTTACTTTACCAGCTGACACTGACTTGTTCTGAGTTCTTTTGCAGCTGTGTCCTTGAGCTTGTATTTTCCCCTTTTTTTCTTTCCTTTCCCATAAAATAACTTTCACACCTTCTGTCCAGCCATAATGGAGATGTGAGAATGCATAAGAGTAGTGAGAGAAGCTTCCACCATTCGCTCCATGCTTTGAGCAGATGCAGGATGACCAGCTGTATGGGTCCACCCTCAGGTTATTGATTATGTTGCCTCTGTTGTAAACCTTTTACACCTTACCACAAGCTGCTCTGCCCTCAGCCCATGTTGCTCTTGCTATCCAACAAAACAGGCAACACAAAGAGATTCTTCTGCAAATTGTTCTTTCATTCTTTTAGATCTGAAATCCATCAAGAAGTGTTGCAACAGGTATAGCACCTGTTGCTTCTTGGGCTTGGCCCACTGCCGTGGACTGTCATGCAAGTTTCATGAATAGAAATGTTTGTATCTGTAAAAATGTAGACATTTGTGTGTGGTTTATAATTAAATAAGGCATAGCAAGCATTGCATTATAGTGCAATAACAGCTGGTCTCACTGCCATGTGTCGTCAAGATGACAAACTGGAAGTTACAGTATCTATCACATGCTCCCATCTGTAAACCTGTTAGTCCTCATTACCACTACTGGATGCAACTCAAATACTAAACGAAATACAGTCAGGACTGGGAGAGCTCTCAGTGCTTGATCTGATGTCAGCTCCTGGGTCTAGGTTTCAGTGTCTTTTCTGTAACACAGAAGACATTTTCCACAGGAAGATCTGTAAGAGTGCAGAAATTCATATATTGGGTTTTGGAGGAGGGATGGACCAGTGGTGCCTTTTTTCTGAATTTTCAGAGATAATAAAATAATTTTAATTGGATAAATTAGAAGAACTCAGATAAATATGCAGTCTACATTTTCCCCTAGTTATATCAAAACTCATAATGAAGAATAGGTATGTATTTTTACCATGACAGACAACATCATGGTGATCCATACTCGTTTTGTGTGTGTGCACGCATGTGCATGCATATACGTTTTGATGTGTACATAAAAATACTAGACCTTAACTCAAGTGACACAGGTATATGGACTGACTGCCTAGAAGTTCATGTTCCCACTGGGCAAAAAACCGATTCCTTTAGTTTATCAGTGGCATGTGAAAATTTGTCAATGTACAGACTAGCTGCATCATTCTGAACACAATTTCCCATGCACCCGTTAGCAGATCAGAAAAAATATGACATGCAATAACCTTTTGGCCTTCTCTCAACAACATTGTCCTGGTGCCTTGACCTAGGAAAGCACAGACTGTCTGAGGCTGACAGCTGAGCTAACTCTGGGGGTTGTACCATGAAATTTTCAGCATCTGTAACAATTCAGGAATATTTCTATCATATGCCCATAGATAATGATTTAAGGACAATATTCTCACATCTTGCCAGTGCTGATCATTAGGAAATAATGACAGCTGGAACCATTGGGGATGTGTTTGACAGTGGTGTTCCAAGGCATTGGTGTTAGCAAGGTGTGGAGCAAGATGTCTTTGCCGTAGCTGGTCACATGGATTGAGAAGTTGCAAATCAGAATTCAAGTCATAATGAGACAAATCTCTACCCATACTTGCAAATATACTACCTGAGAGTTTTCAAAGTTCCTCACCCACTATTTGACGTGAGGTTCTTTTTTTTTTCTAGGATGAATTTTGTATCCTGAAATTCTTTTCTAAACCTTGAAGGACAGACATGATAGAGCAGGTGTGAAGTTTTTCACAGTACCAAGCAATTAAAGACTGACCTCACCACATGCTCCAAAGCATTCTCTGCAAAGGTTTGTTTCAGTTCTGGCTGCTACTCAGTCCTTACAAAATGAGAAACACTACTTAACTTCATGGCAAGGTAATTGCCGGGTTTTGGTTACATTTTCCTTTAGTTGAGGTAGTAGTTCCCACCTTGTGCTGAGCTGCTGGAAGTACTGGAAAGCCAGCTGTGGTGCGCTGAGTGATCGTGATACGTTACACCAGTATGTGGCAGTATCTCCCTGCACCTCAGCTACAAACAAGGGCAAGCAGACTTTTAGGCTAGTTTGCTTGATAAACCAACCAAGGGAGCTAGGCATCTTACCACAAACTTGAATGAAACTGCTGCTGCTTTGTCCAGCTCCTTGAAATCTGCTGGCCAAGCCCCTACCTGGGCTGTTTCACCCCTCCTGTAAGTTCTGGGTGGAATAGATGTGGTCTTACTGATCTTCTCCATCACATTGATGAGATACTTCCATTGTGCAGAGGATGGGTGAGAGGACACAGAATGAAGGCAATAGTTTGGCTTTCTCAGGTGTTCCACTAGATGCTGGTAAATGCTCAGGTGAGAAAACTGTACCAGATACCTCCCAGAATGGATCTTTTTAAAAAGCAGTCCCGTTAACTTTGTGTTAGACTGAATGATGGAGTCAGAGAAGGGACTTCTTCAGCAACATTGTGAAAAGCTTTACATGCACAGTGGCATAATCTGAGAAGTCATAAAAGCACTTCACAAATTACTTTAAGAGGAAAGTGGAGCTATTTGGGTATTAGGAGCTGCTCCTATACTTGCTAATGCTGCAGTTCAGGATTGCACTTACATGTGTGCTTAAGCACTGGGTGCAGGCTCAAGAGTTTTGCTGTTTGGGGGATCTCAGGGAACTACAGCATCAGTCACTATTTCCTATCCATGGTGGGAACACTCTTACCCTTCGCTGTCACATTAAATCTCTCAGCTCTTAAAACCCTTCTGATGAATGTTTTTCAGCTACGACGAGAGAACAGAACTAGTTAGAGCAAGTTTTGCTGTATATCGTCACTCTGTGAATCTCTGCTTACACATGTGAAAATAGCTAATGCAGAGTTAATACACCCCTAGTGAACTGCAGAGGTCAGTGGGTCACGGAAATAATATCATTGCATGGACAGCTGTGAATAATTTCTCCCCAGCCCAGAATAGAAGTGAACAGTTACCATGCACCTCTTTGACTCTGTATTTTGTTGGTTTTGTTCTTAAAAAACATCCCAAACCCTAGTATTTGCCATATCGGAGTAATGAAAAATACCAGCTTTATTATATATCCCAGTGCATAACCTATGCAAATGTGGTGTGACAGGAGACTGAGAGTATGAGCAAAGGCACGATTACACTGGGAATTTGGGCGCATGTGTTCCTTTATGCCTCTTCACTTTGCGATGGCTTCATTTAAAACAAATCACAACAACAACAACAAATGCCAGATCAGATTTTAAACATTAGGACAAAGAAGAAAAGTCAAGGTCTAAGGTACAATTAAAGTTATAAATTTCAGTATAGTTTATAGCCACTGTAGATGTATTACTTTATCCTTTGCTCCAGGCTACTGTTTTTTGACTAATGACATCTAATTATATTAAGAATACTAGGTCCAAATTAGATACTTAGGTACTTAAATTCCTACTGACATCACTGGGGGTTAGATCACAAAATACCCTCAGTATACTGGGCTCTTTCTCACAACATATCACTGGCATATGGGAGGAAACTTTTACTTCATATAGTTTTAGATTACTCGTGGATCACCTCAAACACTCTGGAGTTGATTTTTAGGAGGCAGAAATTGCCGATTAGCTGCACTGAAGTTAGTGCAGTTGTAACAGTTTACGCTAGTTGACAAACAGTCTCACAGAGGTTACAGCAAAATCTGGCACCTTGGTTTCTATACAGGCACTTGGAGAAGTAGCTTAGTTTTCAGAGGTGTGGATGTATTCTCAGACTTTTTTTCCCTGCCTGTGTTGAACTACAGGACAGGCTCCAAAGCTCCAGTCTGCCTTTCAGAACAAGCCCTTTTAGTAGCTGTGACATATTTCTGTCCCCAAACTTGAATTTGGTTATGGTCAGGTGTGTTTTTATTGGCCAACGTACCTAAGTGGCATATGGTAGCTCTTCATAACCTCTGTTATCTTATTCTGACACCTAAATCATTGCAATTATGGCAGTGACTGAGGACAGAGGCACTAACAGCTCTTCTGAGGGAGTTAACATGTATGTGTTTAAATCAAAGTTGCATTAGAACAGGAGATTTTAGTGCTGCTGCTACTACAGTGCAAAAGTGCTTTTTTGAGGGAGAGCAGGTTAATTTTTTCTTCATCAATCGATCAAGAAACAGAGGAGATAATTACCAAATCTGAGTAGGGGAAAAAAGAGATTCATTTTAGTGAAAGAATATAAAACCAGTTCTAAAGGCAGTCTTCTTCATTTCCAGTAATAATGGTGAGGGTTGGATTTTCTCCAAATAGCACAAGATGCTGGAAGGAAGAAACAATAGAAAAGTATCGGTATACACATCCCTTTTAGCCTTAAGGGCTGCTTATTGACAAAGACATCTTTTTCCCCTCCCAAATTCCACTTTGTTTGCAACTGTGGTGATCTTTGAAATTAGATTTCAAGGAAAGTCTGCAAGCAAGAGAAATATTTTATTTTTTCTTGTGAAGAATTTTTATTATAATTGCCTGGTTAGGTTTCCTACATCTCCTGCCCACAGTAAGGTTATATGAAGATTTTCTGAGAAAGAAAACAGTACAAATATGGATTCAGTCTATTATAGGTGAAAATGCCACCATTCAGAATTTCCTGGTGGGTCACCCACAATCCTGTATCGAAGGGTGGACTGAAGTTTTAACCTGAAGTAGCTTTTAAATCCCTCTATCACACACCGGTTAAATTTGGTGACTAGAAGAAGTCGTCCTCTTTTTTTTTTTTTTTTTTTTTTTGGAAGCGGGGGATTGTATGGTATTTGAAATTTTTCTTTTCAAATGTTTGGGAAGTTTTAGATCTCTTTAAAAATGAAACTTTTTTGGACATCTTTCCTGGAGCATTTGAAAGCATCACTCCCTGGCAGTAAACGCATAGGAAGAATATTTGTTGCCCACCAAGGGGTGCGCATATACATGGGCTTGTGGAATTACCAGTGATAACTTTGCCCTACCACTGTGGGATGGAAAATAGAGAACAATTTTCCAGAAGCTATGGTGGGCTCCTTGGATGTGCTATGTCTTGTCCCACTTGTTTATATTTGCAGCAGCATCTTCTTGGACTCTCCTTGAACTCCAAACTCTAGAGAGAGCACCCTCATCCAGTTATGTGACAGTGATATTACTGAACTTTAATGAACGTTTCATATTTGCAGCTTGACTGAGACCGGAAAATATCTTGCAGTTGCAGTGGATGCTTAGTTTTTCATAGAAAAAAGGAACTCTGAAAGTGTCTGATCTAAACTCCGTCTCAAAGGAGAGCAAATTTTCAAAGTTAGATCCAACTGTTAGATTACTATATGTAATGTAGTTTGTGTGGATAGGTTCAGTGCTTTGTAAAGTTGAAGTAAATACCATCAACGTAAACTCCAGTTTGAAGGTGGTCATGTGCATCCCAATAAGATTGACTTCATTAGGTCAATAAGTAATGGTGGTAGCAAAGTCTTGCTTAGAGAGGTGATGCATGATGCTCTGAAAAAAAAAAACATGTATTCAGCTGCCAACATATGAATTATACTGTTGTATAATTTCAGAAAATTTCAAAATTCAGAGAGAATACATAAAATTTAGGCTGTTAAATTTCTTAGGTTTTGTGATCAACTACACCTTTAGGGGTGCAATGTGACTCACTGAATAAACCCCTACAATAGAATAACACTCAGTGGAGATGGGCAAGGGTGTTTGAGTCCAGGAAGCTCAGAGATTAATGCAAAGAAACTGGCTTGATCTCAAAACAAAGGGGACCAGAGGGTGGTCTTTGTTAGATAAACACTTATCAACAGTTGAGTAGATCAGCTGGTGGTGTAAATGTCTCCCCGAGTTAGACAGACCAGCATGGGAGGAGTGAATATGTATTCTTGTCTTGGCTCAGGTCAACATGCAGTATAAAAACTGAATAACTAGCAAAATAATTTTGAAGAGAGCAACAGGCTTGAGCTGGCTTCAACACCTTCTTGGGGGATGCCCTGAGTCATGACTGAGCTTATGATACTGACCAGTAATGGGAACCACATTGATATTGTGATTAAATGGTATATTGCAATCGCTAGATTTTGATAAGTGTAACTTATATCTGTATCATGCTTTCAGTATATTTTGTATCACTCTGAGTGTAACATATCTGTATTGCTTTCTCCATTATTTTGTGTCAGAAAGCAGGAATCTTGTGTAACATCAACTGTCTTCACATAAGTAAATTTAATATTAAACATTACACCCTCCACAGATGGAATATCTAAAATAACCTAGTCAGAGGGTATTGGACCCTGATAGGTGGTTTTAAATATATAATGCTAAATGCCTAAAGGATTATGTCATCTGACTGTGAAAAGTATCATCACAGTCAAGGTTTGGCAGTGTCAAAAGCAGTTAACTCAAAACACACTCTGCAATAAAAGCTAATGAGGTAAGCTCAACACTTGTGACCACGTGCTCACTTACTTCACAAAAACAGCTGAGACCATCTCTCCAGGAAGCAGCCTGACCTGGGACCTGCAAGCATGTATGCAATGCCTGCATGAATAAGGGCCAAACCCTGAATCTTCTGTGCTGATCAGAAAAGATTGGAAAAAGCTTATGCTTGTTCCTTATCTGGGCTTTGGCCAGGATAGAGTTAATTTTCAGAAGGAGCTGGGCCAGGTGAGCCCAGCTGGGGGCTATTCCATACCCTGTGCCCTCATGCTCCCCATAAAGGGGGCTGGCCCAGGTTAGGATCTGGGATGGTCTGGGTATCTGGTCCCTTGGGTCAGTTGTGGATTGATGAAGTGCTCTGTTTGTCATGGTGTTTGTTGGCTGTTGGTCGGTAAGTTGCGGTCCTTTTTATTGTGTTTGTTTACATCCTGTTATAACTGCTGCTGCTTTGTTGTTGTTTCTCTCTGCCTTTGCTGTCCCATTAAATGGTCATTATCCCAACTGGAGGAGGCTTCCCCTTTGTTTTTCCCATTCTCCCCCCATCTCACCAATGGGGGCAGAGAGTGAGCGGCTGTGTGGTGCTCAGCTGCTGGCTGGGGCTGAACCATGATATTTCTAATTAAGCACTTTCTAGTTTAGGCTGAGAAAAGCAGTAAAAATACCAAACATCTGAAGGGCTGTTTTGATGGCATTTCTGACCTATTGCAGTGTAGACTTCTGTAGTTGCTAGCAGTAGAAGGCATTTCTTCCAATGAGTAATGAGTTCTTTATCTTTTCCAAGGGAAAAAAAAAAAAATTGTACTACTTGCAAATAATATATTGCCATATTAGTCAGAAAATGACTCTTTACAGCAAATTAATTAGAAGAAAAGGGCATTATACCACAAATTTTGCAGCTAAAATAAACTATGTTCTAGTTGACATTTTTCATAAATCAGACTCCTATAACTGACTTAAAAACAGCTTGTCTCCACAAATGGTAGACCTGAGTCAGCACGTATTTGTTAATACAATAGAACAAAATATTTTCAATTGGAAGGGGCCTACAATGATCATGTAGTTGAAGAAGACTGTGAGGCATATTTTGGAGGATATAAATTGATAATGGGACACAAGTTTGAGGCACTTGGTCAGAGTTCAAGATGTCTTTAAGAGTAACTGCTTCTGAGAGACAGGGAGTATTTTGTAAAGCTCATTTGATTGTATTTGAGATAACCTTGGTGTAGGGAAAAGGCTAGGTGGAATCCCTGGGAACAACTTTTGTTGTGATTATAATTAATATTTTATGAAGTTAGATTATTTTCTGCAATTGTGATGACTCTGAGTACCTGGTTTGGCCTGTTAGGGTAGTGCAGTACCTTCCAGTATTGGGCCATCTGTTTAAGTCATCCTAGCCAGCTTGCCTGTTGCTCAATTCCCTTTGTTGCCTTCTCAGAGCAATTCTAAGAAGCTATGACTCAGGCCAAATGTCTCAATGGACAGGACAGACAAGATTTCCCTACTCACCCCTCTCTGTGGGCTACCCAAATGTTAGATGCAGGGGCCCAGACATTCATCGGCCCCCTGAGCCCTTCTGCAGTCCTCCTTGAGAACAGGTGTCTGGTAGGAGTTGGTGGGAGGAAAACACGAAAAACACAGTGCCGGTGTTTTAGCCACATGTCACTGAACCTCACAAACCAGGCCAGGCCAACTAGCAAACTAAAACCAGGATTTAATTTTACAAATGGTAACAAAATCAAGCTAAGTTTTACTCTAACTGAAAGCATTTTGAGATTCAAACAGACGTTAATATTCCACAGGTTCAGGATGTCAGTCAGGATGTTAGTACTACACTGCTTGCTTAAGAGCTAAGGTTTATCATTGATGACCCAAAACGTGCATAATCCTTCACCCATGTAAGAGGAGGTCTCTCCATCTGTACAGAAGATCAACCATAGGTGGTGTCCCAACCCACAGGGAGAGCCTCTGACTGCAGTCCCACTGCTCTGAGGGAGACCAACTCAAAATGGCGTGCTCATGAGGTCCCGTTTATATCTAATTCAAATCTGGCCTATGGTCATGTAACCCTCCCATTGGTAAAAGACCTCAACTTCTTCACCTTTCAACTGAAAGGTCCACCAACATGTGGGTGTAACACAAACTGTGGTGGAAAGGTTTTTCGTCTGATCTTTGTTAGGTTTTCATGGGCTTTTTCAGGATGGTTTCATCTGCCATACCACAAATTATGAGACAGATCAAGTGAAGTCTGTTAATTTATTGATAGACCAGATAAAGAAAAAGTTAACAAAGGACCCTGGGACCCAAATACAACTGATATGACTTGGCATAGCCTGCCAGAAATGCTGCTGCTTGTTTTGGGTCATGATACGAGTTAGTGGAGCCTGGTGGCCCTACACATCTTGTTAATATCTTTTAATCTTGTTTTTATGTTGGGAGAGTGCATTTTTGTTTCCTTTGTCTCAGTGTTTAAAGTCATAAACATCTAGAAACACAATAGCCACACTTGAAACAAATGTGCAGGAGGTGTACCAGGATTTTGCTTCTATTTCTTTACATTACTTATAATCAACTAGTACATTTGAAAAATGTCTAAGATCAGATAGTACAGCAGGGCAACAGCTGAGGAATGGCGAGCCTTTGGTTAATGCAGAAGGCAGTTCTCCTACCTCTCTGAGTAATGTCACTGATGTTACCCTACAGGCAGCAGGAAGGTGCTTTTTTTTTCTTAAATTTTTGGACTGCAGATATCATGGGGGATGGGAAGGAAGAGGAAGGTATTTAAAATCTTAGCTTCACTCTCTCACCTAAGTCATCTGTTATGTATGTCACTGGGCTCCCAAGTAAGGAAGTCAATTGCTGAGATTGGATCCATCTAGTTCATTTTTTTATGAATCAGGTGAAAGGAGTGTTTCCTTGGGGCTGCAGAAGAAGATAGAAAACATTTTATACTTTGGCACAGGATATCTGAGGCTGCCGGTGTTAATGGGGAGCCTGTACCACAGAAGCCGTGCCTCTTCAGTGTTACCTTGCTGCTGTAGCAACATCTCTAGTCCTGCTTCAGGTTCTCATTTAAAATCTTATTTTGAAAAGATATAAAGTCAGAGCTGTTAGTCATGTGCCCTTGGTGCTATAAAGAGTTTGTAAATTAATTCTGGTTTATTTTTCTTTTACTTTTGCTATGTGCAGGGCAGAGGAGTCATTACAGCCTGAATTATGATACACTGACAGCAGACAATTACCCTGCATTTTTAACAAGACATAATTATACTAAGTTTAGTGGTGCTATTATGGTTAAATTATTTAGTTCAATGCCTAAAGTCAACAACGTCTACTCATTGCCATTAAAAATGGAGAATAACTCAAGAAGAGCTTCCTGGCACCAGAAGTAAATAAAGCCATTTGCTACAAGTTATTTTTCATCTCAGCAGAGACAGTAGTCTGAGAGCAGAAGATTTTTAGAGGCAGAGGGCAGTTGAAAAGTTTGGAGATGAAAACATATTTCATCAGGCTTAAAGAATTCTTTGCTGAAGATAATATGCAAAAAAAAATTTCTAGTACATTCAACCTTTCTCACTCCAGCTCACTGGGTTCAAAATAACTGTGTTCAAATGCACATGTTACTTTAAATGGCATAAACCAGGGTGCCAGCTGTAGCTTATTTTTGGTTCTCCTTTTGATCAGCATTTTGGGAGGTTGGAAATGACTGTGCTACATCTAAACCTACAGAGGCATGCAATTCTGTGGCTTATGTCAATTGGCAGAAAGTTGCGTACATCGGTTAAGTGACTATCAATAGCATTTTAAAAACACCCTAAAAATTAACTTCACTTTGTAGACAGGATAAAAGTTTCTAAGTCATATTGGCATTTTAAAACATTTTATCCACTAGTGAATGATTATTTGCAGCAGCCTTTCAAGCTGACCCAGTGTTCTGACTGATGGATGAAATCCATAGAGTCTGTATTCATTAACTCAAATAATTGGGAATTAAAGCTAGCCTCTGCCTCTTTTTTCTTTTTTATGGGCATCCAGTAGATCTGGAGATGATAAGGTATAATCTGGGAATGCTGGCATAAAAGACTGGCTGTTAGATGTTTAGTGAAAATGAGGCAAAGGAAAGAAACTAAAGCAATCTTCAAAATTGTGCAAACAAAACCAAAAACTGGTGTAGTTTTCCTATATTGCACTGGACTCTAAGACTACAAATTGACCTTTAAACTGAGATTTCCAGGGAACTTGATGTTCTCCTAGTGCTGTCCCTAATGGACCTCAATATGGTTGAGAAAGTAACCATGTAGGTATTTAAGCACAGATGGTCTTACCTTGTGTTCCTTCTGCAATCCCATCCAGCCCTAATAGGCTGAGATTTTCTGATGTGTATGAAGTTGTTCTGGCATCTTTTTCAGGATAAATTACAAGAAAGTCATCTAAGAAATTAGATGTGCTAGGTAACTATCTTTCTGTTTTATTTTAGTAGTATGGTGAGTGTTATTACTTTTCATTAATCACGTAAACTTATTTGAGGACAACACTAATGTTTAAAAAAAAAAAAGTACGAGCATAATTGCATGGTTAAAGATTTCTGTGCACCCTGTCTGCAACTTTGTAACCTTAATTGTACACCATTTCAGAAAAAAACCTTTTTCTTATATTGTGGTGATGAAGGATAGAGGTTTTCCAATATTGAGTAGTACTTTGTGAGTAATTCCTCTGAATCTAGCTGCTTCTTTATCACTGAAAGAAATATGTATCTATTTTTTACTGTTTCTTGTTTAAGTTGAAAGAAGAAAGACCCCCAAGCCAAATTGCCAAAACATTATCTGAAAAGACTGAGCAGCTTTAACCTTCAACACAGAGGTGGTTGTTTATCCAAAATGCTAACTAGGCGATGCAGGGAAACTGTTGACAAACAAAACAAAACTTAAATTGGTCTGACTGGAAAAGACTTTGTCTTCGATGATGCTTTCCATAACACATAACTGGCAAAAGCTATAAAAAGAAAACAGCTTTCAATACTTCTTTATGTATTATGAGAAAACAAAAGCAAAAAGCCACAAGCCCAGGGGTTTTTATTGCTCTTGGAAGTCACCTTGAAGAGACCAAAATTGCAAACTGCAGCAAATGTACGTTGTTTAGAGAGAGAGAAGATGATGCTGTGCTGCTGTGTAACAGTAAGCAAAACTAGCTTTGCAAAGGCATGTAAATCACAATCCATGAAGACAAGACAGCCCAAATTAGTTCATTACATTAATTGTACATTGGTAAAATTGGAGCAGAGGCAATACCTAATGGACATACATGATCCAGAGAGACAGTGACCACTGTACAGCTGGGCATTTGATAAGACAAAAGGAAATAGAATCTCAACCTTTTTATACAACTAAGTATGACAGTAAAGACTGTGTTCCACAGCACAGTTATAGGCTCTAACCAGAAAATATTAATAGAAGTTATGTTAGTTGTGTCAACCTCATTCAGTGCTGGAATCTAGGTCTGTGGTTTCTGAGACAGGCAAAGCAGTCCATGCAAAAGATTTTTTAAAAAAAAAACAAAACAACAAACAAACAAACCACTCCTTGCTGTCAGATGGACAAACTTAAGTTGGAAACTCAGGGTTTTCTTCTTCCTTCAGAACCAACAGAAATTCAAAGGCCTAACCACATCCAGACTCCTGCCCAGCAGGGTTTTTTCTAAGTTGGAGCCCTTTAGAATAGAATAGGCCTTTTTTTTTTTTTTCTCCTTGTGCTTTTAGACCGATAAGGAATTACGTGCACACGTTTGCAGAAGAGACTAGATTAAAAGTGTCCCCTGGCTCTTCCTTTTCTGACTTATTTCAGGGTTTTGTACTCTTTCCAGTATTCTGAGTCTTAAGTTGTGGTGGGTTGACCTTGGCTGGTCTCCAGGCGCCCAACAAGCTGCTCTATCACTCCCCCCCTTTATGAACAAACAGGACAGACGGAGAAAATATGATTAGCTACTGAGTTGAGAAAAGGACAGGGAAATCACTTACCTCTTAACATCACAGGTGAAACAGACTCAACTTGGGGAAATTAATTTCATTTAATGTCAGTTAAGGAGAGTAGGATAATGAGAAATAAGAACAAATATTTCCCCCAAAATTTCCTTCCTCGCAGGCTCAACTTCACTCCTGAATTTTCAACCTCCTCACCCAAAGTGGAGCTGGGGGGACAGGGAGTAGGGAATACAGTCAGTTCATCATGGCAGAGGCCACGTTACAGCTCTTTGATGTCTATCTTTGCAATATATATTTATTTATTTAGCAATGTAAGTTATCACACTACTAAAAGCCTTCCATGTTTGCTTTAAAACATTCACACACTAAATCAACTCACTGTTCGGGAGCCGCTTTCTGCATAATGTGTGATGTCTTGATGGTCAAGTCTCTCTTTCTAGCAGAGATTTTTACAGTTCAGAGACCTTGGCATACCTGACTTGTTTCCTATACTGGTCCTGGGTCCTTCAGTCTCCATGCCAATCAGGCAGAAGCTTGCTGTTTTTATGGACAGATAAGCATTGATCTCTGGTACAAGCATTATTTTGAATGTACGTGACAAGGGCCTGTAGTATTTACAGTAATGTTATTAACAGTATTATCCAACATGGCAGTGTTCTAAAATTAATCAAACTCAAAGAAATTCAGTTCCAAACCTGCCCCCTCCCAGGCACCTCAACTCTGAACATTACACAGAACCTCAATTTCTGTTCAATGCAGGCATCATCATCATGGGCCCTCTGGCTACTGGTTGTGCTTGTGTCAGCAGTCACAAGCTGTGGCATCACACAGATAACATACAGAGGCTAATGAGTTCAGAGCACCAAAGTACATGGGTTGAAAATATACAGAGAAAGCCACAGTCTTGCCCCATAGCACTTGCAGTTGGAAAGGCAACACACAACCAGCATTTTGGAATGGTTCAATAGGCAAGTGGTAAAACATCTGTAGGATTTAAAGACTCCATCATCAACAAGTCAGTCGTGCCTTTTCTCTTATGTAGCCATTGTCATAACACTATATGGTGCATAGCAGGGGGAGGAGTGACTGCTTTGTAATTTGCCCTTGGTTTGCAAAAGTTTCTGAAACTCTTGTAGCCTGAGCTCTGAGTCTGTTCCCAACTGGAAACTCCAAGACCATTGGACGTGCATCTGACAACTTGCACAGTGGATTAATTTTTCTAATCCAGCTCTCTTAGCTGTGGGTAGTGCTGCAGACAGCTTGTAAGAAAGACATGGTTATGATATGAGATACTTGAAAGAGCTGGCTGAGAACCCAGACCTCAATTTAAAAAACAACCAAACAAAAAAAACCCAAAACAATAAGCTCCAGGCCATCCCAGATGTAAGTTCTAATTCATAGACCTTGCTATCAATAATGGAACACACAGCCCAGCTAACACAAAGCATAAGCAAACATTGCTCATACCGTTTTGCCCCCAGGGAACAGAGGGAGAGAACAAAGCATAAATATGTAGGGTAGAAGGAACCTCTGAAGGCTTAACAGCCTGCTCTGTGCCTGGGTCAACACACCTCACTCCTTTTCTGTTGTGAGTCTGATCCAATATCCTGTTTCCGGTCCGTAGCCCAAGACACTGCAAAGGTGAGCAATATGTTTAATTTACTTGTAGTTTTGCATTTATTGCAGCTACTGTCCTACAGTGCCTTGAATCTGGACAGAGTGTGGCTATTCTGTCCACTTTTTTGCTTTGGTAGAAAACCTTGGTCAGAACCAGCCCTGCTGAAATCCCTTCTGCAAATGGACCCAAGCTGGTGATCTGCATGGTTTAGACTACATTGTAAATGTTCGTAGAGCTGAATATCACCCTCACACACTTCAGTATCTGATCAGAATCAGCTTTTTTCTTGAAAAGTACTTAACTTTCTCTGTGCCTGCTCTGTTGACTCTCTCTCACCATCAAGTAACAGGTCTTTGCCCTCTAGGCATGTTAGTTGCATTCAGACAACCAAAGTCCTGCTGATCGATATGCTCAGAGGTACTAGGAATTCATTTCACATGGTACTGGTTTTATCCTTGCCTTTGTTGCTCTACCCATCCTCAGATGTGTACTGTCTCTTTCTGTATGCTTTCTCTTTGATTTTTCAAGTCATTGAAGATTTCCATTGCTACCGCAATGTTTTTTAACACTTCCCTCTTCTTATGTGTTGAGGAACTTGCCTTTGTATCTTTTACTACAGTAGCCTACTCACCTATGCTCTATTTTTTCCTGAGACCCTAGTTACCAATTCCTTCTGTATGAAATCTGCTTTTTGCCAAGTCTTGTGTTTTATCCTTCTCTTCTCAGATTTCTGAACTTCATCACTTCACAACAACTGTTGTCCAAATTGCCTCTTCCTTTCAGGTTCTCACCTGTCCCTCAGGTCACCCCACAAAAGAAACTGTGAGGAACGCACTGATTGAAAAACACAGCTCTGTAACCTGCTGTATTGTTCTCCTAGCTACTGTCTCTCAACTTGGTGATATATGTAGTCTAAATGCGCTTATAAAAACCTCTTGTACACCAGGGTGAAGGGGATTGCATATGAACATGCTCAGGAAAAAAAAAAAAAAAAGCAGCAAAGTTCTCAGAGGCCAGCAATTCTTTTACTACTTGGAAGCAGCCTTCATCTGTGCCTGTGAGCATACCCGACTTTCTGACTCCAGCGCCATGTAAAGGAGTCCCCTGCCTCAGGACTAATGGCCCAAGATGTAACAGCTGCAAATGAGAAATGAGAATTGGTTCTTAAATACCCTGATAAGCTGGAAATGAGGAGCTGAGCTACCAGTCTATTTCACCTGGACACTTTATGTGATAAATGAATTATAAGGGATGGCTAATTTAACAGTTGCACAGAGAAGTCGAGTTGCTTGAAGGAAAAAAATTAACAACTGGAGGGGGTGGTTTGACACTTTTGACACATTAGGTATAATTTTCCAGCTCATGAGCTGGGATTCCCTTCTACTTCTTCCATGTGCTGGGAAAAAAAAAAAAAACAAAAAAAAACCAACTCAAACTCAGCTAAGGGAGATGTTAATGGGCCCTAAGAAGCATGACAAAATGACAAAATTCCGTGAAATGAGAAGCAAACAAGGACAGGAAACGGCTATAAAGAAAAGAAGGAAAAAGAATGACATTTGCAGCTGATTTAAAATGAAGGACTTAAAAAGCAAAGCTGTCAGTTTAAGATGACACTCTTCCACCATGAAGATGCCTTACTAAAAAGTCATTTCAGGAAGTTCTTTACCTGCCTTCCTCTGTCACCTCCACCACAAAAGCTCAGTATATTCCCTTAAGTAATTTGTCACCCTCTGGCTGCTGAAACATGTCTCCCTGTGGGACTGTTCTGGATACAGGATTGCTGAGGTGCTCGGGGCTTTTCTTGTTTTTTTTCTGCCTTTTCTTTTTTTGAGGACATAGAAAGAATCATAACTCACGTACAACGTTTATTTTAAAATACAGTTCCTGAAAAAAAAACCCACCACAGTTTTGTCTATGGAGATATTGGATGATTGGCAAAAAAAAAAGTTGTAATTTGAAAAATAAAAGTTCCAATCATGTTTTATCTGACAGCATCCCCAACTAGCAACCAAATCCCCAGCATTTCTGGTCACGAACAGTGACAGTGCAAACAGAAAAATCACATACCTTCACAAGTGTGCTGTAAAGGTGGATTAATGAGTATTCATTGATTAATGAATATTCATTGTGTGCACATATCCAGTGTGGTAGTGATACATTGCAGAATTAGTAATTTTGTCCCAAGGGTGTGGCTTGATTTAATGCATACCACTTTTTATTTACTGCGATGCTTCCAAATCCCTCCTGTAGGTCAGTTCTCTTAGTAAGGGATGGCAATGAACCACGACCATCAGGAGAACAGAAGGAACAGGCAGAACCAGAGGTATCATAGAAAGGTTCACGCCCTTCAGCTACAGGCTAATTTTGTATAAGTAACTGGAGGTAGGGCATAGATAGTACTAATGTCTGGGGATGGCACCTAACTTCCCCTGTTCTCATAAAATTCTGATGTGTTCAAATATTTCTGTACTCATAGGTACCTCCTCAGATTTGTGTGTGATAGATACATTATCACAGAAAATTAATTCAGTGTGGTAATGATATTGATGATGACAGCTGCCATGAAATTAAAATAAATTCTCTGGGAAAGTCAAGCAGTTCTTAATTTCTGGTGGTTTTCGTGTTATAACAGTAGTTAAAAGCAAAAAAAAAAATAACCACTTCTGAAACAGAAATGCAGTGTAGTAGAATACCTAATTTAATCCAAGTTTGGCAAAATTACATTATAGGCCATTGTAAGGTAAGAACCAATAATGGAAGGATCGGTATTAGCTGAAAATGAGATGCAAGTAAATAGGTAAAAAAACTGAACACCTGTGTAGATTTTATTCTTTACCATAATGACATGAGGGTTTAATTTCTTTTTTATTTGATGGGTTATAAGCTATTGAATATTTTGCGGTAATTCTGATTGATTGCAACCACTCTACAAGCACTTACATGACCATTAATGCAGCACACTTCTCTGAAGCAGGGTCTCTTCATGGTTTTGTGGAAAACTTCTTTGTACAAGTTCTTAGCTTTCAGGGGGTTTGGGTGCCTAGAGATCTTATTGCCTCAGCCCAGTGTGTAGCTGAGCACTTCTGAAAGCCAGCTATGAAATGCAGTGATTGAGGTGCGTGGTGTTTTTATACCAGTGTTTCTCTAATGAAGTCAATGGAGCTACTAATTTTCATCAACATGTTACTACAATGTGCTCAGTGCAAACAGACATGAGTTGGAATTTCATTATACAATGGATGCAGGCAGAACATACCCAAAACCCTAGTACTTCAGGCTATACCATAAAAGCAAAATGTAAGTGTCGCTCTTTAGCAAAGGCAACACATTTTAATTTTGCACACTGCACAGATTTAGCCAGGACATGTGTAAGCACATGTCATTAAGGGAATTATTCCATTCAGTGGTGTCAGTTTAAAATTTCTGGCATGCACAGCACACTACCTGCACATCTACTTTCAGGAAATGGTGAGACACATTTGTGGAGTGTGTTGCTGGCTACCTGAAAAGGTACTTGGCTGACACGTCTGACATGGTGATCGTGTCCATGAACAGATGAGGAAGAGATAGTCTACCATTTCTTATCTGGAAGTCTTGAACATCTTCTGAGTCTGTCATTGAGGAGGAAGGCAGAATGGAATGGAAAGAGGACAAGAAGGTGGTTCTTATGCAAGCTTCCAAAGTGTGGCTTTATCTAAGAGTAGCACTGGAGGTCAGCACCTCCAGAAGCCTCCTCTAAGGGTCCATAGCATCCTGTGGATGTTCAGGGACAAGTGGTGGGAGCAGAGATGATGTGGAGAGTGAAATTCCAGGGAGAAATGTGGCCGTATAATTATTCGCTTGCTTAGTTGTTTTTAAGGTTGGTATTTTCTCAGTAATTCTTATTTTTTACTGTGTATCTTCAACTCTGGGCATAGCTGTCTTACCTAAGAAGTCCACTTTTTCCTTTAGAGAGGATCATCCTTTCAATTACTGCTGAGAAAAAAATTTAGGAGAGTTTTTATTTATTTAACTACTTCTTGCTCCTCTGACTTAAGAAAAATATATTCCAAGTCTCATCCGCATTTAAGTCATTTGAGAATGGCCTTATTTACCAAAGCAAAAATCTAAAATAACTTTATCTCCTGCTGCTTTGGAGAAAGTTCAGTGACAAAGTCAGTCAGCTGTTATCTCCAGGCGTATCTGGGTCTTACCTCATTAATAGCATTTTTGCTTCATTTTATATCTGATAATCTAAACTCTCCCTAATGTCTCTGATAATGTTTCTCAATTAATAACACTGAAAACTTATATCACAGTCCGAAACCTACAGTATACTCTATGGACCCTTAATAGGATCTCTTCTACTGCCCTCCTCTAGAAATGACCTTGGCCCAAATCACTTGGTTTTTTCCCATTGGTTTCTTTCCCACTTCTGTTTGCCATTTCTTTATTCATTGCTGTCCTTCATCTTACGTTTTCTGTAGCTGTATTTTAAGATCACACATGGAGATTAAATAAGTCTCTACTGACAAACTCCTGCATATCTGTTTAAAGTTTTTCTTGCTCTTCTCTGTCTTAGTATCAAAAAGCAGGAATCTGAGGTGAAAACGGTCTGAGAAGAGCACATGCAAGATGACCTCTATATGCAGAAGAAAGGAATATTGTTAAATGTTAGTCCTACTTAGCTTGAAAGATGTACTTAAGGAGAAAGATGGTAAAAAAGTTTTTTCCTATGTACTCATGTCCCATGAACATCCAAGTAAAACATTTAGGTGGGAGGATTCTGTTGTATCTTAGGTATATAATTATGCTTTAATTCCTCTTTATTGCATTAGTACTCATAGACCATTTGAGATTCTAGACCCCCACAGTGTAAGGTGAGAAGATCCCTTGGAGATGCTATACTCTGCCAAAGCTGCCATCCAGAATGACGGTCTTTTTTGTAAAAAGAAATCATCACAGTCTGCAGACATCTTTGTTTTCCATAGAACACCATTCATCATTTAACTGTGGCAGAAATGAGGTGGTGAATCCATTTTTTACAAACTTTTTCCTTCCTAAAACTGTCAGAGAGCATCTGTATGTAAGTGGTGTGTAAGGAGTGGAGAGGCTGGCTAATATTGTGGCACTTGACATTGTCCTTGCACTGCCACTTTCTGTCAGAACAGCACACGCACAAAGCAAAGCAAGGACCTGTCTCTGCTGAAGCTGCCCTGCCTGTCAAGATCAGCAACTGAAATTTCCACCTAAGCTGCATGAACCGAGCAGAATCCATCTGCTGAACCATCTGTAGGTTGACTCACTAAAATTATAGCCCATCTGTTGTTTCACTGCCACAAAGTTTTCCAGCCTCGCCCTCACTCCTTTACGTATTTTTCTTTCCCTGTGGGCCTCCTCTTTGCTCTTCTCTCTCTCCTGCTCTGTATCTCTTCTTTTGTTAACACATTGTCTTTCCAATCTCCAAAATGACAAAAAGGAGGAGGTTATATTCCTACTGCCCTCCAGTTAGCCAGGGACAGCTTTGACAAGGGCAGAATATGGGTCTGTTATGTGAAAATTGTCATTGCCTACCTTCAGCTGCTTGGTACCAGCACAGCTCATGGCAGGCAAGAGATCTAGGCTGGTTTACACTAGGTAAGTCTCTCCCCCACATCTAAGCTGTCACATGGAAATACTAGAAGTTTAGATTGTGGCTTGACTTTTCTTCACTCTTGAAGAAAGTATTTTTCATGTATTATTTATCTCTCAGTTTGAAAAGTCAACCCTGCCTTTAGTGTCAAATCTAAGAAAATAATAATAATAAAAAAAAACCACCAAAAGAGAGAAATGTCCAGTTACCTATTTCCTCCCATCTATCCTTTTATACTTTGAGAAGGCTTAGTTGAAGGTTTTTCACCAGAAGACTAGCCTTGGCTCAGCATCAGCCATGGCATATTGCTGAGACAACAGGGATGGGCAGGAAAAGCAGTTAATGCAGAAAAGCAGGTTGATTTCTGTGCAGTGGAAAGAAGACATACTCTCATTTACAGACCTCACAGTCCAACCAAAGCAGATTTCCACTGTTTGCTCTCAGCTTAGATGTTTAGCAAGGAACAAGAGTAGAATTTGTTCCTGTGTGGAAGCATAGAGAAAAGAGGAAGAGATCTATTTCCATTATCTCTCAGATTTGGAAAGGGGACCAATGTGCTAGCAGCCATTGGGACCACAAAATTTAAGGCCCTGGCTGCTGTCAGCAGCAACAAATTGGAGGCTTCTGTGGTATCAGCATTGATATTGAATCAGCCTGGGTTGGGAAGGCAGTGTCAGACACCCTGGATACTACTCATGGAAAACACGGTTTGCAGCAGGCCCACAGTAGATTACATCAGTTGTTCTTCCCTTATCCACCAATGCTGTAACCCTGTTGTAGAAGGCCACCAGATTTGTTAGGCACAATTTGCCCCAAGTGAAGACATGTTGGCTCTCACCAATCATAATCTTATTTTCCATGTGCCTTAACATCTCTGGCCCATCAGGATGGGTAGATCCCATCAGGTCCTACCATACCTTGTGCCTCTAAGTCTCTTCCATGGTTTAAAATCTCAAAGTTTTGGTGGAGGCACCAGTCCTGGAGCCAGGTATTGATATCCTGGTCTTGCCTGTTTCTTCCAAAGTCTCTCTCTGTTACTGGGTGTACTGAGAAAAACACTACTTGTACTCCTGAATTTTTTAGCATTCTTCCCAGGGCTCTGAAATCTCTTTTGACTGACCTTAGACTTTTTGTTGTGACGTCATTAGTACCCACGTGAAAGAGCAGGAACGGATAGTAGTCTAAAGGTTGTACTATGTGTGGAATAACTATTGGAGGTGACATATTGAGACTAAAGCAGTGTTGAGGAGACTTTCAGGGTGAATATGCAAAGAATCTGTTCCATAAGCTATATGGCCTGCAACCTTAGATGCTGGCAAGCACCAGGGGAGCTTGGTGTGCTGCTGACTCTGAGAAGAACAGCATAGAGAGTGGAACAGAGTGGAGACACCGTGACCAGGCTCTGTGATAACACCGCAGGGATGGGATCTTGATGGTACCATGAAACTGATAAACTGCATAGCTGACTTCTGGGATCAGTTGACTGGCTGAACCTCTCTTCCCCCCCCATAGGGATGCCTACTGGTTGAGATTCGAACACTTGGCTATACTGAGTGCTTCCCTGGGAAACTTAGAAAAATCTCTGTAGAGTTATTTCATAATTCAATATGTTTGTAGTCAACTATATTATTCATAGTCTTGGTACTTGCACGTGCTTTGCAGACAGTGCATTTATCACTGGCAATCTAACAGCCCCTGTACTTCCGTTCCTTCAGTAAACTGCACCATTCATTAGTCTAGCTGTGAGAGTTCTCACTGGATGTAACCAAACTCCTTAAGCATGGCCATGCTAGTCCATTGAACGCAACTAGACTGAAGGTGCCTCGCACTGTTGATGCATCTATAATTGTGATAGTTCAATATATTGAACGTGACCAGACCTATAGTGCCGAACTTGGAATCACTCAGGATCTAAGCCTAGCCATTCCCAGCCCCTCTGATATCTGAGGACAAGCTGGAATGCAAGAGGGTTTGTTTCCTCTCAAATTTCTTTACCCTTTAATGCAATGCTAAGCTCTTCAGTCTTGTGGTGATGTCCCTAATTTGGGCCCCAGGGAGGTACCAAACTTCCCTGAAATGAGAGTTCAGTTTGCAAAAGGGGACTTCTATTCCACAGAGGAGAAAATCACAAATGACCATAATTTACTGTGTGTTTTCTTGGTACTGGTCTTAACACAGGTTTTAATGTGAGGGGTTGGTCTCTCTGACCTTGGCAAGACTGCATGCACAGGTTCTTCTATCTTATTATGCACTTTCTCTACTGTACCCAGGGCCTCATACATATTCTGTAAGGGTATCTTAGAAGGTAAGGAGGGGTTTCTCTCACCACTCCATGTTGTAACCTTTACCCACACTTCCTTCTCTCTTGTAAAGCTGCCTTCCTCCTGGCACAAAGCAAATCCTGGACCTGTCTCCATAGAGGCCATGCTGAGTTGACTCCCATGCATCACAGACGACAGAGTATGTTTCCATTGATCAACATCCTTCTGACTCTTGAATACTCTTCAGTCTGCCCACCTTCTCCTGCAGTTCAGCCACCAAGCAGAGCAGTTCATCAATCTGGTCACACCTACCCCAGGCTTGCTTGCAGTCACTTTCCACCTTTTAGGAATATCGCTTCACAGCCAGAAACCTGGGTGGTCACGTGTTTGAGCAGGAGCTCTGTCTGTGTGGCTACATTGGTTCTACTGGGTGCTAGAAGCTCAGGACAAGCAGAGGACATTTCCTTTTGCTGGTTGCTGCCAGCAGCCTCTGCCCACGGCCAGGCACCTGCCCGCTGGGACATCCGTATGCTCACCTGCTGCGGTCAGATGGGACGATTGCTTCAAGCCTGCCCAAATCTCCAGCACTGCCAGGTGCAGGCTCCACCTCTTGCTGTCTCTTCCAAACAGTGAGCCTGCACGTAGCTTCTCAGGAAACGTCCTGCTCAGGCAAGCCTCTCTTTGTCCGTGTGTATCCCTCATGTCCTCTGCTGCTGTTTCGTGCTGCTGGTGCTCCTCTCGCTGCTCAGGCATCTGTTGTGATCCTGCTACTCTGGGAACTCAGGTTTGGAATCTGGAAGGACAAGTGCTGAACAGAAACAGATGATATGTCCTCACGGTCAGGGACACACAATCCTTGCTCAATAGCACATACTCTGAGCCCCAGGTGTGAGCCTGCACCAGTCCAGAAAGCATAACCACAAAAGGCATCTCCTTAGAGGCAGGGCTAAGTACGATAGCCAAGGATTACTTGCTTCCATACACTGGGACAAGTGGTTTGCACCAGAGGGTTTGTAGATTAGGGTCTGGATGGAGTAGGGTTGTTGTATCTATTACATGAGAATATGCCTGCTCCTGCCCCAAGCACTTGGTTTCCCAGACATAGGATGGGAGGGAAAGCAGGACTGCATGGGTAAGAGGTAGTTTCTTCTGGTTCCTGCCATGTACTATCCAGAAAACCTTTGCCATTGCCCACTAACTCCTGTGGCATCTCCTCTCCTTGTTAGGTTGGAGCTTTTATGTTCTGTTGAAGCACAGAGGAAATAACTTTAAATTGCTGGCAAGGAAACTGTAAAACTGTAATACGTAAAAAAGGCCCACTGAGTGCTTTTTTTATAGGGAGAACATTAAAAATTCATTTGCCCTCTGTGAGAGAATATGGTCAGGTGAGCCCCTTGATATCTCTGCTAACTCACGAAGCTGTGAGGGTTTTTACCTACATATATTTAGTGAGATGGCTCTGCTCAGAAAGGGTAAGCAGTATTGTGTCTCTGTATGATACAAGGATGTGACAGTCCTCAGCAAAGAAACATGGTAGGACAGCAAGGTAGGAAGGAAATATGAGATGAATTTACAGGCTAAAAAAAAAAAGGAATGTGAATATAGCCTGTGGCTTTCAAATGCAAAATATTCGATTGTCCCTGTTTGGACATGCTGAATGCAGGAAGCTTCCAGGAGGAATGTGGAAGGTGAGTGTAAAGAACAGAAAGATGCAAGCTTTCAGGAGCAAGTTTGGGGTTTCTAGTTCTTCTGTATAAATTTTTAGTGCAACAAAGGACTGTTGTGATCATCCTTTCTGAGCTGTCTCTTACCTCAGGGAAAGAGGAACCAGGCAAGACACTATGAGAGTGGAGCCAACACAGTGTTGGTTCAAACTGCTCTTTAATGACAGGGAAGAACACTTGTCTATGTTCTGTAAAATAAATTTTAAAAAATAATAAAAGTAAATAAAAGAGGTATTTGGGACAATTTAGCTGGGATGCTGCAAGACAGAAGAGGTTCCCTAGCTGGAGGACTGTTTTTCTCAGTGGGCAGAGAGGCTCTGCTGTCTGATGTGGAAGAGCAAAGAGGGACATTTGTTCATGCAACAAGAATAATTCAGGGAGAATGAAGGGAGCAGCAAGGACTGTCCTGTTGACAGATGGGACATCAGTCAAGAAATGTTAGAAGCAGCAGCTGTGGCACCTTCTCAGACACAAAGAGGGGTAGTAGGTCAACAAAGATGTCATGCAAAATGGTGTGATGTAATGACTGTGGAAGAAGTGCTGAAACTACCAGCTCTGGAAGTAGCAACAGCCTCAGTGGTGACAGACCTTGCTGAGATTTCGCTTGGTGGCCACATCTGCCTGTTATGCTATCTCCTGGGACTGGAGCTAGCATTCCTGCGTGGCACTGCTCTGCATTAGAAACGTTACTGTGCTCGGAGCTAGCTCGGGTATCTCTAACATACTGCTGTGTAGACAAGCTGTGTATTTAACACCCATTTGGTTTTATGGTTGGGTAATTCATAGCTCAGGATACAGAACTGTCTTGGCAAATGAATCCATGTGCTAACTGTTACAGCCCAGGAAGACCTTCTGGTAGCTGTTTGTTCTTGGCTACTAGGCTTGCTCTAGGTTATTCCTTTGACACGTGTCTGCAATGTGTCAGACCTGTATGCATCTCTGTGGTTGCTGGTATTTCTGATTTGGGAAACAGGTTGGAGGGACAACGCAGCCTGTAGTGAAATAATCTCTCTCTCCTAATAATAAAAATAAACAAACCAAAAACCCAACCCAACAGTTTTAGAATAATTTATTGTATTTTTTATTAGCTGCTTTATCTTGCAGATGTTAAAGTGCAATTGGTAGAGTTTTCTTTACAAAGTGGTATTGCATCCAACACAGGAACTGTGCATTTGGACTTTTTTCTGATAGAAAATTATTAAGATTAGTGTATCCCACATGAGAAGACTATAGTTGCTTAGGGACAGCTAGTTATATTCAATAGGGCGAGGAAAGCGTTTTTCCAACACACCACGTATGGTTAGTGCTCTCAGAAAATCTAATTTATCAAAGATGAGGAAAAATAGAGTCAAGACTGACTGGGAGACGAAAAAGGAATGAAATTTGAGGGTTGTTTAATAAAAAGTATTTTGAACACTCAAAATGACCCATAGCTGTGACAAAGAGTAACTGAGCTAACTGAAAGCACATCCACATTTGAAGGCAGTCAATAGAAATTTGAAAGCAGTATATAACAAAAGAAAGAAGCTATGTAGATAAAGCAAAATGCCTTACAGAGTAACATTTAAATTGCTAAATCTCTTTGGCATGATAAAGAAGACAGGAGGTAGCTTGACTGCAATGTATAAGAACTTTTGCATGAAGGAAACACCATGATTAATGATATCTTTAATCTAGTGATCAAAATCATTATATGAATCAATAGCTGGGAAATGTAGTCAGATGAACTCAAATTAGTGTTAAGGCTTGGGTTTTGCAAAGGAAACTGATTAGCTTCTAGAAAAAGTTGCTAAGGGGAAGGAGGGGCTCAAGAACTGAAGCAAAACAAGACTAGAAGCTCTTAGGAGAATATATTTCATGTGCATTGTAACACTGGGAAGGGCCTTTCTGAGCCGGAATCTCAGATCCTGGGCCATTTCATTTATGTAAGCTGACATGAAAGGAGACGTGGGTATAAGACACTGGGTACAAGGTTTTTAAAACTTAGATGATTAGAAACATTGCCACACTCTTTATTTTCTTTTCCTTTTTTGAATGACAGAAGAAATTTATTTTCCTCTGGAGTATGTTCCAATATTAGATTTTACTGATGCTATGAAAATGTTTGATTGTAAGGAGAAAGACTGGCAGAGCTCCTTGAAGGGTCAAAGGCCTGAGAACTAGCTCTGTGTGGAACCAACAACGGCTTTAGAAATTTTTATGTTAACATTAGGATTACAGGGACCTCAATTAAGCCTTCTCTAAGGTGTGTAGTCTTAATGAGTTGTCCCAGACGTTTTCTCTCAGGCCGAGAGAGAGAAACATTTACGGTATATTCCTTTTGCTTAGACATACACATCGGTATGGGATGAGTCACAGTCTGAAGCTGACACTACAAAGGAAGCCCACATGACTGACTTAGCTTTAAGCCAGTAGTCAACTGCTGCCATTAGCAGAGGTGGAAGCCATCCTGAATATCCAGTACCTTCCTCCACCCTAAGTGTGTCCTAACTTCCAGTGCAGCATATCTTCCATTAAAAACATGTATGATCTGTGCTACAGCCAGGTAGGAAAGTTTACTCAAATTATGGATGTTTCTCAGGACTTCAGACATTTTTTTGGTGTGCCTAGCACCTTCCTGTCTATTCTGGACACATGAGTGTGTGCACACTCACACACATAAAGACCAGACCCTCTGTTCCCTCCCAAGTAAGGCCTGTGACTTTATAGCCCAAGACTCACCTAAGAGGTGGATGCCCAGGCACCAGGCTGGATTTTTTTCAGTTTCTGCCTGTGATAGGGATCAGATGAAAGTCATCAACATGGTTGCATTTGGGAGGGAATATAATTGGTTTGGAAAGCAAAAACATATCAGGGAATTTCTGAGCAGCTCTGCTTTGAACTGATGGTTTTCTGAGAGTTGCTTAAACAACAGAAGTAAATAGCCTCGTACAATATGCCAGCTAATTTGTTTGACAACTGATGAAGGAGAAATGGGAAGGGGGAATGTGGAAAACAAAATCATTCACTAGAGAATATTTGCCTTCTGTAGAAGCAGTCAAATAATGATGAAGCCTAGTCAGAAAAAATATAGTCATTAAAAAAAAATCATTGGATAATTTACTTGAAACAAATAATGTGACCAACTCTACTCCACAACCACAGCAAACAAATTTACCTAATAGCATATGACAGGGTTTTCTCAGGAAAATGTATTGCTATACAGTCAGCATGTACATTTTCAAATGAACTGGCACTGGGAAAAAAGCAGCCTTCAAGCACTTAATAAAAGTGATTTTTCTTTATGACTTTCATTTAAAATACATTACAAAAATCACTTGATTCTACTTAGCTGCTGCCAGATTTTGAATAACTGACTTTCAAAGCCAACACAGTGCTGAACTAATTTAATATATTAAGAGGAAACCTTGTCAGCACAGCATGTAGCATCAGCCACATCGGTTCAGAACTTTACCATCCTGTAAAAACTACATCATTGGATCATGGCATGAGACATGGAAACTGACACAGGCTCGTTGCCACAGAAGGTGAAATCTTTGTCATTCTTACCAAATCTGCAGCAAACAGGTTCAGAGAAAGGCCCTTGCTTTATGGTTGCCAGTTGTGAGCAACACTTACCATACAGCTCCCCAAAAACCTAGTTCACAGTTTGGATCTGAGTTCTAACCTGAAGTAGAGCTAGTCCTTCCAAATGGACTGTCCTGGTTTTGGCTGGGATAGAGTTAATTTTCACTAGAAGGTGGGAGAGGACACAACCAGGACAGGTGATCCAAACTAGGGGTATTCAATACCACATGATGTCATGCTCAGCACAAAACGGGAGCTAGTCGAGGAGGGGAAGCACTCCTCCAGGACCAGTTCTGGGACAGTGTGAGTCTGCGGACCCGAGTGTGCAGTCATTGGGTGAGCAAATTGCTTTGTGTATCACCTGCTTTGTATATTCTAAGTACTGTTGTTATTTTCCTCTTCCTTTGCTCTGCTAACAAACTGTCCTTACCCAGTCCATAACTTTTGCCTTTGTTTTCCGATTCTCCTTCCCATCCCATCAGTGGGAGCAAGCAGCTGCGTGGTGCTTAGCTGCCAGCTGGGGCTAAACCGCGATGGTCCAGCATGGGGCACAAAGGGTTGAGAGATTGAAAGATATGATCAGAGCATGTTAAAACAAAGTTGTTGTAAGTATTTATGATTATTTAAACAGTTGCTGGTCACAATGGTGTTTTGTTTGTTCACATGGCTGTGGTATGTAAATCCTTACAGTATTCCCTGCAGCTGTTTATCACTTCTGGAAGAGGGGTCAGGATTCTCATTTTGCTGTGCTGTGTGTTATCAGCATGATATGATAACATCACTGGTCATGAAGTTAAGCTGGTAGTGTATGTGACGTTGCTGTCATGCCCATACCTTGGACAACATATCTCAGAACTGATTAAGAATTGCACTCGATCTATGGGGAAGATGGAGGGGATACTTTCTCCTGCTCTTTCAATTCCCCTTTTCCCTTCAGGCTGATTACAACAGCTTTTGGGAATTCTGAATACCCTTGGGATGTTCAAGCCAGCATGCTCCTATTGCTATGTCTCCTGAATGGGTTTCAAGTCCTGTTCAGGGTTACAAATTATTTTGAGAATACCACCCAGAGATCTGTCCCGGTCTGTCTGCTCATCATATTTGCTACTGACTTCTTGCAAAAATGACTTAGAAGTCCTTTCAAGAGGAGTACATGTATTATTAGGTCTTCCACTCGCTCTGGGGAACTGCCCAGTGGAAACTGGAGTGGCATTTTTCCTGGAAGAATCCCCTTTTGTGATGATTTTGCCTTGCAGCTCTCGTACTTGTGCCCGTAGCGTCGAGGCAGATTTTCCATCCCACTTTCTCATGTATTCTCTTTCCCAGAGAGAGCTAAGTCTGTGTCATTTTCTTTCAAATGTTGGTTGATTAGCTGGAGCCTTTCTGGAGTGGATTCTGTCAGCAAAATATTCAGCTTATCATGCATCTTATCTTGTTACAGTAAAACCAAATGTAGAATGTGATATGAACCAAGTTGTCATGCTGCTGGAAAAGTCCATTGTGTAGCCCTACTCTTGCTGGTCTAAGGCCCGACAAGAAATAATATAACTTTGTCTGATAAGTAAGATGTGATTGTCAAGAGGTAGAAACATAACTGATAAATTATTAGTTTGACCAACAAGCCTTGAAGAACCAGTTGGACTTGCTAAAAGTACTGGGAAGCCAGGGGAAAGGTAATTCTGGCAGGGGTAATCATGACCACCGACCCATGGATCACTTACTCCAATTTTACCACCTACTCAAAAGACAAAGGCATAGAAAAGAACTGAACACGTGTTCTAGTTTGCATGCTAGTCGAAGAAATCTGAACCAATCATTGAATAAAATAACAATGCATAGGTATTAGAAAGATTAATATGTTAATGTTGTAGGTATAAATAACCACTGCTTTGGTGTGCTGGCTTGGGACAGACATCCATATCTGTGCAAATATGCAAAAAAATACCTCTGCTCTGTGTGTATATTGGTGTATTGCACACAGGGTAAATGAACCTCCAGTTTTGGGAAAACAATCTAAAGCTTTCCCAACAGAACAAAGAAATACTGTCCATGAATGTTTTGCAAATGGCAAAGAAACCTCAGCTGGAGGATTTGCTGCCCTTCCTTCTGATGTCTTTGTGTACTGTCTCAGGAGAACTGTCATAGGTGGCAGCTTGCACAAGTTACTACCTGAGAGCATGGGTAAGCATGGGAGGATTGTAGCCTTTAAGAGACATTTCAAGTATTTATTTATTCACGGGTGCAGGTGTTGATTTTCAGGTCTACATAAAGGACAGTGGAAATGTTGTGAGTTTCAAGGGACTGTTTGCTGTCTATTGTGTTTGCCGTGACATACCCTGGGTTGCATTAAGACAATACCTTGACGAGGTTTTGCTCTCTTACCTGCTTCTCCAGTCTCCAATTAATCTAAGCTTACTAAAAAAGTGCAGCTTTTTATCAGGTTGTACTAGGTAGCAGGAGAATTTGCTGTTCTGAACTCTGTATATTTGCAGATGGGTTTACCTAACAACCTAATTTACGCTGGTGATATGATATCCAACTAGTCAATGAGTAGTGGATAGGTAAAATCATAGAATCATTAAGGTTGGAAGAGACCTCAAGGATCATTTAGTCCAACTGTCCCCTTGCTACCCACTAAACCATGTCCTTAAGTACCACCTCCAAACTTTCTTTAAACATATCTAGGGAAGGTGACTCCATCACCTCCCTGGGCAACCTGTTCCAAGGCCAACATCCAGGTACCTGACATCTATCAAAAAAATGTAGGATAAAGTCATGATTGTGAAGTAGTGATTTTTTTTCTGTAAACAGAAGTGAGATTTATACAAGACATTAACTGCTAGGCAGCTGGAGGTGGGTAATACCCACCCCCTCTCAAGGTCTATTCCTGGTTCTGCTTCCAAACAGCTCAAACATGTTGCTTCATTTGTTGCCCCTGCAAATGTGTTTCTGCATCAGTGGATACAATTCCTGATTTATCTGAATAGTCGGCTCTCTAAGCAAAATGAAATCAAGTACAATCCCTGCTTCACCCCACAATAATATTTTTATCTTCTAAAACATTTGTCTAGAAAATCGTCTTTGGGGTCATGAGCCATTCCTTCACTCTTTACAGTTTTGTTTTATCCACTTCCAGAACTCTTTGAACTTTTCTACAAAATGTTTGTGTATGTTTCAAATAGGGTTTATTGCTGTCATTCTAGTCTTGAAATCCTCATCAACTAGCCTAAACAGGCTAGTTAATCCTGTGCTGAGCAGCTTCAGCCCAGTGAACATGAGGCACTGGTAATTTATTATTAAAAACCTGTCTTTGGCTTATGCAAATACAAACATCCTCTAGACTTCACCCCTTCAAAGTTGTTTTTTAGGCTGAAGTCTTCTGCCTGTCAGAGACTTGCACCACTTCAGTAGTTAACTGGGATATAATGTGAAGGCCTCAGGAGTGATTTATGCAAAAGATTTTTCACTAATCCCTCCTCAAATGCTACATTTTTGAGAGACATTTGGTGAAAATAAGCTCTTACTACCCACAAATATTTGTACAGTGTCAATACAGCTATAAAGGCAGAAATGTCAAGTCAATGATTAAATGGAAAGGTTTCTAAGCGAAAGTATTTACTTTCTGAAAAAGGAGTCCTGAGGCTTTGTAAAAATAAATTACATGATAGAAACACAAACGGCAAAGAAACTCTGTTAAGTATCAGAATTTGCTCCCAATTGACAAATCTTTTTGCCCGTTGAGAGTGTTTTTCTGTTCTCCCTTTCCTGCAGCTCTTAACATCACAGAATGGGCCAATGGCAAAATTAGCTGGTGATTAGGTGCTGGCCACTCTGGTGAGACCAAATGTCTGGTCTAACCAGCTTTAGTACAGGAAATCTGGAGGCAGTATTTCCAAAGACAAGAGTTTAAAGTGAAGTTTCACAGGGTGTATTTAACCTGAAGTGCAAGGACTGTTCTGTGCTCAGCCCTTCACAATCAGGGCAATTACTTATTATATTTATTTATTTTTGAAACTACATGAAAGTTCTTCAGTAACAGTCACTAGAAGCCCTTCCATTTTATTCTTGGAACGATGAATGTAACTTCTGTCCTCAAAAATCTTGTTGTGGTACAGATACACACAGAGCAAAGAACATGTTAATGCTGCCGAGTATTATTTCAATTTGGAACATTTGCAGTTAGAAGCAAAACAATCCATTTGGATCTAGACACAATATTTCTAGGAATTCTATGGAAAGTTATTCTTAAATTTAACAAGAAATGAACCCAAACTAAATGGAGCTGCAGGATGCTAATAGAGATCCATCACTGTTATTACTCAGACAGAGTAAGAGCCTCAAAGACTGCAATCAAGGCTGAAATATTTTCTATGAAATTTTGAGTTTGGTTTTTTTTCCCAATGCCGCTGTGTAATTCTGCTACAGGGATAGAATTAGAGATAAAATCCTCCAGGATGGTGAGGAGAAGAAAAAAAAACTGAGGTAGTTATTTGCTACCAGATCAAAGTGGATTTTTTCTCTCACTGAGTAGAAAGAAATATTTACCTCGGAGCTCGTTGCTGTTAATGCAAGCTAACGCACCAGGTCTCTGATTTTCCTTAGTAGCTATGACTGGCCATGGATGGCTTCAGCTTCAGCTGAAACACCCAGACTAGCTTCTTTTGGCTTTGTGTCAGCAGCAGGCTTGTGAAGAGGCATTGGTGACTAGTTGGGAGATATAAGCTAGGACTAAGGCTTGCAAGACAAAGGGTAATGGCTTTAAACTAGAAGAGGGTAGATTTAATTAGATATAATGAAAAAATTCTTCCCTGTGAGGGTGATGAGGCACTGGAACAGGTTGCCCAGAGAAGTTGTGGAGGCCTCATCCCTGGCAGTGTTCAAGGCCAGGCTGGATGGGGCTTTGGGCAATCTGGTCTAGTGGAGGGTGTCCCTGCCCATGGTGGGTGGGGTGGGGCTGGAACTAGATGACCTTTGAGGTCCCTTCCAACCCAAACCATTCCATGATTCTGTGATTCTATGATTTTATGATTATCAGCGCTGCTCAACTCTACTATGACTGCAGCCGTTACTTACTGCATGAGTGTATTTTACAAACTTGTCAGAAAGATGAAGTAACAGACTGAAGAATTTCTGGTGCCTCTGTGATTTTCTGATTTTGTTAGCCACTTTATCCTTCAAAAGAGGAGGCTCTGCTTCTTAGTAAGTCTGTTTCTATGACAGATGTCAACTTTTTAGCCTAATCTCTCTTGTCTATAAGGTTGTTTGGGAGGATAAAAAAAAAAAAGCAAAAGTAAGTAAGATGAGACAAAAAAGTATTTTTAAATGGGGAAGGGAGGAAATGCAATTTTCCGTCCGTTCTGAATCGAGTTGTTCATTCTCACACTCTGTTCCCTGAGTCATTTCATAAAAGGTAAGAAACTTTGCCTATTTAATGAGAAGAGGATTAAGTTGCTGCAGAATGTGTAATGCAAGAAATATTTTAAATTGAAAGGAAGACAAACCATTGTTTAATAAGAAATAGGTAAGATTTTAAAGAAGAAAAAAAGATAATAGCCAGAATGGTTTCAGAGGAGGTATCATGATTTAGCCCTGTCCAACAGCTAAGTACCACTCAGCTGCTTTGAAGCAAATGAGCATACAAAGTAGCATGCTAGCTGCTATGAAGAAAATTAACTCTATCCCAGTCAAAACCAGCTCTTCTTTGGTTATTAGAGAAAGGAAGATAGCAGACAGACTAAGGAAATGTGGCTCAGGGCACTTAAGAGCCTGCTTGCACCTGCTTGCACTTGGAAATCTTGAATTACTGTGTGATATATCCCATCAATTTGCTTGCCTGGGTGTCATTATTCTTCCCATTTATTTGACCCTGTATCCTAAATGCTAAACTCTCTAGTCTAGGTACTATGTATTGTTGTAGATGTTGTGCAGACAGATTCCACCTTTCTTTTTTGTGTGTGTGTCTTTGTACAGCACTGATGTATTAACCTCCAGTTCTCTTCTGGTTTGTTCTGTTCTTGGTATTTTTTTCTTCAATATGGGAGAATTAAAAATCAGTAATTTTACTAGTACTTTTCAAAATAGGCATCTGGTGACACCAGCTAAAATAAGGGGCAAATTCTGCCTAGAAAAGGTATAAGGAATATGGAAATAACTATGGGAAAAATAAAATTAAGAATGCTAGGTTTTGATGCTAAATATGTAGTTTTAGCTAATTCAAGCTTCTAGTGTTTGTATGGTCTGTAATCACTCAACACTTTTGCAGGAGTAAGTCAAATTTTTCCTAAAGTAATAATTTTGACCTTTGGAATTTCACTCACACTGAAGTGGTTATAATTACATGTAACTCTTCTTCTCAAGATTCTTTTGAGTATTGAGGCAAATGGTAGGTATCAAACAGCACTTTTTTTTTCTCATGGTAAAAAAAAAAGTCTGAGTCACAAGAGAAAAACTTGAGTTTGTTTTTGCATTCCATAACAAACAGCGAAAGTACAAGGAAATGTTAAGCCCCAAACTAGCTCAAAAAAATTTCTTCAGCTTTAAGAGATTTATAAATGTCATACTAGTCTTGTTCTTAGAAGGCATACCTTGTATTTTCTTCTTGCTTATGATCTGCGCTCTTTGTAAAAAGTTCTTTACTGATTGATGTCTCTTGCAGATCAATAGTACAAAACCAAATACTTTTTTTCCTTGTTAATCCAATCAGATAGTCATTTATCTTTTTTTTTTTTTACTAGTTATCTGTGGAGAAACCCTTGCCTCTGACATCTCTATAAAAGGACACTCAGTCCTGAAAACATTTTGTTTGTTTCTTTTAATTGGTTCTTTTTCTTCTGTTAATGTCCTTCACAAGTCATAAAGGTGAATATCCTTTTCCCATGATCCTCTATGATGTTAACTTCCCATCGTCATACATGATTTCCCACAGTTAGGAGAGAACATAAGAATGAATGGTAGCAACATTTTTACTCTTGAGAAACTGCTTATAAAATTCTGACTGGACTGTATGAAATTGTGAATATTGTAGGAAGAACTACCCAATGAGCAAGGCTCAGAGACCTTGTGCTATCAATCAGTACATGGATTCTCACAGCTTCAATTGTGAGCCATTCCTAGGATAATTCAGCAGATTAATTATCTTAGGAAAATTGTCATAGACTCTGATCTGCAGTCTCATCTGGATAGTCAGCTCCTGAACAGTGGTGTAGATTGAACCAATGCCAACATCTGCTCAGCTACTTTTGACCCACAGCCTTAGTTTGTACCTAAATTACTCACAGCAAGGGCTTCTTACCTTGCTCTGCACTGGAGTTACAGGAAAATTTCTAAACCACTGAAAGATCAGTATTTCGTTGTGTGTATGGGCATTTGCAGCTTTGTCTGTAGGAAGAGGTGAGTATCTTGTCTTAGCAGAACATTTCTCTCTCATAGTGCTTCAGAGCAAGTAGCTGAACAGCATGCCAGACACCACAGTTGAAATTCTGACTCCCCCTTAAAAATTTATCAGCAGTATTGCTGCTGGCTGTAACAGAGCTGGGATTGTTGGGAGAGCCCTAGCTCCCACTAGCAGCATCCCGCTTGTGCCCGCACTGTGCCTAAGAAAGAAGCAAGGGAGGCAGAGAAAGGTATTCTCTCTCCCAAGGCTGTGGCCATTTAAATGATGCGTATTGTTTTACCACACTGGGGAAAGTCAAACTGAAAGCCAAGGCTGACAGACCTGAGGAATTTTGTTTGGTAGTGATCAGCAGAGGTTTGTAAGACCAGCTCCAGGCCTTTGCTGATTTAGTTGGGTACTGGACTCTGTTTCTGTATAGTGGAGGGAGCTGGGGATATAATCTTAGCCTGCTGAAGGGTGAATATTTTACTCAAAACCTTTGGTGAAAATTTGTCAAATAATTTAATCAAATCTGTGAATTTTTAGGTCAGTACTATTAGTTGGATTGCTAATAGGGAGAGCACATTTTATGTCAAAAATAATGCTCAGTAAATTATGCAGCAAATGACATTTGGCCAGCTCTTGCAGCAGGTGAGAGGAACCTGTCGCAAAGCAGGTGAAATTAAACTAACTCCCAAATAAGCCTGAGTATTGCAGACTATTCCAGGAACAGAAGTGCTTGCTATTATTCTGCTTTTCTAGTTTACACAAAAATGTAGAGAGGCACTTGGAGGTAAGACAGAAATCAGCAAGCAGCCAGTGCTCAACATACTTTCCTCCAAACGTTGCTAATTTAGGAATGATAATTTCCCCCTTTTTACTTTTTGTTTGTTCCTTTATCTCCTAGGAAAAGTGATCCAATGGCAGAAATAAAAAATTAAGTCTGTGGCCATCTCAGAGCACTATATGACTGCCTGTCTGCCTGTCTTGGCCTTGGACTCTGTAGGGCTCTCCAAAACAACTGCAAATGTTCTTGCTCATTACCTTCCTCCGAAACTTTTGTGGAATCCAAGGACCACATTGTAGCCACTCACTGTGAAAGGGAGAAAATTCTTCTGAAGGTAAAACATATAGAGCATGGTTTAAGACGAGATCTATCCAGTCCTTTTTCAGTTCAGAGCATGAAAAATCCACAGAGCATAAAAACCTGAACCCATTGAGATCTACTTCCCCAAACAACTTCACCCTCTCCCAGACCGCTCCTGCCTCAGCTCATGCAGAAATCCCACTTGAAGTCTTAGTCCCTTATGAGATTTTTAACACTGACAGCCATTCGACAGAGGTCATGTAAAGCTCACACTTGGTAGCAGATTGTTGTCTCCAGCAAATTTAGAGGAAATGGTGTGGGCTTAGAAACAAGCTTCTTCACTGAGCCTTCTCCCCTTGGTTTTCCATAGACCTCACAGCCAGGTGAGCATGACATCCTCTGCACTTTATTCCCCTAGTGTCCTTGACACACTTTCATTCTTCAAGCTATCTTTTGTTTCAGGGACTGTTGAGGGCAACTAGCCTTCATCCATTTCTCATGGCATCTAGCAAGTAGATGGCACTACAGCCGAGTTTTCTGCATCCAGATACAGGCAAGAACCACATGCAACTTGCTCCCTTCCACATCCACAGAAGAGTAGATTTTGAGGTCTGCAGCCAGGCTGGGAGCAAGAGGGGGGAGTTCATTGCAATGTTAAACCTGATGGTGTGGCTGAAGGGGACCAGGGGTGCAGATTGTAATGGATATACCTTTAAATTGTTGTAACCCATGATTTGAGTTGCATGTTATGGGAACTACCATAGCAGAAAGCACCTGAACCAATGCAGGACAAACCTTACAAGAAGCAGTACAAATGCAGCAGTGGACCAAACCTGAGCTGGTTTTGGTGCCCAGTAACTCCACGCAACACACCATCTCTCCTGTCCTGAGTGACCACAATAACAGATGGAGTTCAAAGTCATTGGCTAAATTAACTCAATGGACATTTTGTGGACATTTTACATGGGTGGTCCGTAGACCAAAAGAATGAATGATGTCTGCATGTTATGTCAAAGGATGAGAAGGGTGGTAGTGGTTAATGGTGATGTATTGGATAGTGTGATACCTGAACATGACGTAAATGGTATGGAATAAGGGCTAGAGAATGTGCTGGTTTTGTCTGGGATAGAGTTGATTTTTTTCGTAGTAGCTCATATGAGGCTATGTTTTCAATTTGTGCTGAAAACAGTGTTGATAGTGCAGGGATGTTTTCATAATAGCTGAGCAATGTTTACACAGAAGAGCCAAGGGCTTTTCTGCTTCTCACACGACACTGTCAGCGAGTCGGCTGGGGGTGCACAGGGTGTTGGGAAGGGGCACAGTCAGGACAGCTGACCCCAGCTGACCAAAGGGATATTCCATACCATGTGAGGTCATGCTCAGCATATAAGTGGCTGAGGGAAGAAGGAAGGGGAGGGATGTTCAAGAGCAAGGTAGAATAGAATAAGCAGTCATCTAAATACGGTGCTATGAAGCAGTACTCCCCTCTGCAATGACCGGCTGGTAAAAGCAGTGGACTTGTTTATCCATGAGTTACTGTGATGTAAACCATGCCTTGCACTTAAATTGATTCACATGGACCCTGCAGCCCATTTTCTCACTCCTATAAGAATGCAAAACTATGCTGGTGCCTGTGCTGTGGAAACTGGATAGTGAATGCCTTTTCTACACAATAAAAAAAGACAATCTGCTTTCCAGGCTGGTTACTGAAATAAGTTTCAGAGTTATAAACTAATCTCTGACATTTACTTCAGCCTTAAATTGGCAGTCATCAACGAGCAAGGTGAAACAAGTTTACCCCTACAATAGATACATAGATACATATCTTTTGTTAGGTAGTTTTTCTTCTGAACAAGAAATTGTTTGGCAGCATTTTGGGGAGGGTGGGCAGGGGGGAGAGGAGAAGGCAAAACATCCTCCTCACATGCAAAGAGAAAAAGAAGGGGGGAAAAAGAAGAAAAATAGTCTCTTCTATCAATGTTTTTTACTATTTAGAAACTGGGAGGTAGGGATGGGCATAATTTATTACACTCATAAACAATGTCACAGTAGCAATTAAAATAATAATTGTTTTATATTCCTTAAGGAAAAATACCAGTGATTTTTATCCCAGATAATTGTTATTCCATATGAGTGAAAACAGCACAATTCACATTCATGTACCAGACAAAAGATTAATTAGGAATTAGAATGGTTTATTGTGTTTGTGTTTGTGATGCATGAATTTGCTAGAGCTGTTGAGTTTGTCATTATTTCAGTTTCTTTCAGAACAACAATCAATTTCCCAAATTAGGAAGTGGTGTAAATATTTTTTCTGTGAGTGAAGTTTTTTTGAAGTGCCTGAAAAATTGTGACTGAAATTTAGAAGTAAAAAAACCTAGCACCCAGCTCTACATTTGGTTGGGGTTTTTTTTCAGATTACTTTAGAATCTCAGTTATGCAACTTGACAACTGGAATTAACCATCATCCAACATCTGGATTTCTGGGAAAAATAAGCAGAAGCCTTCCTTGAAAAGGTTTGGGGTAAGTGTTCCCCTGTTCTTACTGGCAACAGAACTAGTCAGCTAACTGCTTAATCTAAAATGTTAATTAAAAAAATCATAAGACTGAAGAGGGGAGGGTAGGTTTTTTGTGTGAGAGAATGTCATCTTAAATTTCATTAGGTGCTTAGAGTTACTTACAACTATATATCCTATATTTTTGTATCATAGCATTGCAGCGAGGATTACTGCTCTAAGGCAATAAAGTAAGAATGTCTTTTAATCTGGGATTGGAAAAAAATGTTTAACTGCCTCATCTTCTAATGAAAGAATAGGGCATCCTTGGAGAGCTTCACTATGTTGTCTTACTTTACTGGCTAGCGTACATCATGAGATCATGCTCTGTTGCTTTCGCATTCCTGACCAGGATTATCTTTCTGGAAATGGATTACCATGGATTTGGAGAGCTAGAAGCATTTGGAGAGCAATGCAGGAAATTGAATGGTATGTAAACTGGAGGCTGCCTGGTGGCAGACTGTAGGGCAGAAAGTACATCTTGGGGCACATGCATGACGGGTGGTATGTCTGAACAGTGTCACAGACTGTGTACCGCAGTGTCATCTTTGTGTGGGAGAAGCAATGGAAAAGAGGAATATTTTCCTCCTGATACAGAAACATTTTAGTTTTGAAAAGGTGATGGAAAGTGAAAAATAGTCTTGGGACTTATCAGACATGGTTGTTTCCTTTCTCCCAGCCCTCATGTCTAGCTACAGTTCATACATGGTGAACTTTCTCTCAGTAGTGGCCCAAGCTCCCACGGCAATGATTTGGCTTCTACCTCACATTTTTCCCAAAGGAATCTTTCTGTAAAGTTACACATATGTCTGACTAGCCAAAGCTCTGCCAGAGGCAAGATGAGAGAGATCTTGTGCATTGGACAAGTAGTTCTACTGTGGGTGGAAGTGGAGGGAGAAGTCAGGTGGAGAGAAGTTGGGGCATGGGGGCTGAGAGAATTTACAATGAAGTATTTGCAAGCCTGAAGCAATATATGCATAAAAAGAGGTGCTACTCTTAAATTCTGGAAGAAGTCTACTTCAGTAAAATAATATGCTGCTCTCCACGTAATCTCGTAGATTTTTCTATGACAGCAAATTCAGTATCTCTTTTCTGCCAGCATTTCATCCTCACTTAGGCAACCAGCTGGATGCCTGATTCTACATTCTTCATGTGGAAAAACATATTTAATGCACAGCAAAGCTCACTTTTTGCCTGTATTGAAGAGCATGTTACAAAGAGCGTTGCCACAGCTTGGCCTTTTTTTTTTATTATTTTTTTTCTTTTTTCAGGGACATTTAAGGACTTTTTTGCATGACCACCTTCTGGTGCAAAACAAAGAAGTCATCACCATATTTAGCTAATGTTTGGTATGTAAGAAGCCAAGAAGGACAAATGAGCATTTAAAACTCAGCAGTGGAAAAGCATGTAAAAGAGCTGTTGAGTTTAATAATTTTCTGGGGTTATTTGGAAAGGCAGATCCTCTATCACTAAGTACAAATTAAGTTCAGGCACAAAGTGTAAGACAAGAGACAAGACTTCTGCTTCTTTCCAAGAAACAACAGACTTGCAAGGAGACAAAAGATCAGTCAGTAGCAGGAGCATTGAGCTGGGGAAGAGACTTGAAAACTGGTTTTGACCATGTTGGGTTGAAACTTTGCTTGGCAAATATGAGACAAATGTGAGATCATAAATATGATGGAGTAAAAGGTAGCTTCAGTTATCACTCTGCAGCCCCTTTGATTTAAGCCTGCAGTAACTGGCAATACGTAGGATCTGACAGTGTTTGCTGGAGCCTTTAAAAAAGGTTATATGGAAGGATAATACTTCTGCTCCATAGTTCATGCTGAAATAAAACATCCTTTCTGTGCTGAGCTTGTCCGTATCCTCCATGGTTGTACATCCCCTTGCCAACCCTCTCTGATTTTTTTCAGAAAGCCTCCTTTTAACATGGATGTTAAACAGATTATCCCACCTTTGTTTACAGCTTAGTTAAGCTTTGCAGAAATCTTAATTGCATCATTGTGTAAAACATCCTCACTGTGGTATAAAACACCCTCACAGGCCCGTGAAAAAAAAAAAAAGAATTGTACTGTCTGAGGCGTGCAGGATGTCTCTACAAGATCTACACCAAAAGCCCAGGCTTTGTTTCTTGTTCCCAGACGTTGATGTACTTCATAAATATATCCATGAATTATATATATAGCCCCTGATTCAGCAGAGAATTTACCTAAGTGTTTTAACTCTAGGATTGTGCTTAAAGTTAAGCACAGGGTAAATGTTCTTCTGCATCATAGATTTTGCAGAAAGCATATTTCTACTTGTCAACAGGATAGTTTATTCTTAGGTTTGATAGGTCAGGAATGGATTTCATTGTTATGCACCTTCTTTTCCAGTTAAAGCAGTATAACTGTCTTGCAACCTTTGTCTGCTCACCGCTTCTATACTGCCATAAGTGCAAGGATATTTTCTTTTAAAGATTAAATGCTTAATGTTGTTCCTTCTTCTGTGTCTCATACACACACGTTTATTGTCAGGAAAATACTAATCAAACTTTTCTACTGATTTGCTCTTTAATGGCTATCATCACTTAAATCCAGATTTTTCAGCTTCTAACACAGTGAAGTTTGCAAATAAATGCTCTGGGTTAAACCTAGGCACATGTTGAAGTACTTTGCTGGAAGTGGATTTGCTTAGGCGAATTTTGATTCTTTTTATGGTCCAGTTTTTACAAAAGAATTCATCCTCTATCAACTTACATTTACAAACATAAAGAAAATGTCCAGAAAACAACAGCTGGTTTTTTTGGACTCTCTAATTGTTCTGCAAAATATGTTTGAAAATCTGATCTTGATCTTCAGTCCATTTTGTGAGCACTGGATAATGCTTTGAGTCCTAACCAGCAAAAAGGCCACGTATCACAACTCCATCAAAGTAAAACGTTGTAATTTGTAAGACACCCTCTTAAAAAGCAAAAGTAGCAATTTGAGTAGCAAGCCCAAACTGACAGTCTGTGGTGGTACACCACCCCCTTGCACCCTCCCTCAGCCCCTACCTCCCACCCCGCTTTGTGCTGCTGCAGTCTTGGGTACCAATGCAGTGACTTGGGTGTCAGGCCCTCTGGACACACGTAGGGCACCTCTGCTGCCTGATAAGCCATGCATGCTTTGGGAAAACTCCCACTGCACTGATATCTTCCTTGCAGGTACAGTAGCCTGGAGCTGGAGAGGCCAGGCAGCCCCTGGTCACGCTTGGGCCACTTGCTGTCTGAGTTGGCTACCAGAATGATTCAGCACACACTGTGGCCAAAATGGAGAATACTAACCGAAGCCAACCATCTCCAGATCCTGTAAAGAGTGATCCAAAAGTGGGACCTGTTGAGCTCTCTGGGACCGCAGCAGGCTGTGTGACCCCCAGAGCTGGGCCACCTCGCAGGGTAAACTTTGCGAGCATTGAGAGATCACTCCTCAACAATTTTTTCAAGGACTCGCAGGCCTGACCTCCCGAGGGTCCCCAACTGCCCGTTGATGTGTGCCAGCACTATTTGCCTGTCTGCACGTGTGCGCAGTTTAGTTCAGAACTATTCGCCTGCCAGTCTGTGTGTGTGTAATTTGATTCAGAATTGTTCGTCTGCCCATCTGCACGTGTGATTTGACTTAACCTCATCCGCGTGTGCAGCCCTGCTGTCTCAGGTGACCCTTGCCGTTCTCAAACCTTTAAGTTGCTATTGTGATTGTAACAAATACCACTGAATCGCCTTGTTAAACTGGCTGATGATTAAGTGTTGGTAACAATTATGCAACCTAATGTCGTGATCTATTTCAAATATTAATAAATTCTAAATTGCTGCTAAATCAAAGCCCTGTGACAAAATCTCATTCATGACACAGCCAGTAGAGTTAAATTCCTTTCTATGTAGTGTCCGTGCAGAGATCTGGCATTCTTGTTTGGAAGTCCAGCATGGATTAACTTGTTTTACTGTACAACAGCAGTAAAACTAAAAGAAAAACCCACAGCTACATCAGATCTGTGAAAAAAAGGAGTTAAGCTCACTGTTGAGACTATTCAAGGTAAATAACCAAAACCATCTTGCGTATGAGGAAGGGATGCAGAGATTCTGACATCAGAATTGCCCATCTCTGGTTTTCATTCTATCCCAAGGTGGTATTTGCTGGAACTATGGTATTTGGTGGGACATAATTGTGACAGTCTTACTCCAGGGACTGCCTTCCTTTGCTACTGTGATTAATTTGAAGTACGATCATACACAACGTACACCACACTGACATATGCAACAAAGCATATGCTTAGAAGCTGCACAGATTGAATTTTCGTAACTTTCAGAATTATCCTTTCTGTCTATGTTAAAACATATTGACTAGAGAGAAGGGAAAAGATTGGTTCAGTAGTTTTTTTGCACACGACTATCCCATAACGCAACCCTCATCAATACTGTTATGGAGACTACCATCAAAAGAATTTGTCCTGAGAGGTTCCTGTGGGCATGTTGGTAGGATATACTGCACTTATACCTATAGTCATGGGCCTTGTAACAGAAGCGATTAATTGTTTTGATTACTTTGTTTGCTTGCATAGGCTGGCCAGGGGATTTTGTTTAAATTTCTAGCATTCTCCCTGGCACTGTGGATGTGAAGCATGTTGTGAAAGAAACTTGAGAGTCTCTGAGAGTCAGTTTACTGAGCAAATAGATGGAGATTAGAATTTTTCTCCCCAATATCTTGGATCTGTAGGTTGAATTATGAGAGATGAAGGCTTCTTGCATTTTGCAGGAGCTGCTAATACAAGACTCCAAAAATAGTGTCTTACTGTATTCTCCAGATGAGAAGCAAAGGTTTGGGGTTTTTTAACACCTCTTCTGTTCTCAACCGTCTCTAATATTTGGGTCATAAAATGGTGGAATGATCACTAGAAGAATATAGTGCTGACTTTTTGTAACTATCAACAAACATAATGCAAATTACTCAGCTGTTAATTGATTAACCACCATGGAAGGGGCACTTACACCTTAAGGAATTGTAGTTCAACAGGAAAAATCAGATGTGGGAGGAAGTTGACAGGAAAGGGACTATTTGATTATTATTGCAAGATGACTTCTGTTTGCTGTATTTTTGTCTGAGTTTTGTTCTCCATATAATACTGATATATATATATATACTGCGAGTATATACTCACTGATTTTATTGTTACAGAGGTCAGAATCCAGTATTCTGTCTCCTGGCTGGGCAAGTTGCTTTCTATCTTTCATGACCTCCTCTTTTCTTTTTTCTGTCTTTGTGTGCTGACTGGTGAGTTGCCTGGTGTTAACAGCACAAATGATCAACAACATGTCCTTACTGAAGTCAGCCAACAAGCTGTTTATGACTCAGAAAAGAAACCTTCTGGTTATTTGGCTCAATTGGAGCCATATGGACTGTATACCTCCCAAGAGCAAATGGCAATGAGTTGGAGAAAGAGACTCCCTCCTCCAGCACTAAGCTCAAAATGTTGACCTAATTGGCAGATAAAGAATCTGGCATGTTAAATGGAACAGAAACTGATACAGCTTAAAATGTCTTTTACCTCTTAGGTTTAAGGAAACAATAGGAAGCCTCAATAAGAATTGAAATTATTTTAATCTATTTTATAAAAAATTACAGAGATGTTACAACTACTTACATTGTGGCACCCTTTGTACATAGGTGCATGGCACTGTAGTTTCCTGCTGAATAGAACAAATAATTGCATGGAAAAAAATTCTCATCAACCAAAAATACTGTAGTACAGTTACTGTAACAAGAGTTGCAGTAAATAAGGCTGATGTAATCCACAAACCTACCGCAGTTGCAGAAGAGCCTTGCGGAGGTAAACGAGATGAAGCCATCTGCATGGAAACTTGTCCTCTAGGTACTGCATATGCTATCACAGTTATCAAGGTCTGCTATGTATGAATTGCACAAGAACTTATCCATGATATATATACGATTGCTTAGGGACTTCTCTTAATAGTAATCCAGCTGTCAAGCTAGGGATTGAGTCAGAACTCCTTTCCTGACACTGGCTTGGAGGTTTGAGGGATTTGGAACCCATTCTTCATCCTTCAGATACTTGGATTGATTTTTAGTTCTCAGGCCAAAAAGCTTTTCCTTTCCTCCTATGAAACGTTGTCAAAGCTGTATAGACAGTATAACATTCATGCCTTAGCTACTGCAGATGCTGCTGAAACAAACTGATCTTTATAACTCCAGTCTTCCTTCTGTCATGTTTGCCCACCCTTGATACTTGACACTGATAAAATTGTTGTGGCAAATGCCTTGATAAGTTCCTACTGCAGCCTGCTTCCTTTCTGATCCAGAATTAAACTAGTTTCTCTCATTTTACAGCACTTTGAAACACTTCTCTCAAAAATTATGACATGCATATTTTATAAAGCAACTTGGTATGCTAAAACATGATTTTGCCTCAAGGCATCTGTCAAAGTGGAAATGAACCTTCAGAAGTTCATTATTTGCAGTCTTACAAGTGCTGTTCAGTACACAGATATGGATGTAGAAATCCTGGCATAATGAGGCAGAAGGCGGCCTAAGTATTTTTTGGTTTGGCTTGGGTTTTTTAATAAAAAAAAATTATTGGGAAGCTTCAAAACCCGGACACATTTTGGTGCAAAGATAACATCATGCCCAGAGCTTGGACTCTGAGTTGATTTAGGCAGGGGCTGATCTTGAAAGAATTGCGATGTTCAAGAAATCCTGTTGTTCACAGAAAAAAGACGGCAATCTTGGTAGGTAGAGAGTCCATATTTGAACCTGGAACTGTCGTTTATTTATTTTGGAGTTCTGCTGGGTGTTCTTCTCTTGATAAAACAGCTGCAGAGAGAAGTGTGAAGCTGCGGTGGACACATGAAGTATGAAGAGGATCATAAATAAGTAAATTGGTGTTCAGTGATGGAAAAAAGCTATTATCTCGGGCTGCTGCCCTTTCTATTGTACTAAGAACCAAGATGAGCCCCTTCTGTTTAGTACATGCTCCCTGACACCCAACAGGGCTGGAGTCCACTAGAAGAACATGGCCACAAGGATAGTTTCCTCATAGCAGGATACCTTACAATAGAGTCCTGCAGTATAAGGTACAAAAAAATGTGTCCTTCCTACTTGATTTGCGCTTTGGTCAGTGAAGGAACAGCCCCAATTCCATAAGCTGCACAACTCAGTGAGTATCTTGCTGTTAATCAGGCTTTGATTTCTCCTTATTGCCATCTAGACAGCCAACTTACTGCAAAATGCCCAGGGGTGATGCACAAAGCAAGGAGGTGCAGGCCTGATCCAGCTGTGTAAAGATATCAAAGCACAGGCAGCGAATAACAACCACCGCATCCAGAGAGACCACCGCAGTGCTCAAGGCCAATGAAACATCATTGTTCAAAGATGAGCAATAAATCTGTGAGTTTGGGTTTTTTAATTATGATTCTCTCTATGATTCTATGATTTGGTTAGTACTCTAGAAGGGTTCTTCCCCAAAGTATTTTCTATGCTGCTTGCACTGATGATTTCTTGTCAAAATAAGCTGAAGAGAAAATTGTACAGGGGAAAGGGAATATGGGGACAAAAACACTGTGATGGCCAGCTACACCCATAAACTTGCCATCAGTGCCACTCAATGTGCTTTTCTTCTTGAGAAGCTGTTGAGACCCAACACTTTTACTCTTTACAGCACATAAGACAATAGGCTCCCTCACAAGTCTGTGACCAGGTTGGAGGACTGATCAACTACTTCTTATAGTTTCCATAGGTTGTAATGAAGGCAAGGAACATGGTGAGGAGGCAGCAACTTGGAAAAGGTAGAGTGGTCAGAGTCTATAATCCTCAGAGCCAAGCAGCTGTCTCCCAGTACTTCCTCAGAGAACCTTGTTGTGCCATCTCTACCTGCAGACAACTTGCCTGTTCAAGTTGTGAAATATTCATGTTGATTTTCATGCTCTGCCAGAGGATCGTTCTGAGACTGTAACCATGTCACTCAGTGTTTCTGAGCTAAGATGTGCATGCTGCAAAAGAGGTCAATGAAAACTCATCTGCTTTGCGCAATATGAAGTTACGCAGTTTCATTTTGTTGATGTCCCTGCTCATCGTGGAGGGGGTTGGAATAGATGACCTTCAAAGGTTCTTTTGAATTCAAACTATCCTATGATTCTGTGATTATGGCAGGGCGCAGATACTAGGCAGTGGGGGGCTGTATATGCACCTGGAAAAACCAGTGTAGGGTGACTGTAATGTGCCTTGTTGGTTTTCTGCTTTATATCACAACCCGTGAATAAGAGCAGATGCAGAATTGCCACATCAGCCCAATGAATGCTGTCAGGGCTAATGGCAGCATTGTGGATGCCTCTAGCTACAGTAAAGGAGATTTATGGTTAAATTACTTGGCATTCGTTTGTGGCTCAGGCCATAGGCCAAGCCATTGCAGCTACCAATCCAGAATTGTGCTCCTGGCTGAAGCCGTAGGATGATATTATTGGGTGGTGTGATCTCAGCTTAACTCTGTGCAGAGTATTAAGTGAAACGAGCTTGTGAAAATAAGCCATGCGCCACCCATTTATTATTCAGTAGGTTTGTTTTGCGGACAGCAATGTGCCAGTGCCAGACACTAATCACCTACACAGTTTTGGCTCGGTACATTTTTAATTCCTGAACTACAAAGTTCTGTCTGTATTTTGGCAGATGAACGTTACAGCAGATGTCAAAACAAATGCATATATTTTCTGAGTTCTGACTCCAGGGGTGGTGGCACATTATCACTAAATGAAGACTGGCTATTGCACAGAGCGCTGGAATCACTGGGTGGTTGTGTGAATTTCTGTGACTTGATTCTGGAAGAATACGATGTAACAGTAAAACACTAGAGGAAGTTCCTAGCCATGATAGTTGTTGGCATCACAAAGTAGATTTACCAGAAACACATGCTGGCATTGGTTTGAGTCTGCAGGAAGGATAAGGAAAGAGCCCCTCTTGTGTCCCCACAGCGGGCTCATTCCGTCTCTCAGGCCTCCTACCACAATTTGGGAGGAGAGTGGCCCTCAGAAGTGCCTGGTTGTCTTTTGTCCTGGTTTTTGGCTGGGATAGAGTCAATTTTCACAAGAAGCTCGGAGTGGACACAGCCAGAATAGCTGACCCAAACTAGCTGAAGGGATATTCAATACCATATGATGTCATGCTCAGTATACAAGGCAGGGGAGCTGACTGGGGAGGGAGCATCACTGCTGGGGGATGGGCTGGGGACTGCTCTCTGAGCCGTAAGCAAGTAGCATTGTGTATCTCCTACTTTGTATGTTCTTTTATATTTCTGAAAATTGGTGTAACACAAAGCATCGTTGAGGACAAAGAGGCTTTTTCAGTCAGACTGATTTAAGTTTAGTTTGGTTTGGTTTGGTTTGGTTTGGTTTGGTTTGGTTTGGTTGTCAACAGTTTCACTGCATCACCTAGCTAGCATTTTGGATAAATTTGATCTCCCAAGTAGATAAGGGTCTTTCAGATTAAATCAATAGCAAAGTCCCTGATGGACCCATAGAAGTCATTAATAACTGTCCCTTTGGTGGAGAGCTGGCGTTTCCTGAAAACGGTTAGGAGTCTCCACATCCTCTTGGCACCGGTAGTTTCATAAGACTCCTCTGACTAGGAAAATATAATCTCCAACTTTCTGTCCTGGTCCTCAGCTTTGAGACTTTCCTAAGGTAACTCAGTTGTCATTGATTGGTCCAAGACCAAAAGTTGGCTCCATTGTAGCTGGGCTGGGGCAGCACTTATAATCATTCTTGCTGTTTTTTCTGTCTTTCGGAGAATAGCCATAACTAGCTGGAGCATAAAAGCCAGTCCCTGAGAATACTTTTGGTCAGTTTCAGATGAATCTTTTGTTTTCTAAGAAAGGATAGGTTTGACAATATCCTTGTTTCTATACGACTACAAAAATACTTTGACTGATTATAGAAGAGTGATATTTCTTACTTTTCTTTGTTTACTTTTAGAATCCTTTGATATATAAGCCAAAAAAAATTACCACACCTCTTCAAATTAGCCTGTCATTACCTACTCAGATCTCAGCTGTGAGTGAGGAAAACAGTATGTTTTAGGAAGGCTAATTGCTCATTTTTAGATGACAGTGTAGATGCGTGCAATGAATCTATCAATGGTTAGTAAACTGAAATTATTTTCAAGGACAGCTTTCCACAGTGTTTATAAGGAAAACAATCTTACAATTAGACAGCATGTATTTTTTAAGCAATGTGAGAATGGCTGATATTATTCTTACAAGGCCTATGCAATCTTTTTACCTTTTTCTTTTTTTCATAAAGTAGCTGTCAGATCATGGCTGTTTGCTCAATGCCTGACAAATGGCCAAGAAGTCACCTGAAATGTTCCAGAGAGATGGTAGGCTGTGTATGGGCCAGCAGTTCGTGTGTAACTGATTGCCATAGCAAACCATTAAACAACAACAAAATAATCCTGAGGTACTTTCCTCTCTAGGATTTATCTTTTATTTTTCAGAACTCTTTTTTTTAATTATGGTCCTTCCAATTGAATGCTTTTACAAGTTGCATTCAAGATCTTCCTAAATCTTCTAAGTAACAGTAAAGGCAAAAATTAAAAGTAAAGCACCCCCCTAGCCTCCTTGTCCTTTAGTTAAGCAATTATTTCTTCTTTAAGTTAAAAAAACAAAAAAAATCATCTGTCTTGATGAAGACTTTACCAAAAAAAGGCACAAAGCTCCTAATTTGAGAAAGTATGCCCTCAAGTCTTTTCCTAGGTAGCACAACACCCAACATGTTATCAGCATGATTTACGCACATATTTAATGGATTTTTAGCTTGAATGATGAATAGATAGTTTAATGTTTTCCTCAGAAAACAAGGTGACTCAGAATCACCAAATCCAGAAGTGTAAATACATTTATGTACATCGGAATGAAAAGAATAATTACATTTACATGTTCCAGGTGACTTATAAATATTCTTTGGCTGCATTCAGTAGCTAAGCATTATTCTCCATTTTGTAGAAACTGTTTAAGCTAGTTTATAAACATGCAGTGTCTTGTTAACTAAAGCATCTTAGCTGGCATCTCCATAGCTAATCAGAGGAAGGAGGTTGGTAATGTAGTAGTTGTACATGACAGGCATCTTTGTGGTAAAAATGTATGTCTCTGTAGACAGAACAGAATACATGTATTTTCTACATATATTCTATGAGTATTTTCATACAAGTGGCTTTGTGTAAGTGACTGCTGTGATTATATCACACATTAAGCCTGTGACTAAGTGATTAACTATGTGAAAGATTGGAAAGCTTCATCACATCAGCCACAGCATACAGTCTGTACTGAGAAGCTAAAATGGATAAATGGGAGTTTTGATCTCAGAGTTAAACTGACAGAACCTTTTGCAGTTTACCAAGAACAAAATGCAATATGGTTTGTCCTTTTATCCTAATGGAAGCTTGGCAGTCAGGTTGTTGACATGGAATATAGAAATACTGGTTTTCGTGTCCGTGCATGTAATGTGTAGCTGCACAAGACACTGTGGTCAAATTCACAGCAGGAACATGCTAAGGAGAACTTGCAACCTTGATATGAAAGACTTCAAAAGTAAACTAGAAGGTCTGTTAAAGGCCTACTTCTCTGCTGGTGGTTCAGAGAAAGGCAGGGGTGGAGAAGCAAGGTATTTGTCAAGTTTCAGTCTTTCTGGTGGAGCTAAGACTAGTCAAAAGCTGACTGTACAAAACCACGGTGAGATGCCTGCAGGATAGTGAGGAAAGAGGAATCTGCTAAGGAGATACATAGATGGTGAGTTTTGTTATTCCAGACTGCCCGCTATACTCTGTGCCTGTTTCCATTGTAGCTGAGTATGTACCAACTTCCAGTGGTTGCACTCCAGGAGCAACCATGTGCCATCTTCTTCAGCCTTTTAAAGATAGGACTGAAATGCACCCAATGCCTGCAGAGTGACAAGCCTTTGTCATTTTAGTTGTCTGGCCTGCATCTGCTAGAAATCTTAAACACAGAAGAACTGGGCTTGTTTTAACATGTCACTGAGTTCTATTTCGGTCTTTACAAAACTTTCATTTCTCAGACACTGAGAACATCACCCTCAGCCTGCCCATGGTTCAGCTGTCTGAATCAAGGTCTGTTTTGGTACAGAGCAGCTGTGTGAACTTTGTTCAAATTTTCAGATGAAACTTATTTTCTTTGTGTGAAAGACCAAGAACTGAAGCCATACAAGGTAAGGAAAGCAAAAACACTGAGTGACCGTTGAGATAGGGCTAATCAGCAGCTAGTTATTCAGCTCGAAGATGAAAAATACCATCTTAAAAAGGTACAAACTGCAACGAATAGTAGAGAATTGGAAGACAGCAATCGAGCAGCAGCAAGAATCAGACCATTCCATGAAGAACCAAAGATCGCTCCTTCTCCACATGTTTGGCTAGCAAAAATGCAGCCTCTCGTTGGGGTGGTAAGCATGTTAATGTTCAGCCAAGTAACTCATTAGTCCCAGCTGCTTATTGTGTATAAGCCAATAAATATGTTTTGTGCACTTTACCTTGTATTTAACCTGTTTGCAGAGTCCTTCTGCATATGGTAATAGTTTCCCTGATGAAGTGACCATGAGGTGGAAGGTTAAAGTACTTAGTGGTTCATACGTTGCCCACCATTAGCAAGGCAAATACAGTCCTGCAGTACTCTTTGCTATTAAGGGTACAATTCCTGTCAAATACACCTAGCACACATGCTGTCCTTTATGTAATTACAAAAAAAAATAAATAAAGAAGAGCGAATTAAAATCACTGAATACGGAATACTTGATAAAACTACCCAAAGTGTCTTTCATTCTAGACTGGCCCTTAGAAGCCTTTAGAGTGTTTCAGGGACAACTTCACCCTCATGTGCTGTCACTGGTTAGGGATGCTCATCTGTAATATTTGATTATAACTTCTGTTACATGTCCCAGTCCAGAACTGTAATAACTGTGTGGGCAGTTACCACTTTGAGTTTGTACATCTCTTTGTGTACTGCATCTTTAGGTTCCTATGCACCACCATTTTGTTTCTGCTGCACTTTTCCCTTGACCATAAGCAAGCATGGTGGCTGTCCTGATTTTATCTGGGATAGAGTTAATTTTCCTTCTAGTAGCTGGTATAGTGCTGTGTTTTGGATTCAATATGAGAATAATGTTGTTAACACACTGATTTTTAGTTGTTGTAAAGCAGTAAGGGACTTTCCAGCTTCTCATACTGCCCTGCCAAGAAAGCTGGGGGTGCCCAGGAATCTGGGAGTGGACACAGCCAGGACAGCTGACCCCAGCTGGCCAAAGGGATATTCCATACCATATGGGGTCATGCTCAGTAAGTAACTGGGGGATTGTCTGGGTGGAAGTTCAGCTCAGTAACTAGTTAAGCACTGGGTTCTGGGTGGTGAGCAAATGTGCTGTGCATCACATGTATATCATCATCATAATCTTCCCTTTCTGTCCTATTAAACTGTTTTTAATCTCAACCCATGAGTTTCACTTTTTTCTTTTCTTTTTGATTCTCTCCCCCATCCCACTGAGGGTGCAGGGAGTGAGCGAACGGCTGTGTGGTTGTTTTAGCTGCCTGCTGGGTTAAACCACGAGAGTGGTAATATTTACAGAGCTGTCAGGTTTTAGTGCAATCCTCTTAAACTGCTAAAAGGATTCCAATTACCAGGATCATGATGCCACTACTGGCACAAAATGCTGAAAGCAAAATGCTGTAGAATGCATTCAGGCAACAATACCAAACCCCTTCTTTTGACTGCTGAGTCAGACAGCAGTGAGCCTGAAGAAAAGAACCAGGCAAAAGCATGATGTGAGGCCTCCCAATTCCATTTTATACAGGAACCTGCAGAATATCTGTCAGTCTGGGTTATGCAATGAAGTAAAAGTTAGAGGCATTCACACAACAGCTACATCTCACATTGAAAGGGTTTTAGGGCTGGGGCATCTTTAAAGGTGTAAAGGGCAGCTGGTTAATCAGAACTTGAGTGAGTTGCCTATTCAGTCTGTACGACTGTGGCAGAGATTTCCCAGGTGTAACAGCTTCAATAGAAGGCTTTTATTACAGAGATAGGGAAAGAAAAAGGTAGCTTGGTGTGAAAAAAGTTTCCCATACATATATTCACCAGTCACAGTGTTTTCATTGCAGCAATTCTGAGGAAGTTGCTTTTGACCTTAGATCAAACACAAAACAAGGCAGAACCCTCAGGCCTCTGGGTCTGACAGCGTACTATTCTTAAAGCATATATGTAGTCTAATACAAACGTGTTGCGCTGATTACATGCACAACACAGAGATGATCTGTGCCTGCATAGTGACTATCTATTATGTAGGGATCTCGAACAGCCCAGTGCTGACTTGGCTAATGGTTTGGCTGACGGGTCTCCAGAAAATCCAGACAAAACCCAGAGCTGCTGGATGAGAGAGAGGAGATGACCTGATAAATAGCAGTCTACTGCCAAAAAATGTAGACTCAACAGGAGCTGTGAGAGAGGGCTTACTTGAAAAGAGATGTTTTGTTTCCTTCTCTCTTCTGCAGAGGCATGAGAGAGGATCAAGGGACCCTGCATCAAAGGAAATTGTGTTTTATTTATCTTACTGTATTTTGCAGAAGTGCTTTAAAAGCAGCAGCAGGTGCCAGTAACAGTGACAAGCATTTGCAGTTTTATTTGAGTGGTTGAGAAAAATAATAAAAAGTATTAGAACAAAGAGCTATCTACCCAAATATTGTCGATATATGAGTTATTGCAGTGTCCTGGTTTTGGCCAGGATAGGGTTAATTTTCAGAAGGAGCCAGGCCAGGTGAGCCCAGCTGGGGGCTATTCCATACCATGTGCCCTCATGCTCCCCATAAAAGGGGGCTGGCCTGGGAGGGGTGGGTTGGTGCTGCTCTGGGATGGTTTAGGTGTGGGCTGAGCATCCCTTTGGGTTCGTTGTTGGGTGGTAAGTTGCTCTCTTTGTTAACACCTTTGTGTACAATCCATTACAAAGTGCTGCTGTTGTTTTTGTTTCCCTCTCCCTTTGCTGGCCCATTGAATGGTTGTTATCTCACCTTGAGGAGGCTTCCCCTTTGTTTTTCCCATTCTCCTCCCCACCCTGCCAAGCCAAGGAGGGGAGGGAGTGAGTGGGGGTGTGGTGCTCAGCTGGGGCTGAATGATGATATATGGTTCATCAAAATTGACTAGTGGGCAAAAATACTTCTAAAGTAAAGAACTTGCATTTGTCCTTCATTTCAGTTATTATTTCTTCAGCTCCTCTACTGGGAACTACAGAAAACAGTAAGTGACATATCACAGTCTTCCTCTCCATTATCAAACAGAGCTATGCCTGTTGCTTGACAAAAATTGAAGAATTTGGGCACTAGTTATTTTTTCAGTAATGACATCTGTGCCTGTGGTGAAGTGTCTCTTTGGATTGCTCCTGGTTTGGTGCACTCTGCTGCTGGATGGGTGACTGGCACTCTATTTCCCTCTGCATTGTAATGTTGTTTCCAGGATGGCTAGAGTGTGGGGTTAGAGTCAGGACTTCCAAGGTATCACCTGGTTTAGGAAGGCAGGATGGTCTGGTGCATATGGAGCTCTTGTAGACAGGGAAGAGCTGTGCTTGGTCCTGCTCTCCATCTCCCCATTCCTCTGTGATCTGAAGGGAAGTTATTGGGTGAGGGATTCTTTGCTTTAATCAGGGAAAGGTGAAGTGTCTCATTTTACCATAGGTCACAAAACTTAAATTAAATGTTTAGAATCATTTGATTGGAAAAGATCATCAAGTCCAACCGTTAATCTAGCACTGTCAAGTCCAACCACTAAACCATGTCCCTAAGAAACACATCGTCTTTTAAATACCTCCAGGGATGGTGACTCAATATTCATACAACAGAGAAAGCTATGAATCTTCTGAGAATGAGTCACCTGAACTTTATTTGTCTCTGGGGTTAACATAAGGTGAATCACCTTAGTGAATTGCCTCTCTGTCTCCTTTAACTTGGATGAGGTGGATCTTAGCCTTTCTCTGATTCCACTTCCTGCCTGCGAAGTGCTTCACAGTTTTCTATCAGTAGTGCTTGTAAGGTACTCACACCCTTTAATAATATTGCAGATCTTCACTATCTGTATAATTGAATCAAATTGCTCTACTCTTTTAATTATGTTAGCCACACTCAGTATTTCTAAATTAAAGGTATATTAATTTCACAGACTTAGTGCATCTGAATTCCAGCAAAACTAGCCATAGGAAGGCTTTGGTTGATAGACTGCACAAATTTTTATCTTCTGTAAAAGAACAGCAAACACAGCAGAAGGACTTGAGAGTTGATGGAGATTGCTAAGTGCTGGACACACTTGACTGTGGAAGCAGTGGATTCAAGATTTTTATGAAAAAGAAAAATTATATCTGTTAGATTTTAATTACATCAGGTTATTCTTGCCTTTGGGCAGCAGAGTGGATCAAGGGCCTTTTGTGGTCCTTTCCACCCTAATTTTTTAAAGACAGAATTATTTCTTTTATTTCAAAAATAATGCAGATCATTTTTTGCTCTGTGCTCTGAGTTTTTCCCTCTCTTAAAGTAATATAAATGTAGTACTACTGACTGTACTTCAGAATTAATTTTGAGAAAGAAAAATATCACCATATGCTAAATAATCAAATCTGAAGTGCTCTCCTGGTAGAGAAGTGGCCAGATATTGAACTTTTACTTGGAAACTTAAGATTTAAGATTCACTTCACTGAGCTTTAGACATCTCACTAATAGTTATCTAACCATAAGGTAATTGTGCAGGCTCTCTCCAGGGAGTCAAAAGCATCTCTAGATTCATCCCATTGTGAGGCAAACATCTAAAATGGTTGAGACACATCACCCTGGTGGTACCTGTCTGTCTCAATTGAGCATAAAGGGAGGCTACTCAGCTGGCTTAGAACTATACCACTTGCTTTTACACTTCAGAAGTTAGATTAGGTGGAACTGCACCTTTAGTAAAGACTGCCTTTCAGCAGTAAAGACTTACAACTGATAGTTACTTTGCCAGGTGCATGGTACTTTTTTTAATGAGTCAGACATCTTAATGTTAAGCTTACCCTTTTGCTGTTTACCTTACAAGTAACACCCCTGCAAATTGTCTTGCCTGCTCCATTAATATTTTTTGACGCAGATTAACTTCACAGATCTTGACCTATCTGACTGCTTAGGGATATTATTTCGGACTACAGCAGTGATGGCTGTTTGGCATTTCTCGCTGTTACTGCAACAGCCTTTACTTTGGCTTGTCATGGTGGAACAAGACTCAGCGTGACAGTGTTTTATCAGTAGGAAGTGGCTTCTTACCTTTGCAGAAAGCCTTTGGCACTGATGGCAGAAATATATCACAGCTCAGTACCCAATGGACAAAGCTGTGTTTTATGATTAGAAGCTGTAACTGTAGAACTGGGTCCAGAGTACAAGCATACGAGTAGTTTGCTACCACTCTTAGCAAAACTAGCCATTCTGCCATGAATACTAGCTGCCAGCATTAATGTTAGTGCAGCAAGGGTAATCCTGACAGGGAAATCTGGGGCAATATATTCTGTCTCTTTATGGCAGTAGGTATCAAAACCAAAGTAGTAAGCAAGTCACATCATCTTTGCCCATTCGTCTAAGTTCAGTGTTCCTCCCAAAGAAACCCAAAAGTCAATGCACACGTTATCTGCCAGAAGCAAAGGACAGGAAACGCTGCATTGATTTTGGCTTCTTATGCAAGTCCTTTAATTCTGTGTGCCCAAGATTTGGGCTACAAGGTAATGGTGACACATATCACAGCTAATTTTAGCCTTCTGTAACTATTGCACATAGTCTGAAATGGTTGTCTAGACTTCCTCTATATTGAGCAGAGACATCCAGAGAATGGTTAAATCTGTGTTTAAGTAAGCATGTAAAATAGGTGGGGCTCCTCACCCCTGGAGATCCTGACTGTGTTTATTGATTAGCGAGGTCCTGATCTGTACCTTTGAGCAACCCAAATGACTTAAATCCTACCCTAAACATGTAAAGATATAAATGATATGCAACTTTAAGATTCTTGTACTTCAGAGCAGGTTGGACTTAATGCTACGAACTTCTCAAAACCTAGGAGAACTCTGCAAAGGTTTGGAATGAATGTAGGAAGTGTGATGCTTACTTTTATTAGTTAACTCCTTCCCCACCTGCCCTAGTTCCATTTTCAACATGTCACAATCCATGTTTTTCAGGTTTAGATCTTTGCCAAAAGAGAAAGAAAGAATGACAGAACTTAAACTCACAATGATGTTTCAGGGTAGAATATCGATGGGCTAATTCTTAACTTTTTGTGAGCTCTCCTGTGTCACATAAACCTCTTGTACACTGTGCTGACAGTATACCTTCTGCTTGCACCAAATTCCTAACAGTGAGATAGGAACTAGTGATGCAGTCCCATCACTCAGATCAGCTGTAGATTTTGAATACCCCAACATCAGCATGCCATACATCCAGGAGCCAGGGCTGATCTGCTTTGAAGATAAATATTTTTTATAGAAAGATTTTTGGAACTGAAGCCAACAGCTTTCTTTGTCATGGTATTATTATGAATTCAAATTTGGTTCCAGTTGTTTGCAAAAGCTCCAGATAGATCTGGTAATAAATGTTGTAGACAAGACTGCACCTGGTTTGTAGATACAGTTTCATGAAATACTCATGGAAACATTTTGTGGCAATCAGCCACTCCATCTCCCTATAAAAGTGCAATGAATACAATCCCTCATGCATGAAAATCTCTTTATCTAGGGCCTCCCATTATAGTGATTTTGTAAGAAAATGTACTGTCAATAGGTCTGTTCATCACTAACAAGGTGTCAGTAAAAGAGTAGATGGTTGTAAGAGGCATCCGCAAGAATTCTTCACAGGTTTATTAAAAAATACAGAAACAACTTCTCAAGTACTTGGAAAAACAGATAAAACTGTGAACGCAGACGGAGTGTCAAACAAATCCCAGGCAGCTCCTTCCCCTAAAAGAGTTAATCTTGCTTCTTTATGAAACAAGTTAAAAGCAAAAGGTCTGATTCTCACATGCAGAAACTCCTCAGAGGGCTGGTAGAAAAGCAACAGCAAGGAGTGAGACAGGTAAGGCACTGGAACAGGTTGTCCAGAGAAGTTGTGGATACCCCATCCCTGGAAGTGTTTTTGGATGGGGCTTTGGGCAACCTGGTTGGGAGGAGGGTGTCCCTGCCCATGGCGGGGGGGTTGGAACTAGGTGATCTTTGAGGTCCCTTCCAACACAAACCATTCCGTGACACTGTCCGTCTCTGCAGGCTCTGTGCTATACACTGGCTGAGCAAGGTGAGGAAATATCTCCACTGCATTTCAAAGGTGGGCCCAGGAGAAGATATAACTTGAGGTGCTAGGTTTAAGCATTGCTGCCTGCGATCAAAGGGTCCACAGCAAATGGACACTCTAAGCCATTAGAGTGGAGGGCTTGATGTGGCCTGTCCCTGCTACATCCAAAGCATGCCCACTAGTGTGGGCATGAGCTTGCTTTCTTAGATTTCCAAATCCTGCACTAGCACTTGCACGTAATGAGCATGGCCATGGTTGAACGTGGGTTCAGGCCCTTGCCTGGCCAGTGTTGGCACTTGCTGTGATAGGAACAACCCATGCTCTACTCACATAGGGAAGCAGTAGCTGCTGTGCGTCTAGACATCTTTGCTTATCACCTTCAGCATCTCTGTGATGAGAGAGGGATTTGGGGATTTTATCCAATTTCAGAGCAGAGGCACACAGCAGTCTAGCAGTATCTTCCCCAGAAATCTCTTGCCTCTAAATGTGTCAGACTTAAGTATGCAAGACAGATAGTAAGAAAACACCGGTTACAGACCTCCTTATTAAACATCCACAACTATCAGAGTTTACTATTTTGGCTTGGGAGTAGGTGCTCACTGGACATGTAGGCTATAGCCCGATAGAGAAAATGAAAACAAACTCTCTTCTCTCCCTGTCTCCCTTTCCCCAAAAAAAGTCTTTTGAAATATTGCCATGGTATGACTTAAAAGGTCTCCATGGTGCTGTGAATTTGAACGTCAGCAGATAATTACTAGATTTAATTACATGCAGAGAGCAAATATACCTGAGTGGCACACAAGTAGAGTGAGATTCTGTGTCCATGGTAGGCAGAACTGCCTGTGAATGTTATTTTAGGAGGTGGATATTGAGTCAGGAAGGCTTGCAATAGAAAGATGAGGACAGTGGAGGAAGCAGGGTGTTGTAATACTAACCAAAGAGGAAGGGGAAAGCAGTTCATCTTTCACAGACAAAATAACAAAATGCTAAAAAAGTCAGATGTTAATGGAGAAGGAGAAAGCTATGCCCCTTGAGGAGCCCTAAATGGCTGAAGTTTTTTAGCAGTGTAAGGAAGGATGGGATGTGTCAGGGTAGAAAAACAGATGGGGTTGGGGGAGGAACCCCCAGAACTCTCTCATACTTGCTGAGTCTTTAAAAGCAGTGAAGGTCTCCTGGTTGTGCAGGTTGTCCTTTTTTTTTTTTTTTTTCTGCCTGACCAACAGCTAAGGACTCCACGGTGAGAGGGGTGGATGGTGGGCATCTCTGCCTGTGCAAGTGGGCCACAGGGCTGGGCATCTCCTCTGCTGAAAGCAGTGCATGTCCTGGCAGTCAGCACAATAGCCTCTGGGAGGCGGGGGGGGGGCTTAGACTCCAGATGCTGATGAATTGGAAGGTTTTGTCTGGATAGCCAGTGCTGCACACCCTGTAGCACAATGATGCACGTGGCATCACACTGCAAATGAACTGGAAGCAGATAGCTGATTTGCCATTAGATCTAGCAGCTGGAATACAGATTTCTCCTGTCTTCTGCCTATTACTACTGCCAAAATTTCTCAGGGTCTCTGAGCTCTACAATGCCTACTGCTGGGTTTAGCCAAGCAAAGCAGATGACTTCCTGTGGCAATAAATCAATGAGAGCTGGGAAAGGCACTGATTCCACTTCTTCCTTTGGCTGTTTCAGAGCCCAGTGGAGCCAGCCCAAACGTGTGGGTATGGCTGGTCCTCTCTGTCCTATGCCTCCTTCACTGGTGAGATGTGCTCTTGCCAGTGGACAGGAAGACTTGATAAGGAGAAATTAGAGTGACCTAGAGGGTGGCCCAAGGCCACAGTAATGGAGTGTGTTGTAAGAGTTAAATGAGTCTCTGTATAGTCCTACTACTCAGCAAAGATGGAAACACGGTTGCAACAAGTTTGGCTCAGTGTGTTGTATCGGCTTGGCAGATGCAACTAGGAGCAAGGTACCAGAAGACGTAAGGTGGTTTACTTCCTCCACTGTAGTAGCATAAGTCCTTTACTGTTATGATACTCAGATCTTTGGTAGCATACAGAGCACATTTAGATGAAATAATATATCCTATAGTCATTCAACTAGGTGCAAAACAGCTTAAAGGCAAATGATGTGAATAGCATCTATGTTGTAATTAACATTATGGTCATATAAAAAGATGCCGGAAAAGAATACATCAAATTTCAGAAACAGGAGGGAGAAGAGAAAACTGCAGATGCAGAACACTGGAAACACACATGTTCTGTTCCCTTAGAAACTTACAAAGACGTTTGTAGACCTATGGTAATGCCTGCTACATTTAAACGATCCCAAGATTGACTCTTTATATATATGTATGTTTGTGTGTACATAGAAGTGTATACATCTCTATACAAACACACACATGTATATGTGCAAATCCAATTAGAATTGAGTTTGAGAATATTTCTGATTTTAGGGACTAAGAGACCAATTTTTTAACATAAACATCCATTCTTCAGTTAAAATATAATTTCTGAGATAACAGGCCATAGATTGATTTGTCTTAAGAGAAACGTCACATGGTGATGGGACTCAAAGATCCCAGTCTTTGAAAAAATGTCAAATATTGTCCATTCTGATAAAAGGTGTGAGCTGACAGAATTCAGGCAGGTCAACTAAAAAAAAAGTCTCATACTAGTGTAAAAGGAAATCTAGGAGAAAAATTATTCAAAACTAAACTCAGCGTGAGGAGAGGTATTCTATATTTTTGCTGCTCTTTTGTCATGGATTCAATGTAAAGAACATATCAACCTGGCAAAATATTTTTTTTTGCAAATAAGGTAAATTCTGAATCATTTCATTTAATGGGGAGAATTCTAAGTAGAGGATGATATTGTCTAGCTCCAGACAAAGTTATGTATGTGTTCATTACTTATGACAAAAGATATAGTGCAAGAAAGGAACACAAGGCCAGGAAGGATTGATTTTCTTTGTACACACAATAGTTTAGTATTTCATTTCACGCATAATTTAGTGTTTCCCTAGAAGGAGAAATGAGCCCTTCTACATGTGTGAAAAATGAATGTATGGATGCACTTAGCATATCCTAAATTGTCACATGTCGTTTCAACTGCAATAGAGGAAAGGAAACCTGTTCAGGAAAAAAAAAAATATCATTTTAAGCAACAGTATTCTGTCAATTTTGAATAAAATAGTCACTCAGGCCAAGAGTGATACCAAGAATCATGAATTAAAGCCAGTCAAAGGAGACCATTTTTAGGCACTCTTAAGAATTTGATTGTTTTGCTACTGGAAATCAGTGGAGTTAGGTGCTCAGCTGTTTCTCAGCTGTTCTTAAGACTCCCCTGAAGTATATATTGTTGGCTCCCAGTAATTTGGGCTATTTCTTTTTTTCCTAATACTGAATGGCAAGGCCCAGCAGAAACTGGTGTTTAATACCCATATGTCTAGATTTACCCTGAAACTAAGGTTTCAGAGATTGGTGATGAACTGGTAAATAATGAACTTCAGTAAAATTTAATAAAATCCTTTTTTTTTCATGTTTTTCAAGTGGTATTTTAACCCAGGTTTTCATTGCAAATAACCAGAGAGCTTCTCTTTTAAAAAAAAACTGTTAGCCACAATCACTGTCCTTGCAAGCAAACTATCAATAAAGCTATTGACTGTCGAAAGGCTTAGAAAAGTATTCCAACAGAGAACGTAATTTATTTGAAAAACAAACAAGCCACAGGCATATAAAAGGTTTCACCAGCAATTTCAGTAGGAAAGATGAAACATATCAGCTTTCTTGTTCCATTTTGACAATGCTAAAAGATTTTCTTTGAAATATTACATGCAAATATTTATATGAAAAGATAACTAGACAATCTTGATGTTCTTGAAAACATTTTAATCACCCTAATCCAAGATTAGACATTTTAACTTTGAGGAAAAAGATGACATTTTGGCTTTTTGCTCTAATTTGGGATAACGACAGAATTTGGAGGCTGGAATTCCTTGCAGAGTGAAAATGTGACTTCTTAATCAGTTCTGCTTCTTCAAAGGCAGGATAAGTAGTAATTAGCTTGATGTACAGCACAGAAAATGAGGCTAGATATTACGAAAAGCTTCCTCCTGCTACTGGTGGCTGATATGCAGAGAAGCAGTGCAGCAGCTGTCGACAGGAGTTTCTAAAATGGGTTTTAAGAAACATGTTAGTGAATCCAGACACAGTTAATTCTGCCCTACATTCAAGGGGACGGTTTATGTGACCTCTTGAAGATGCTGCTTTTCTTCCTTTCTGAGACTAAGCCTTGTCACTGCCACAACCGTTCCATGACAAAATCAGCTTAGAAGGGAAGGAGTATTTGTGTGTGAAGCCAGAAGCAATTCCAAAGATTCAGGGAAGCATTCTCTAATGACTTCTTTGGGCAGATTTTTCCACTATACTAATCAAAATGATTGGTTTAGGTTTTTTTTCTTTTTCTTGCCATCAGTGAAAGAGCAAAGAAAACAATCAGATTTACAGAGCTGTTTTCCTGATTAGACATCTGTGTTCCAAGCCTTTTACATTCAGGACATTGATATTGGTAAAATTGATAACAAATTATGTTCCTTGAGGCTGTGGTTAATTAAATTGGCTACTATTTTGTCTTTAGCATGGGCAGCTGGGGAGTTTGACTGCTAAAATTGATGAGTCCAACTTTGAGCACATTTGTAGGGGACAGGTGGTCCTGCAGTCAGGTAGTCATGCAACTCAGATCACAACAGAACACCCTGTACTTTTCAAACTGTTCACCATCAAAAGATGCAGATCTGGGAGGATAATTTGATAAAAGTATTTGTTAAAATAGAGTCTGTCTTTGGGATAAGGAAAGTCACAAAGGTGAAGCAGGAGGTCATTTTCCAACCTGTGTTTCTGGTGAGATAGTGTTAAAAAGGACACGCTGTCACCTTTTATCTGGCAGTCTTCAGCAGTAGGTGTTATTGCAAAGCAGTCAGGAAAGCATTAGGTGTATTCATGTTCTCACCTTTGCTTGGGATTAATATGATGGAAATTCCAGAGGAGCATGGGGAAAGGCTGCGATGATTGGAGCACATTCAGGACTAAGGCTGTCCAAAGACCATTTTATTAAAAAGATTTTCCTTCCCCTGTCCTGTGGGAGTTGCAGCAAACACTCTGAAGGAAAAAGTGCTCCTAAACACATAAGAGAATGGATAGAGAGCTTCTCTTTTAATGCCAGCGTACACCTCTATGCCAGCTGTGCCTCCAAAAAGTAGCTGAGTAACAACTACCTAAAACTAAGGCTAGCCTAGTTTAGAGGGAAAAGAGTTGTAGCAAAATTTTGTGGGAGTTATGCTGACTGAACCTCGTTGTACTTCTGTCAAGAGTTGCCTGGTTACCAGTGGCCTGACATAACAACCCTGCACAGGACAGCAGTCGCTAAAAAGCTTATCAACAATGTGGATTTACTTTCAGTAGGTTGATGAACACTGCTGACAATGGAGAGCCAGACTCATCTGCAAGGTTACATTCCTAGGAACAAGCATTTCTCTGATCCAGCTATCTTGGCTATGATTTTAAAAGGTTTCATTTAGCACACTCACCTGAGCTCCCAGCCAGTGTGGTCCTGGTGCCACAGAGCTGCTGGATGGCACCAAACAGATTTGAAGGTGTCTTGGGCTGTGGGGTGCTGGTATGGCCACAACCCTTAGCTATCTGTCTTGCATCTGCTTACACTGAGAAACTCTGATGTCAAAGTCTAATAGTTATTTCACGGTGGTGACCACCACATGTCACCTCTCTGCACTGACAGAACAGCATGATGGGTAGATACTAGATTCAGACTGGACGGAGGCATCAGGGTCAAAACAGGCAGGATCACAATATCCTGTAATTCAAGAGGGACTGACTTTGTCATAGGAATGGAGACCATTTCAAACTTTTAATGCCAGCAGAGGTGGCTGCTTGTTTCCCAGAGGCACAAAGCTGACCTGGACAATTCCATGCCTGCTCACCATTTGGGACCAGTAACACCCATCTATATGGGACTAGCTCAGGGAAAAGCTGCTGTTCAGCTGTCTCAAGGAAAGGCTGCCACTCTGCCCTTTGGCTTCCTTTTGATGGCAGCTGATATGATCCCTGTAGGCAGCGTGTCCCAGCCCTCTTCTCTTTGCTTGTGTGTCAGGTAAAGGGAGCACTTGGACAGCAAAAAGCACCAGCAAAAGCCTAAACAAAATTCTTGGATGGGTTGTCCCACAGAACAGTGCTAGCACCCGTTTCCTGTCCTCAGCCTCTTCCTTCTAAGCACATTGTAACCTCTCACCTCAAAGAGGTTATCCAGATTCACTAGACATCTCCCTTATTTTCCTACTTCAGGCATACAGTTGAGCACGCCTCCAGCTAAGAAGCACACACCTCCTTGTCCAATTCGGTTTTTTTTTCTTTTTATTAAAATCATATTCAGAATAGTACATCAAGTATTGTGTTATGTCTTGCTATGGAGCGGCAAAATTTGACAGCCTCTGATTTATCAGAGCAATGCCTTATTCCCCATTTAGAAAGTGAGAGCTTTACTCCTATATGTTCTGATGGCTCAGCTTTGGGTCCCCCATTTTTCACTACAGTTTAGAGGTCCTGGTTGAACTAGTTTCCTGAAGGCTGTGCATCACAACAGAGAAGTGTACAGTGAAGTTAAGCAATCAGGAATTTATCATCTGGTGTGGAGTTATAACACTTGTTTGGGTTGAACTGACATGAAATTAATTTTTTTCCCATTTGCTTTTCCTGAAGGAAAATTGAGAAGCTTCTTGAAACTCTGATAGCCTTCGTGAAGAATTTGGATTTGTTACACACACTTTCCTACACTTAATTTTTTTTCCTTGTGTACTGCATCTAGCAATCTCTGAAAAAAAGCATAGAAGTAATGTAGCTCTCACTGTGTCTGGATTCCCTGTAATGTCCAGCAGGAAAGACTGTTGTGCTGAAAATGAAGAATCTACATATGTGGGTTTTAGAGTTCAGCCTTATTTTCTTTAAGGGTAATTTTTTAAAAAATCCTCCCATTTTCAGAAAACTCAGCACTGGTTTGGGCATTGTCTGACTAAGTCCACTTTGGCCAGTCACAAGTGTAGATTTTTTCCTAACAAATCACCAACTACTGTTGTTGGTGATCTCCTGTCTCACTGAAGTGAATTTGACTTGGTGAGGTGCTGATTCAGTTGAATGTACAAGTGAAGAACTGGAATGATCATGCCAGTTCTGCTGCAGCATGGTCAACTGTACTGGACTACGTTCCTTTAGTTGGGATGGTATCACCTGTGTCTTAAAAATCACTCTGCAAAACAAAATACAGAGTAAAGTATATCCAGAATTATTTTAATATGAAATAGACAACTCTGGCAGTGAGGCCACTGGGACTTTCATGCACGTGTGAGATTTTTTTTTTCTGGTTTTTATTTTACCCGAGGTTATCCAAAGTCTTACCTGAAAACAGCTTCAAAAAAAAAAAAAGAGACCAAGCTTGAGGAAGTTTAAGTATGGGCCTTCTTACTTGTTCTCATTTAATGAAACAGAGCTATTAAGTAAAAAAGGAGTCACTTTCACAGATCATCCTGCTCTTCATAAGTCACAATAATATCAAACAATATTTAAGGGCTTTTCTCAAGAACTGCGATCCAACTAAACAGGAAAAAAAAGTCAAAAAGCTGAGCCTTCCCTTTTTCACAGTCAAGGTAATAAAATGCAGAAAGATAGAAAAGCACAGGAGGACAGTGAGACAGCACTGCTGGCTGTATTCACACTATACCAGTAAACTGACACTTTTTTTAACAGTGATTACACACTGTTAAAACAGGGAGAGCATTGTCATAGGATAGTGTTCCAAAAAAAATAAAGACTCTTATATCTTGCTATTTTCCTTTTGGGAGAAAATAGGTAGCTCTGGCACTCTTTCAGAAAGTACAGAAAGACACTGTTCCACGGGTCTGATAGTCACAATACTGAGTTGATGAAAGGATTTTTCTGTGACCTGATTCACTGACAGAAAACCTTAACTCTGGCCAGTTGCTTACCTTAAGGAGTCCTCTGTGGGTTTTGGACGTGGTTGGTTTTCCTCTTCAGGAAATGAAGAATTCTGAAGAGGTAGATGTGGAAAAGAGTTAGAGTGTCATAAGACTAGTTTTGTGCCCTTACTGTAATACCAGCAACCCATAATAGCTCAGAGAAGCCACTTCATATTGTCATTTGCTGAAATGAGGAACTGGTATCTTCAGCCAATAAGTTGCAGGACTCTGGATAAAAAAAAATGCACTGTTAATGCTTCAGAATTATTTTCTATTGAAAGACACTAATACGTTGTTGGGGTTTTTTAACAGTAACTCATTTCCCCCACAAATTTATGCCACTGGTCTTCTAAGGGGATAGACTTGGGAACAAATGTGCCTTATCACAAAAACTCTCTTTTTAAGTGTTCCTGCTAATTAAGAGATACATTCTTACCCTTCCAAGAAAAACAATTTCTAGTTCCCATAACAATTTCTTCTGCTTATCCATCAAATTCTATCAAAATTAACTTTTTCTAGTTCTTCATAAGTAGCTTATAATGATTGCTCTGTATTTGAGGAACCACTACGTTGCAAGATAGCTAGTTTTAGTAAACCCTGAAATCCAGTGAAGTCGAAGCAGCGTGGGAGTTATTTTCAGATCTTAGTAATTTGTGTGTCAGATTATTGAACCTTTACTCTTAAATTCTTGCCATCTTTCAGTTAAATTCCTGAAATTTAAGTGTGTTAGCATCGCCTCAGCTGTTATTTCCTAGGTATTTTTGTCCTTTGTCTCTTTATGTGGCACTGCATAAGTGTCTCTGTTTTCAAGATCATTTCATGTATCTGCTCTGTTCTGTTACAGTTTGTGTTTGTATGTGTGTGAAGGTAAGAGAGGATGGTTATTCAAAACATCCAATTTGCTTCTTATCCTATCTAGCTGACCACAACTTTCCATGAGAGTACTCTTATTTTTCAGAGGAAGCAATGACTGCCCTCTGAATGACCTTGCAAATAGTTTGCTGTCCTCCTAGTGATGGACAAAACAATTGAAAAAACTCTGATTTTTTGGGTTTTTTCAATGTGGTGTACACTTTCTGGTTCTTTTTATAGGAAAAAAATAACCTGCCACTTACCAAGCACTGCAGGTTTGGGGATTTGATTTTTTTTTTTAAAGGGCAGTTAAGTTCTCCAAAACTCATTAAATAATTAACACCTTTGACATTAAAGTCAGAGCCGATTACTATACATCTAGAAAACAATCCTTACAAAGTGGAATAAAGTATGAAGGCCAATGTTTAGACCAGTTTGTTTGAGTTTCTGCTTACTCCTTAGTAGGAACTTCCTTTCTGTCCCTGCTTCAGGCATTGGTCAGACAAGGAATAGGAAAGCTGTAATAGTTCTTCATAGGGTCTTTCATCAGTTCAATAAAATTCAATGAAAATAACATTTTCGGAACTAAGTCTTATTTTATGGTAAGCAAACCTCTCTCTGCCCAAAATGAATTTACTACAAAACAAAGCAGTACATTTTTGCACCAGAACGTAATTACTGAAAGCAAAATTACTACATTGTTGACTTTTAAAGTAAGTTTATATAATAATTAGAGATGCAACATGTGATGGTATTTCAGTTCTCACAGGGATTTTTATTTGACTAGGAAAGATCGAGATAGATCTGCCTTGCTGTTTCTGCTTATTCTCTCCTGAACGTAATTAAATTGTTAGACTATATGCTTTGCAAAATTAGAAATTTCTCAGTTCCACTTATCTCAGGTGAAGTACATATGTTTTTCAGAAGTATTGTCCCAATTCATCTCCCATTGACAGTGCTGCTAGGACAGCTGGCTAAGAGTGGGAATGGGGTGGGGTTTCACCGTCCTTGTAGTCAGGACATCTAGGTGTAAATTGAAGCCCAAGTGATGGATTTATTTTCTCCCTATGGAGAGAACTTGTGTTCTGTTTCTAAACTGTAAGTTTAGATTAGATGGAGACAGTATTAAAAATGTAAGGTCTAGATCTCCTGTGAAAGAAAATGTACACGGGGTAACATTTGTATGGCACCTGTATACTAAATCTCACTGCCTAAATCTAAATAGGTAGTTTAAGAGCATAGAGAAAGAACATGTAAACTACTATGTATTCCCTTTTTCTGTGCTTTGTGCAGCCACAGTGATGGAAATGAAATGCCTCTGTCTTCATCCTCCTGATTCACATGGCAGCTCTCCACACAGGCTTTCCCCAGCTCCCTTCTGTCCTTGCCATATGTGGTGCTGGAACCCTTCTTCATCTGTTATGTTTAGCACTGGGTTTTTGTGTGTATATATGTGTGTGTATACACACACACACACACACATATATATATATAAATAAAGTCTTTCAAAATTGGAAACCTTTCCACAAGTGTCTCAAAATAACTTGGATGGTTAGCCAAGGCAGCTGTGTTATCTGCTTACCAAAGAATGCATATAAAATAAATTGCAGGATAAACAAGTTTAGCTTTCCTGTGCAAACACTCCTTGCCAAGACGCTTCTGAGCCAGGTGCAGTGTTTCTGCATCTTATAGCCTTGATAAGTTCCACTACCATGTATTTTTTCTATTTACCTTTCAACAGCATAGACAACCACATGATGTCTTGGCAAGGCCATGGGATATCTAACTCGGCACAGGCTTCCTACACATCCCGTCTGCTGTGGCGAAACCAAAATCAGCACTCAGTCGTTGAGGAACACAGCAGTGGCAACAGTAAGTTCTGTGGCCGAGTCCTAGATTGAGGTGAACAGGGTGGGTTCCCAGAGCCAGGGAAATCAGAGGAAGAGCAGTGAGACCCACCAGGAGCTGGCAGCTCTCCTGAGAGAGCTTGACATGGATTGGGCATTGCCAGGAGCAACCACGGGAAATTTAAACAGACCTAGGGAGTGCTAGCAACCAGGACTGCTGCAAACAGGGCAGGGCATGTCTGTCAGGGCAGGTGTGGCAGTGTGCACGAGAGTTTGCACAGAGGGCACACAGGGAGGACTCTGCACCCTGCCTGTAGGTCCACAGCCCAGGGAAACATTCTAGGTCTCTGCTAAAATGGTGTGCACTGACCTCAGAGCTAAAAATCAGTGTTTCTGTGGAGAAAGGCCCTGAGAAGCCTGATGAATCCACCAAGGCAGAACTGGTAAGGAAGGAGACTTCAGTACAGGCAGTAGGATGCAGTGAGTGCTGAGATCATTCTCCTGGTGAAAAAGTAAGTACTTGCATAAGGTTTGTANACATCCCGTCTGCTGTGGCGAAACCAAAATCAGCACTCAGTCGTTGAGGAACACAGCAGTGGCAACAGTAAGTTCTGTGGCCGAGTCCTAGATTGAGGTGAACAGGGTGGGTTCCCAGAGCCAGGGAAATCAGAGGAAGAGCAGTGAGACCCACCAGGAGCTGGCAGCTCTCCTGAGAGAGCTTGACATGGATTGGGCATTGCCAGGAGCAACCACGGGAAATTTAAACAGACCTAGGGAGTGCTAGCAACCAGGACTGCTGCAAACAGGGCAGGGCATGTCTGTCAGGGCAGGTGTGGCAGTGTGCACGAGAGTTTGCACAGAGGGCACACAGGGAGGACTCTGCACCCTGCCTGTAGGTCCACAGCCCAGGGAAGCACTCTAGGTCTCTGCTAAAATGGGGTGCACTGACCTCAGAGCTAAAAATCAGTGTTTCTGTGGAGAAAGGCCCTGAGAAGCCTGATGAATCCACCAAGGCAGAACTGGTAAGGAAGGAGACTTCAGTACAGGCAGTAGGATGCAGTGAGTGCTGAGATCATTCTCCTGGTGAAAAAGTAAGTACTTGCATAAGGTGTGTACAAGTTGATGATCTATTATGCCAGGCGGCTAAGTTGCAGTAAACAGTTAAAAGCCTGTGCACTGTTAGAGGAGATGAGACAGAGATAGACAAGTGGTTTCATAACCAAGTTTCTATAGCAGACACCACTGAGAATGAGGTACTTTAGACCCTGGTGACCCACAAAAACAGGACTCCAGTCTTTACCCTCCAGCTTCACAACCAAAAACAGTCATGAAGCTTTAACAGCTATAGACACCCACAAGCAAGGTCTGCAAGGAGAAACTGTACCGACAGCACACAGTGGATACCATAAAAAGGAACAAGTGCTCACAGTGGGTGGTTAAGGGGCACCAAGGTGACCATCTGCCAGCCTGACAGAGGGTCACGAGAGGTATGCTGCCTTTTGTGAGGCAAGATCTGAGCTGTTGCCAAGAGGGTGCCACAACTTGTCAAGATCTATCTACTATCTACTGTTACTCTTTCACGTGAGTGTGAATGACACTGCAAGCCAGAACCTGGGCAGACTCAGGGAAGACTATAAAGCCATGGGGGTGCAAGTGAAAAATATCAATGCCCAAGTTATCTTTTCCTCCATTCTACCAGTTGGAGGAGAGGGGACAGCAGAAATAGCCGTACAATGCATATCAGCTCCTGGCTATGCGGCTGGTGCTGTCGTGAGGGTTTTGGCTTTTATGACAATGAGACATTCTTTGACAATAACCTGTTAGGGAGGGACGGGATTCACTTGCCTACACAAGGCAGGGGAATCTTTGGCAGCAGGCTGTCCCCTTGGTGCAGCAGGCCTTAAACTGAAGGAGTTGGGTGGTGGGGCCCAAAGTGGCAATGCTTGTGCCATTGCATCCAGCTGGGGAATAATCCAGGCCAATCGGAGCAGTGACAAATGTTGCTTAGCTGCGTCCCAAGACAACAACCAGAAAGCCAACCACCTCATATGTGTATATGGCTATAGAAGACCCTCTTGCACCTCTCCAGGAAAACCTCCATGCTTGATTACCTTGCTGAAACGCCTGTACACCAATGCACGCAATGTGGGGAATAAACAGGAAGAACTAGAGATCTGTGTGCGGTTGCAGGGCCATGAGCTCATTGCAATTATAGAGACATGGTGGGACAGCTTGCATGACTGTAATGCTGTCATGGATGGGGAAGTACTTTTTAGGAAAGACAGGTCATCAAGGCAAGGTGGTGGAGTTGCTCTTTATGTGAGAAGCAACTGGAATGTATTGAGCTCCACTTAGGTGTGAATGAAGAATGAGTCAAGAGCTTATGGGTAAGGATTAAGAGGGAGGCTAATACAGGTGATACTGTTGTGGGTGTTGACTTCCTTGCCCTGAACAGGTGGCCTTCTACAGACAGCTGGAAGTAGCCTATGATCACAGGCCCTGGTCCTCACAGAGGACTTCAGCCAGCCTGATATTTGCCAGAAAGGCAACACGGCCAGGCACATATAGTCCAGGACTAGGGCCAGTTGTTCCTTTTGCTGGTCCAGATAAATAAGAGAGTTGCAGTGAGAAGAGCTTGCTAGAATCATGGTACAAGGCTGTAAACTCCTCCCAGAGTCTTTGCACACCACCACAGATGGGATAAATAAACTTGGTTTGGCTCTCAGAAGACCAAGGAGACAGAAGGCACTTTTCTCAGGAACTGTAGCCATCATCTCAGTTGCTCTTCAAATAAAGCTGAACTGCAGCAGAATTGATACAGTCTCTGAGAGCTTAGGGAGTCAGTAAAGGCAGCAGGAAAAGGAAAAGGCAAACTGTTGTAGCTTCTTAAATGAGAATTGATTTTTGTCCATTGCCCAGTCCCATAACAAAGGAACAGGCTTATCACTTCAAACCAAGAATAGAAAGGAGACTAATTCTCTGTCTTGGGACAGGTCAGGAGCTCAGGAAAAGGTCACCGAGATGAACATTGTCATAAAGACATCTTTTTTTACTTGACTTCCTGACAAAGAAGGTGAACTTTTTATCTACTTCTTGTCTAAGGGCTACTTCTCTGTATGGCTTTCTTCCAACGTTGCTGTCTAGGGCTGCAACAAAATCACGGTGCACTGCCAAGGGGGGGAAAAAAACCTACCTAAACGTGTGCATGCATTCCTCAGGGATTCAAGGGAATAAGGAGAGTTTGCAATATTTGTAGGCAAAGTCCTCTGCCTCTCCTGGGAGAAGCCCTGGAAGCACCAGCAGCTCTGTGTCTGGTAGCAGGCTTTGCCATGAATGACAGAGCTCAGTGGGGCTCCCAGATACCCCACCATGATACTGCCTCAACAGCACCTCTGAAAGAAACTGTTTCCCCAGCCAGGTCCTTGTGGCAAGCTGGTTCTCCCATACGATAAGCAGCCTAGATGGTGAAAGAGAAGGTTTGCTTTCTCAGGTCAGGTGAGTGAAGTGCAAGCACCAAGAACACCCTTTAGTTTGTTCCTTTAATTAAGCTTCACACAGTTTTGTCATTGCATTTTTCCATAATTGCACACAACCATTGGGATTAAAACAAATGCTATCAGTCCAGCTTTGCTTACCTACACCTAACAATGCTGTTTCCCTGAAGACTTGTGTGATAGGAAAAATAAACATATATAAATATGCATATAATTATATCTTTATATAGAAATTTATTCATGAGGATGCTTCACAAGCATGGAAGAGAGCTGATTTTCACTACAGTAGAAGGTCAAAGGACTAAAATTGCTTTTTTAGCTCCACCGCACTGAATCTCTGGTTTGGTGTGTACAGAGAGCAGGTGCTCCAAGCAGTGCTGATGCAAAACTGAGGCTAGGCAGAGTCTTAATGATGTTCATGAGCTTGCTGAGTTTGTGTCAGTTAAAAACCCATAAGAGAAGTTTTCTGAGGCTCAGAAATCAGGCTGTGCTCCTCTGCAGTCCATGTGTCTGTGTGCTTTCCTCCTACCACAGTGGTGTCAATCTTTGTTTCTTCTCAAAATTATTGATGGATGTGCAAGAGTTTGGGGGCCCTTCAAATCAGTCTGCTCAGCTGGGTGCCAGCCAGTGCTCTGCCAGAAAAGTCTTGCTACAGGTTGAAGTCAGCTTGTTGCTCCAGGTTTAGGTGTGGGAAAAGAAATGCAAGGTGTGCAGTCAGAGAATCAGATCCAAGTACCTGAGTACAGCTCTTGTTGTGGTTTTGTTGCAGATTGATTATTTTGTCGCTTAATCTGCTCTATACTGTTGTGTTTTGTTTGATTAAAAAAAAACTCCAATTATATCTAGTGCAGTATTAAAACAAACAGTTAAAAAAAATTGCAAGCAGAACCTGAAGATGCACAGGAAGATTAAAGGAGGTGGTTTTCAACCCATGATGTACACTGCAATGTACATTATGTTACCAGTATATTTATTGCAGGAAACAATCGACTTCTGGTTTTTGGTTAAGATACCGTATTTTGTGCTGTGACAGACAGCACAGTAAGCATGGTTTCTGCTCTCAAAGCTGAGATAGTCCTCAAACTTATTAAAAAATCCTAGTGATGTCAGTGGCTTATTAAAAAACCCTAGTGATGTCAATGGCTGCTCAAAACCACTTGAATGTAAGATCTGACTTCTGTCATTTTGCCAGACTCACTTTCTTCACTTTTCTTAGTGTTTAGAAAGCGTAAAGCCCACCGATTTGGGACTTGTGGTTTAGAACATTTCACAGACCTGCAAACTCATATGTGTTTGAAATATCTAAATATATGTTTATACGACTTCTATTTGCTGCAGTTTAGTATTTTCTGTGTTACTTTGATAAATAATGCTACAAATGAAGATCACAGATCCTGCAGAGACCTCTGTGCATGCACAGCTTTAACCACAATGAGTAGTCTCACAGAAACAACTGAGACAAGGCACAGCTTATAAAGTTTATTTGATCGGGGCCAAACACATGATTCATGAGAAAGTGAAGATCCTGTTGATAGGGTAATAGAAGATCATGTGACAGTATAGCTGGCATTTGCTCTTAACATGGCTTTTCTGCATTATTTACCTCTCTCAAGACTCCAAATTAAGTAGGAACCAATGTTAGACCACCGCGGTTTGTCAAGGTTTATGCTAAAATATTTTGGCCTTTTAAATTTTTCTATATAAATTTAATATTTCAAACCCATGAAGGGCTTTTTTTTTTTTTTTAAATCCCAAGGAGCACAGAGTCTTTTGCTGATATAACATCAAATACTTTTCCAAAGAGACTGGATACTAGCAATGTCTCAAAGAGCTCATGCTCTTGTATCAGTTGTTTAGTGCACGAACTGAGAAATTTGATCTAACATTCACTGAAAACCTTTGACTGCCCTATCAAGTTAATTACTCCTGAAATATTGATGGCAGAGGAGGCACTCCCTGAGACTGCAAGGGTAATGGTCTTTATTTTGAAAAGCCAAAGGTGCCAGGAGCAGTGTTTGAGTGGGGATTGCTCATTCATTAGGCAAAATCTGTATTTTCTTTACTGAGAAGTAACTACTTGGACCATCAGGAGTGGATCAAACAGCTGTGCTTTATCACCTCTCCTTTACAATACACAGAAGCACAGGAACAGGGTTTTCACGTGATGGACCTGCTATTCCTGAAAATACTTCTAGTGTTCTAGTCCCACATTTACAGTTATCTAGTTATCTTTCTCAGTCATCAGACATGTCTCACCCTGGCAACACAGCTCTCCAAGCTGCAAGACCAAACTTGTGTCCTTCACGCAGCCATCATGGCAGCAGGGTTTGTTTTGTGTTGGTACTTCTGAGCTGTTTGACAAATGTAAACAAAAGATCGTTACCATATTTGTTCATAATTTTCATGTTACTGTGCTGTCTGTGAGAACACAAAGAAGCCTTGGTTTGTTGAGAAATCAGTTGTAGGTACAGGAAGTATCCGGAGGGCATAACCAGGAGTATAGTCAAAACTTTCCTGCCAATGGATTAATTTGCAGATGAGCATTAAGGCTGTATCATTGCCACTCAGCACGCTGAGAGGGTTCAGCTGGGCTATGAAAGGTATGGGAGCTCTGGAGACTGATGGGGGATTTTAGTGGGTCTTGTATCTGATGGTGACACAAGAGCCTGAAGGAGAGCTGAGCCAGGATCCCAGCCGTGAGGAGATATTTCCTTCTTAATTTCTAGGTTCACCTCCTTCACTCTCTGTCTTGCTACCAGAAAGTATGCGGAGCTCTGGAACAGAAGCCAGGTATCAGGAACATGTCCAGGAAACCCACTCAGGGCCCAGGTGGTGAAGCTCTATTGTCTGACATCCTTGGTGCCAGGCAGGCAGTGAGCCAGACGTGCAGCACGGATGGGCTCCTTCAGGTGTCACCAGCTCTTTTACAGATCTGGACCAGAAGGGCAGGTGTTACCTCCTGTATAGGTAGGTAAAGCCTGCGTGGATTGAGTAGTCCTGTACTGTCAGTCCAGGAGCTGCTCTGCCTCTCTGGCCAACACACATGGCTTTCTTAGTAAGTGACAGGTGCTGGGAATCTCTGCAAAGGAAGGGCTCCTGTTGCAAGTTCCCATCAGGAATGGCCAATCTCTGTTGGAAATTTTGATTGTTTACTTTTATGAGAACTAAAAAAAAAAGGCCATGAGGAACTTGCCTGTAAAAGTGTCTTGGCTGCACAATCCAAAATTAATGCATTGTTGTAAAGTGTTAATGAAGAATGTCAATATCAAATGTTTCAAGGTCTTGATTGCTGCTAGAAGTAGTGATAAGGTCTTTAAAGGGCCACTACAAAAGACAGGGCAAAACGGAATTACATAAAAGGGGCTAAACAACATTTACTCAAAAATTAAGAAAAAGGTATGTGAAGGCAAATTAATGTACAGTGCACCTGAGAGACATGAAAACTTAGGTAGAGCTATCAGAAGGATGATGATAGGGATATAGAAGACATCAGAATTACCCCTCTCTACATCCCAGAGGTGAGGATGGGGAAGAACAGGAGACAACTTGTTCTTCCTGACCCAAATAATCTGACAAGGATATCGACTGACAGTGGACAAGGAATCTATGTCAGACTCTCAGCACATCTGAGTGCTGTCTGGCTTTCATGGTTTGCTTCGCATTCAGTTAAATGTATAATTATAGAGTTGGTACCATCAGAGACTGTTGCAGACGTATATCAGAAACCTCACTAACAAACTTCTGCTCACGAGGTTTTCTGAACAAGGCAGCTGAGAGTAGTTTACTCCCACAGCTGAAAGCAGAGGATCTGATGAGGACCTTTACTATATATACCCTTGGTGCGGTACAAGAGGCAAACCATCTCTTTTCCAGGTTTTAAGTCTGCAGCCACCCAGTGAACCGTGGAGGTCTGATAATCACTTATTCAGTGCAGTTCCCTGCTGAACTGAGATTTACTCTATACTCTGAGATGCCCTGTTTCACTCTTGTATTTCTGACACAACTTCTTCCCCTCTGGACTAAGTATGAGGAACCAGAGAAATCCCTGAGAACAAAGGGCCTGAGGCCATCAAAAATGCAGTGATATCAGGTATAGGCTGAGGGTAGAAACTCTCCTCCAACTTGCTTCTCTTCATTGCCCACATAATTGCAAATAGAACTATAAGAATATGTTCCAGATGTACTTCAAACGAGAATATGTAGTGATTAAAACCTGGGGCTAATTTAGTTATTCAATCATCAGTGTACAACATCTAATTTTAGTTCCAACTCACAGGGTTGAGCAACTATTTTTAGGGAAAATAAATGAAAGAAACATCAGTTGTCTTGCTAGAGTTCTGTAAAATTATGTTACTGAAAGAAGAGCACATTTGGAAATTATTGCTGTATCATTTTTTTTACTTCATTACAGAATGGAAAAAATGTCTTTGCAATATATAATGCTTTCAGGAAAAACATACCTAGTTCCTTGGTTTTTTCCTCTGAATAAAATTTGTTGATATTTCTGTTACAGACATGCCTAAAGGCCCCAGCAGAGATGGTGTTGCCATTATAAAATGTTGTGGTAGAAACAAAGTGAGAGACATTCTCTGCCCTGGAAAACTGAATGTAAGTGGATAAAGCAGGCAGAGATAGGGAAAAAAAGACCAATTAATATCCCCTTTTACAGATTGGTTTACTGTAACATGGCGTTTCTGTGTCAGGTAATACACATCAAGCTGGAATTTGAATTCATGTTTCCTGAGTCCAAACCTGATAACTTTGGGAAACTACTCCCTCATCCGGCCCCTTGAACTGTGCTCCAGCCCCTTCACCAGTTTCGTTGCCCTTCTCTGGACACGCTCCCATTGGCCTCTGCCCAGAGATCCAACCTGTCCAGGTCCCTTTGCAGAGCCATCCTACCCTCCAGCACATTGACACTTCCCCCCAGCTTGGTGTCTTCTGCAAACTTACTGAGGGTGCACTCAATTCCCTCATCCAAATCATCAACAAAGAGGTTGAACAGGATGGGCCCCAGCACCGACCCCTGGGGAACACCACTCACGACCGGTCGCCAGCTGGATTTCACTCCATTCACCACCACTCTCTGGGCCCGGCCAGCCAGCCAGTTTTGAACCCAGCAAAGAGTGTACCTGTCCAGGCCGTGGGCCGCCAGCTTCTCCAGAAGAATGCTGTGGGAGACCATGTCAAAAGCTGTGCTGAAGTCTAGGTAGACCACATCAACAGTCTTTCCCTCATCCACCAGGCAGGTCACCTGGTCATAGAAGGAGATGAGGTTGGTCAGGCAGGACTTGCCTTTCACGAACTCATGCTGGCTGGGCTGTCACGGACATGGCAAGTGATTGCCCCCAAGATTACTTGCTCCATGACCTTCCCTGGCACCGAGGTCAGGCTAACAGGCCTGTAGTTCCCCAGATCCTCCTTAGGACCCTTCTTATGGATGGGTGTCACATCAGCAAGCCTCCAGTCATCTGGGACCTCTCCTGTCAACCATGACCGCTGATAGATGATGGAGAGTGGCTCAGTAATCACATCCACCAGCTGCCTTAGCACTCTTGGATGGATCCCATCTGGTCTCATGGACTTGCGGCAGTCCAGGTGGAGTAGTAGTTCTCTAACTGTTTCGACCCGAATTGTGGGGGGTTTATTCTGCTCCCTGCCCCAGACTTCCAGGTCCAGAGACTGAGTACCCCGAGGACAACTGGTCTGACTATTGAAGACAGATGCAAAGGTTGCGTTGAGAATCTCAGCCTTTTCCTTATCCTCAGTAGTCAAGTTCCTTGCCGCATCCAGTATGGGATGGAGGTTCTCCTTGGCCCTTCTCTTAGTGTTAGTATATTAGTAGAAACACTTTTTGTTGCCTTTTACTACTGTGACCAGGTTGAGCTCATGCTGGGCTTTAGCCAGGATGTCCCACCCTTCTCTCCCCAGTCCCTGCCAATACAAACCAAGTAATACCAGTGCTGAATGGGAAGCATGTTGCCACAGCCCCCTCCTTTTATAAACATACACATCTATGCAATGTCACAACAAATTAGGAACTACTTATTTCTGCTCATTGAGCCAGATGGAATAAATAATCAGCGGGGAGCTGGCACTGGGTTCATTAAGACAGCTTTCAAGGCCTCGGTAGTAGGAATGAGAAGTGACACACTAGCTAGGTTTCCCTGTAGACAGGAAACTGGGCTAAAATGATTCTCACCTCAAGTGAAAATAATGGTTAATACTCACTTTACATTGCACCCTTTTATTATCTGAAACAGCTGAGCTTTTCCCTAAATAATACATGAAAGGCTGCTCAATGCCCAATATCTGATAATTGTACTGTGCAGTCTTCTGAAAAGAAACTGAAATAAAACCAGTGAAACAGTCCTTAGTCTTTCAAGCACATCAATCCATGCAAATAGATTTGCTTTTGATTGAAACCTGCATGTTACATTCGGTCAACCGCACTTTAGAAATTCAGACATCTGCAAAGCGGGTGTATTTTCCTTTCTTTTGATTTCCAAGTGTATAATACTAAAGCTTAATATTTATTAGAAATGGCCAATCAAACTTCTGAGTCTGCAGTCCTATGGATATATCATATATTAACAGGGCTGGTAATAAGTCAAACACAGTACCAGATGTGAAATGATAAAGAATAGATAGAACTTATCACACTATTACTATGATTACAAATTTTTTCCTGTGGAAGCCACGAGCAACTTTAAGAATCTGTTGTGCTGGGCATGATTCAGGTTCTTAAGTGGGGAATAAATTTAATCCCAAATATTTTTCATTCCATGGTCTTGTAAGCATGCATTTGCTGACTTATTCCTAGAGCAGCTCCACCGACAGCAGTGCTGTCACAGTGATGAAGTTGTGCTTGTATGCGTTGCAGAATCAGACCTTTAAAAGATGAAACAGGAAAAGGACTTTCAGTCTACAGTGATTTGTGTTCCCAGTCATACTTCACAGCTGAGAAACCAAGGCAGAGATCACTTTGGGCCCACACAGTCAGAGGTCATTATTAGCTCTGGCAGTGATTGCTAGACATTTTTTTGCATTTTTAGCAGAGACACCAAAGATTCAAATAGGTTCTTTAGGAAGAATCCCCCTTTGGTTATAACATAAATTTGAAAATTATTATAAAATTAATTATGTTTTATATTACTATCTCATTAAGTTTTAGTAATAAAAGGAGATGAAGAAGGTTGCTCAGCAGAAACATGAGTATTTTTCTAGAAAGGTAATAATCCATCTGTCCTTGAAATGTTGTTCTCAATAACTAACCGTTGCTTGATATTGCTGTTCACACACACACAGACTTTGGGATAATAAAAAAAGATGTAAATATATTAATTGTAGCAATGAAGTGTCTTCCACTCTTTAAATTGTCCAGGCATTTTTCTGCAGTTTAATCATAAAAGTACAATTTAAATTACTTTAAAACAACCCAGAAAATTACAAGTTTTGGTTTATGAGTGTAAATTACAGCTTTGCAGATGTTAAAAATTAAACAGGGAAAGCAATGCAGACAAATGGATGGAGCATTTGAAGGGATTAAGAAATCTGAGTCTGGTCCCAGCTCTTTGCCACTAAATCATTTAATCTTTGTGTAGCACCTGAGCAAACAGCTCTTGACTTCATAAGCTATTTCCTGAAGCTTCTGGCATCACTGTGGGTTGAACCACACAAAAACAAACATCAGTGTCTAGGAAACCCCAGAACCATGCTCAAATGCCTGTATTATCTTTTTTATTCCATAATGACATCTGATAGCTAAGGACCTAACTAGGACCTTAGCATAGCTGGTCCCAAAAGTAAGAAGACTTCAGAGTGAAAGGCATCAAGGCATCACTGAAAGGTCAGAGTGAAGATTGTGCCCAGGGGAGGGGCAGGAAGAATTGTTTGACCAGGGCAATATAGAGAGCATTATTTAGACATAGGTCTGGTGACTCATTAGAAACCATCTACCAGACTATGTAGAAAAGCTTCCTGAAGAGACAAACACTAAAAGGATAGTCAAGACACTTGATATGTCAAGTGTCACGTGGCGGTATGCAGGTCAGAGGAGGATATCTCCCCATTAGCTGGCTCCTTTTAAGGATTCCGATGTCTTGCAGTGGGAAGGTGCTTGCTCCTCACATTTTTCTTTCCCCTTTAATTGCAGCCATCATGCTAGAGAGAAAAAAACAATCCAGAAAGGATGAATACCGATCCTTTGTAACAGCTATGGCAGGCACACCTCCCGAGTAAACTGCTCAGTAAATAAGAGTACCAAGCTGGGATCAGCTATAGCTCTTCATAACCCAAAGGCATTCTTTGGTAATAAAAGAACTGTTAACACTCTTTAGACTCTTGTCAGGCATCTCTCTTTAAAGCAGGATTACATGAACAGCCAAATTCAGTTCTAAAAGCTGAATGGTATCAACTGATAAACTGTTCCGCATTCTATGAGCACAGGTGAGCACAACCACCTGAGCTAAGTCGCGGAGGAGAATCAAGTGAAAATACTAACTGACTGACTCCTGTCATCCATTCAACGTCAGTTCTTCATGAGTGAGCATGTCTTTTGAGCTGCTGAATCAGGTGCTTGTTGCAGGGTCAGCAGCATGTATTTAGAGAGGAGGGCAAACATATGGCTCTAGTTGGTTTTTTTCCTCTGTGGAAAAACTTTATTTGAACTTTATCTATTTGATATATATCATGAAAATCTACATCCTCCTCCCCCTCCCTTTTTTTTTTCACTCTTTTGACATATTCTTCTAATCTCTCACCAACTAATCCCCAGAGGCCAACAGATTTGAATTTTGCAGTACTTACTGTGAAATAACTGCTGTCTTCAAAATGAACTTATAACTGTGCTCACACCACAGCAACAAAGCACCGTCACCCCCTGGAAACACAGACTAAGTCATTTCTTTGTTAACTTTTGTTTGCATCTTGTGATTAGACTGATTCCATTAGAAAACACGCAGGAGGGATGAAAATGGCACCAAGTACATAGATAGGGTGGCAGTCAAACAGAGAATTGTTCATTCCAGCTGAAGATGAGTCTGAAATTTGCTAAAGGATTCATGGTTCCTGTAGCATTCTGGTGCATCCAACTGGAAACTCTGTGACAGTTACAGATAACTCTAAAAGTGGGAGGTTGTCCTGGTTTTGGCCAGGACAGAGTTAATTTTCAGAAGGAGCCAGGCCAGGTGAGCCCAGCTGGGGGCTATTCCATACCATGTGCCCTCATGCTCCCCATAAAAGGGGGCTGGCCAGGGAGGAGTGGGTTGATGTTGCTCTGGGATGGGATGGGTGTGTGTTGGTGTCCTGTTGGGTTGGTTCTTGGATCGGTAAGTTGCTCTTTTTGTTGTTAGCCGTTGTATACATTCTGTTATAAGCTGTTGTTTCTCTCTCCCTTTGCTGGCCCATTAAAGGGTCCTTATCCTCACTGGAGCAGGCTTCTCTTTTGTCTTTCCCATTCTTCTCCCCACCTTGCTGAAGGTGGGGGTGAGGTGAGTGGCTCTGTGGTGCTCAGCTGCTGGCTGGGGCTGAGCCATGACAGAGGTTTTGAATTAAATGAAAAGTGAAAATGAAAAATAGAGTCAGAGCACTGTCTCTAATGTTATTTTATTTGTTAGGTTTATCCTAGAGTGCCTCTAGTTTGCATGGACCCACTTAAGCTACATCTAAAGGCTTGTCCCTGTGCTGTGGAATTAATGGAGACACAAGAAAGATATTAACAGCTGCAGAGCAAGCAAGCTGAACTTCTAAGTGGTGGAGAGGGTACAGTAGCAGTGAGCAGCTTTAACGTGCCTTCTGCAATCACTGCTGGGAAAGCAAAGCCTCTGTACTCAGCACCAACATCCTTTATGCCTCTGCCTTAGGAAGAGAGGGCTGGTGGAGAGAGACAGTGATGTGTCTGCCCCTCTTGGTCCTGTTGTCCTGGGTACTTCAGGCAGGGCATGCACACTAGGAACCCACTGCTCCTTGGTATTTCTTGACCTTTTTGCACCTGGACTTAATTTAAAGAAGAGTCCTTAACATCAAATGCTTCATTTTCCAGGGATTTGGAAGCCACCATTTCTCAGTGGGAAGCAGGAGGACCAGAACTGCAGGTTTATTTCACACAGAAAGTTGCCCCCATTTTTTGTTCCTGTCTGCATAGTGCAATGTCTTACGTGCAGAAATACACAAGGTAGCAAGAATTATGTATTAGGTGTCAGCAAATGGAGTAAAAATGGTTTTGAATTGACCATTTCCTTTATAAATGTGATTTCAAGTGAAGGTATATTGCAAACTGCCATGCAGCACATCCAGCGAGTACTACCTTGTTGTCATAAGACATTATTTTCTGCCTCCAAATTTGATTTGTGTAGGGAGGGAATCAAGGGAGAGTCCCTCATAAATTGCATTGTTGTCTCATTTTTCTATTGAATTCTGGCATGCCAAGGCTGCATCACTAAACAGTATTTAGTTACATAACCTTTTAAAGGTTATACAACCATTACATCTTATTGCACAGCCTTCAGAAAACACGGAGTCTCTTTCTTTCACCAGAGTTTATTTAATTTCGGTAGTTTGGCTTTTAAGAAAATGTTAGCAGTACAATTTTTATCTCCCTTCTTCACATTTCACATTGTTATGCCATTTTAAGAATAGTTATGCTTAGAATTTCCATTGCTATGACTTTCTATCAAATACTTAGTGTTTCATTCCAGTCTGTCCTTGTAAACTAACTAGTAGACGTGGTGGTTATGTTGAGTTGATGGTCAGACTTGATGATCTTAGAGGTTTTTTCCAACCTTAAACGTTGTATGATTCTATGAAAACTGCTTGCCTTCTTACATTGATGTACTGTACTTAGACCATTTATACTTTGTACTGCACAATATTGAAGTCAAAAGTGTTAAAAATGGGAAAGAAGGATGCTGAACTCACCTTTATTTTTATTTTGTTATATTACCTATTGTAAGGCATAACAGTGCACGACATAGAAATGCAGAATGATGCCTTTGCAAACAATTTTTTGGTAATTCTGAAACTACTTTTTACTAAATAGGTTTGTAATGAGATATATACAATAATTCTCCTTCAAAATTTAGAAATGTTTAGCATTGCATTCCCAGAGTGAGGGGGGTGAAGATACATTCACAGTTTTGAAGATCTTTTGGAACTGGGACTTATATTCTCTGATCAGTTTCTCACTCTCTCCTTCTATTATTTTTAGTGTGTGTGTGTGTTGCAGATTTCCAGTATAGGACTCAGTAAGGGACTTTTCTCAAGCAAAAGGCTAATACATACTTCTAGTCTTAGAAGCAGACCTTGCAGTGGGAGTTTCCCTCTTGCTCTGAGTAGGAGCTAAACTGACCCTGTCCTTAGCTGACAGCATGCAATGGGACACCTTGTTAGGGGAGCCTCTGGAGCACCTCACTGTATCAATTAAAGAGGTTTTTACTCCCAGATATCTCTGCAACTCTTTGCTACACGTTGCTTCCTCCTAACAGAGACAGCAGAACGGTATTGTCATTGCAGTCTTGGGAACAATTTTGCACTTTCATGTGCTGCTTTGGCTGAGAGCACATACAAAGGCAATGCCTTTGGTTTGCTGCATGACATATTTGGAGAAGGAGTGAGGGGAGCCTGGACTTCTCTGCAGAAAGAAAAGCTACAACTTATCTTCCTCAGAGATGTTGGGTTTTTTTACCATGAGAAGCAACCAACACAAAATAGTAGCTCTGTCCTGGTTTTGGCCAGAATAGAGTTAATTTTCAGGAGCCAGGCCAGGTGAGCCCAGCTGGTCAGGGGGCTATCCTTCTTCACTGACCTTGGTGTCTGCAGAGTTGTTACCTACGGAACAAAAAGGAGAGTGAATGTGACTTATGGTGTTAGGCAGGTAAGCAATCTGTCTTTGAAAAGTACCGTTTTCAGCAGGTAGTTCTAAACACGTTGGTGAACAAAGCTGTGGTCTTGTTAGATCAGGAGGCTGTTGGGAAAACAGTACTTTTGCAAACCACTTTTATCAATGCATACTGAAATGGTATTCTCAATTTTTGGTTTACAGCATGTTTCTCTGTCACCCTTGCTTGTAGTTCCATTTCAGGGCGATTTGAACCTGACAGCTGGGCTTTTTGTGGGTTTTGGGTTTGTTTGATTTTTCCACATTTTGCCCTCCAGTGAAATTCCAACAGACTGGTTTCAAAGAAAGGCATCTGTTACCTTCAAGCAGAGCTGTTGAGAAGCAAAGTAACTGCTATTTTGTACCGTCAGAGTAGTTTTTTCTTTGGCTTATCTGTGACTTTTATAAGTCAGGATAAAGGACTTGTCACATCCCAGCTGTTCATGAGCTTTCTATTTCTTTTGCTGTGAGATTAGTTGAGAACCAATAAACTTACAACAAACTCAGCCTGACTGCAGAGGAATATACACAACAGAATTAGGAGCTTCAGTGTCATGCAATGCCTGATGGTTTGCAATATCATTTCTCATTGTGGAAGATGTTGGCAGGACTAGACAAAGTAAGGTTGTTAAAATATTTCTATTTTACCAAAGGAAGTTAACATACCAGCATTAGCACACTTTTTTCCCCTCAGATTGAAGTTAAAATGCTAATTTGCTTAGCAGATTTCAGTGCAGAAACTGAAATGTGTTTTTCCCTTGTCTGCTGTGCTCGGACTTTCTTCCATTCTCTGCAGGGTTTAACTCTTCCCTTCAGGCTCCTTCATTCTCCTTCCCTGTTATTCCAGGCACTGAATCAACTCCTACACTTTATCTGTCACTCAGCACTTTCATGGGACAGCTGGCAAAAGTAATTTCTTCTTCTGAACCCCACAGTTCTTCACATTGCCAAGGTAGAGAAAGAATTGTTATAGTACAATCAGTACTTGTCATAGCTGCTACTATTTTGCACACTTTCTTGAGTGAATTGAAGACTGAATTGGAAACACTGAGACCTAAAAGAAAGAGCAACAGCTGAATGAAAGCTTCTTCAGCTCTGGTGTGAGTGCTGAAGGAGGTCTGATTGTGGTGATGCTATTATGGTTGTCAGATGTTGCCATCCCATCTCATTCCAGATGTCCTGTCTCATTGTTGGCTTACATTACCATGAGAAGGGGTCCTCACTTCTACTGTCATATCTATTTCTTCTGTGACTTCCCTATGCATCGTGTTCCTCGAGAATCGGAAGATTTTGTCCAGAGGGTCTTTGACACGTTTCAATCTCCAAAACATCAGTCTGTGTACAGCCGAATGAGCTATCTTTACCTGATAACAAAGCCTTATGCAGTTCACAACGGTGTGATCAAAGCAATGGCTCAATACAGCTCAGCAATATGAGACAATACCATAACAGAGAGGAGCAATCTAGGTTTTTGAACTCTGTTTGTAGTAAAAGAAAGAAGGGCATTCCACTAGTATCATTCTATGACAATGCTACTGTCTTCCTCTGTGTCTGCATTCCTTCCAGTCTTCAGTTCACAACCTGCAAAACATTTTGGTCTCTTTAGCTGTTTCTCAGCCTTATTCACTGTACTAATTCTGCTCTACAGCAAGGAATACCAGGGAAAATTTACTCACTGAGTTTTATTTTATGTTTTCATAGCTCAGTTCCCTATCACAGAAAGATCCTACTGTCTAAGGCTAGAGAGAGCTCAGAAATAGTATGAAATCTCATCTGGGTTGGTGGATTAAAATCTAAATAGATGGACAGAGAAAGGTTATTAAATTTTTGAGATCAACAGTTCCTTTCTGCTGTGAAGTTAAAACTAGTTCTACATTTTTAGATAAGAAGACAGACTTCTTTTTTTACTGCGTCTGTTAGAAAGAGGGGGAAAGAAGTCTAACCTTGCTGGAATTAATTTTTTTCCAGTGATTAATTTTCCCTCATACTGAAGTGACCTACAACAAGGTTTTTTTTTATTTTCAGGTGAAATGTTTGGATCTCAGGTTCTGGACTATTTAACAGTGAATAATTTCCAGCTTAAGTTCTAATCTGTTTTCAGTAGTGCAGGCTGTCTTAAACTTACCATCAAGGTATAAATGAGCAAACATTTCATTAAAAATGAAGAGGCTTATGACAATACCTATTCTCCCAAAATGGAACCACCTGAGCTTTTCTAATAGCTGGTGACATCCATTAGCAGTTCTCTCAGAAATTGAAAACATTTTCCATCTGTTCATGCACACTCATTACAAAGTAGTTAAGAGCCTGTGGGATCACATAGGCACATTTTTGCAAATTACAAAATATCAAAATGAGTTATTGAAGAGAAGGAGGGATGACTTTGTAATAAGCAGCTAAACCTTCAACTTTCTCTTTTTGTCAGACACTGAAGGCACTCCATTAGACGAAACCTATTTAGCCTGTGTCTAAGACCACTGAGGAACTTGGCCTGTCTTGTCTCAAACAACTCGAGCAAGAAACATTGCAAGACGGGAACCAGAAGAGAGATGAAGTGAGCCCCACGGAGGCAAAGCGTTGAGCCGCTCTTCTTCACTCCCTCTCATGACCATGAAAACATCAGTTTGGCCACGCATTCACTGACAGGTATTTGCTGAGGGGGCTCATGCACTGTCGCCTCCCTGCCCTGAATCTTCCAGATCACCTCGCTGTGCAGACGCAAGCTTGGACCGACTAGGCTGTATAAAGGCAAGCACGCACATTTATCTTTGTCCTCCCACCACCTAAAAGGTCTGATGTGTGGCTGAGAGAGGCCCCCCGCACCCCGTTGAGTTACCAAGTTCAGAAAGGACCCCTTCACTTTCTAAACTCCTTCTCAGAGAGGAGTGTAGGTGCAACTAGGTTCAGTCTCAGTCTCAAACTTGGTCGATGGTTTATTTCTAAAGGATTATGTATGCAGCCACTTATCAGGGTCAATGTTTGTCTGTTTCAGAGCCCGCTAAAGGACTTTCACTGAGACAGTTTCACAAAGTAGATGATGATAGGTAATTTATTAAGGTGACAGATATAAAAAGTTTGGAATTGCTGTTGATAAATACACTTACTGCAGTAGCACTAACATGTTATGATAGCGTTATTAAAATGCTGTCCTGGGTATTCACCAAAAGGTGAACGTGTAATGCTTACCAAGAAGGTGTCTCCATTGTTGGTGGAGGAGGAGGAGCACAGCTCATAGACTACCTCTTCTAGGTATTCAGTTTTTTCTCTTCCCTAGGGGTATTTTCCTCATTACTCTTTATACTCTAACTTTGGCCATTCCCCTCCCTGGAGTGATGTTTAATGTGATTTGAGTGGAGATTGAGTACCATAGTCATATATGTTTAGCATGTACTTATTTAAGCTTGTTATCATATTCAGGGTTGTTAACTTTAATATTCATTTCATGAATAATTGAGTGAAAGGTCTCACTCTGGGCACTGTGGCCTTCAAGCAGCAGCTGGAGGTCTTGCATGATGATAAGAAATTGTGCTGTTCATCACTGGTTTTGTATATTATTTTTTTCTTTTTAGGTTTGTCCTACTGAACTGTTTTTATCTCAGCCCACGATTTTCTCACTTTCACTTTTCTGATTCTCCCCTCCCATGCTGTCAGGGGTGGGTCAGGGGGCAGTGAGCAAGCGGTTGTGTGGTGCTTAGTTGCCAGCCAGGGCTAAACCATGACAGTAGTAATGACAGCTCGAACTTTTTTCCTTTGGAGACTCCATACCATCATATTATTTTCTTTGTTGATAGAAGTAACCTAAAATATGAACACTTTATTAAAATACATCATGCCTGCACTTTTAATCTTTTTTTACTCTTTCAAATTATTTCTTAAACTGCAATTGCAGGTGGATTTAGCAAAATTTCTCTATGGTGAGTAGCTGCAGCAGAAGGAAGGGCCAGAATAACACTGACCTGCACTCAAAATATTAGTGCAAGTACTATGACAGTGGATCCAGAGAGTTGCATAAATGGTTATAACGGTTATTACAAATCATAACAATAAGTTAAGAGCCCACCCTGTCTAGGGACTCATTTTTGGGCAGAATACAGAGGAGAGAAATCAGAAAGATCAGATGGTCAGTAAAGTGACCTATAAGGAAAAACTGACTGTTTAATCAAAGTATTCCAAGGGATGCCATTATACCCAGAATGGGAAAGGTTGCTTTGTTTAGTTCACTGTTGGTAGTTTGCTGGTAGCATAAGGTAACAATAGAGCCAGCTGGAATTAAGGGCATAACATGACAGTGTGTGGAGAGCTGTTGGAGGATTGGAGGATGTTGTCTTTCAATTGATTGCCTCCATGTGGAGAGAAAGAAAAGACTGAATGATGGCCCTCCTGTCAGGTATGATGTATGAGGGACCTTCTATAGCTTAACAATGAAATCCTCTTAAAGCGTTACAGCTGTATCAAGTAAAATGAGTCAAAGACAGGTGATGTTATCCATTATAGAAACAATAACGTAATAGATGGCTTTATAGGATTATGGCCAACATTGATCTTAGCCAAGATTTTTTAAATACAAGATCCTAAACTGAACCTTTAGTAGTGAAGGTTTCAAAAGTGTCTGCCACCTGAATGTCTCTGTTTTGTCATCAAAGGAGCATTGTACTTCCATTGCCTTTTGAAGAACTTCTTGGGTACATTAATTTCTCTCCTAAATTTTTGATTAGGCTTCCAAATACATTTGCTATCTGTGCCAAAATTACTTGTTTGGCAACTGGGTGCAGAGTGCTTTTGAAAACTGAACCATTCATTTTTTTTAATATTTTTATGACCATTGGGACTCAAGTCTTTAAAATTAAGGTTCCAGTTTCACACTCCCGTACCACTCAGCCATAACACGGAGACTTTTGAGTTGGGAAATCTTTGTAAAAAGGAAGCTCTTCAACATCCGGGCCAGACTACACTGACGAAACTTTACTTTTTCGTTTAAGGAAGAACAAAATTATCCTTACCCTGCAAGTACCGTCTTTGTTGGGGATTGCTTAAGAAAAACAAATTTTAAAATGATGAGGTAATAACAGGTTCACTAATTAGGGTAATTATTTCAGGCTCAGAGTTACAACACAAGTGAAGAGATAAAGAAGTAGTCATATGAATTTGAAAAAAAGGGTGCCAGTGAGGGACAAGGGAGAGAAGGTTATGTTTTAGCTTAAGGTCCTTGTTGCAGGCTAATTCCCTCAGGCTTCTTTCCTACGAAAGAGGCATTGGCAAAATGCAGATTGGGCTGATTACTTTTATCCAGCTGCTAGAAACTGTTTTTAAAGAGTCTGCTTGACCCTGCTAATGATTTCAGAGACTGATGGGGGAGTGACAACGCTGAGTGTTGTCACATTACACAGGAAGAGCTATTTCAGTCCTGTTATCAAAGAACATGGTGATATCTGGGTTGGATTAGTTATCAGGCATCCTTAAAATCAGAAATATTGCTGCAAAGTTTGGATGTTTGATGCCAGTATCACCTTTTAAATGGACACCTTGATGCAGTTTGTTGAGGGGGAACAGATAACTGCTCTGTAAAGTCTGAGGCAGCCTTGAGGAAGACAAAGATGCAGTTGTGCGCTGTGCTGACTTTGCAAGACCTTGCATTATGGTGATGCTAACAAACGAGTGCCTCAGTCCTGAAGTGCTTACTCCAGCAGATTTCCTGTTGTTTCCATCGGGCACATAGCTGCAGGGAACAATAGTAAAAGGCACCTCACTTTCACATTCTACACAGTCTCAGTGCTTCTGAGCAGACCACCTGCATATGTCGAACACGGCTGGGAGGGAATGGCAGCCCCAGTCTTGACCTGCAGGTGTGCTGAGTAACATATGTTCCCTGCAACATCCATGCATAGCTCTTTAATTTCATTCCATCCAACAGATCCAACCTATAAAATCATAGCACAGTTGGCCACCTTCACTGAGAACAGGGGACATTGCATCTGCACCTGTACTGGTGATGTGAAATGTGTGATTAATTCTGTCCTGCCCAGAGGAAAACAGAGGACAGAGCTGTCCCCATGCCTTCCTCCTCTGGGCCTCTAGTCCTCTGCTTGTGCCTCCCACGCTAGTTCCCTTGATGTCTTTCACAGTGGCCCAGCTGAACTTACAACTCCTTCACCAAGGGAGGAGAAATAACAGGCGCTCCCAAACTCAGTACCAGCAGTGACAGAGGGTTGAGGGGAAATGCCCTTCAAAGCTTCATACAGCACCTGTCAGGAGTGAGGCTAAAAGCACAGGCTTGATCCCATGTGATCCTCAGCTAGCAGTTGTGCTGTAGTTGAGTAAGGAAAGACTCGGAAGGCAAAGTTTGACATCTCTTATCATTGAAGCAGAGATCATAGCTGCCACGGCTGTGACATTCTGAAAAGGCTTGTGTAGCTTTTCTTCACAGGAAAGTGGCTGAGAAAGAAGGAAGAAGAGACATCTGAATGTTTGCTCATTGAGAGTATCCAGGCCTCTCTTTCCCTCTAGGGTGCTACCAAGAGGGTAGATTCCTCGTGAATGCAAATCCCAAATTCAACTGATATTGAGCTCACTTGGACTTTTGCCTGAAGCACTTCCTGTACAGACCAGTATCTCAGCTGTTAGAAGTAAGTGTTCCTCTGCTCAAGAGAGAGGAGATAGAGGGTACACACCACTAGCCACCCTGTGGTTTTACCTGTGTGACTACAACAAAGAATGAGGAACTGGGATGGAAAACCTAACTCACTCATGGAAGCACAAAGATGTGAGTTGCAAAGAAAAACAATCAAAAAAGTGGATTCTTCCAGGAAAAATGTTGCTCCACTTTCCCAGTGGGCAGTTCCTCAGACCAAGTGAAAGACCTGATCATACCTATGATCCTCTTGAAAGGATTTCCAAGTCATTACTGAAAGGAGTACCAAGTACAGTGACCAGGATTAAGAGATGGTCTTCAGCAAGGTGGAGGAAAGGGACAACCAGATTTATTGGACTGTGTGGATCTGATGGCTTTGCACATCAGATCCAGAAGAGTATAAGGCTCTAGTAGACACTGGTGCACAGTGCACTCTGATGCCATGAAGTGGCAGAACCCATCTGTATTTCTGGGGTGACAGGGGGATCCCAACAGCTCACTGTACAGGAGGCCGAAGTGAGTCGAAATTGACTCACTTGACAAAATTTTTGTGAAGAAGGAGACATTGGAAAAGATAATATTTCACACTGTCCAATAGTCTTAACATTACCATTAAAAAGACTTCAAAATAAAAATGACCTTTATCAAATAAACCTAGAGGAAACCTTTCTCTTACCTGCCAATATTAAATGCAGAAAACAGAGCTGTCTCATCTTCTGTCAGGTGCATAGAACACTTTCTAAATTCAAACACAAAACTAATGAAGTGTTCACAACCTGTCAAAAAGAAGGTAGAGCTTATGCCACATTGTTTAAGACTACTTCAGAGATACAGAGTTGTTGATTTATTCTGATGTAGGTGAAAAATGGATGTAAAATACTTCACAGATGAATGGTCTTCTCCTTAAGGGCTGTGGAATGATGGTAGTGAGATCTCACTTGTGCTTGAGCTTACTGTCCCATTCCCATGAGTCCTCAGCTCCCACACCCTGGCAGCCAGTATTTTAGGAGGTTTTGCACACTGTTATCTTCTCCATGTTTGGTTCTTTTGGGATGAATACGGATAAACCTGAGCCATTTTCAAGCTCAGAATTGGTTTAGCTTTCTTTCTGTTCTGGATGGAACTTTCTCATTCCATTGTGGACTGGAGGATTGGAATGTGTACTTGGAATGCACTGGTTTTAAGACTATAGAGCACACAGAAGAGGCAGGGGAGAGAGGCATATGAGGTACATGCAGGAGTTAAAGTCTGTCTTTGATGAAACTGAGCAAAATGCAGCGATGATGGAACTAGAACTGGCTTTAACAACTGGCACACAGCAACTTCCTTGAAATTGACATCTTTAACCCCCGGACTGTGGGCATGTGCCACATCAGATACACCAGCTGCGAGCTCCTGATGCAGCACACAACGATCCAACACCACCTCCCCTGCCCTGAAAGGCTGTTATGACAAATGGAGCCCAAAGTCAGGAATTAAATGAACTCTATGGACATTTTAGAAGGATGGCCCATAAGACTAAGGGAATGATATCTGCATGTATCTATCTATCAAAGAGAGGAAAAGTGATGGTGATTAATTGGGTCTAGGCATGACGTAGATGGTATACAATAAGGAGTGGATAATGTTTTCAGTGGGACTAGTGCTAATTTTCCAAACAAATGCGAGGGCACGCAGCCAGGATAGTTGAACCAAACTAGGCAAAGGGGTATTCCATACCATATGATGTCGTGCTCAGCATATGAGGGCAGGACCTGGCTGGGGAGTGGGGATCACTGCCTGGGGATGGGCTAGGTGTTGGGTTCCAGTTGGTGAGCAAATTGCATTGCGTATCACCTGCTTTGTGTATTCTTTTATTAGTGGTGGTGTTCTCCTCTTCCTTTGCTGTCCTATTTAATTGTTCTTATCCCAACCCACGAGTTCAAAATTTTTTTCTGATTCTCATCCCCACCCCACTGAGGAGGGGAGGAGTGAGCGAGTGGCCACACAGTACTTCATTGCTGGCTGGGGCTAAACCGTGACAGCTACTTTGGGAGGAAAAAAAGTGCTGTGAATTTAGCGTGACCACCTTGCCAAATTTATTTCAGGATGATACATTGGCTTGTTAATTATCACATTTTAGGTGAACACCATACTTTTCTTTGTATGCAATGCTTAACAGGGTTTTGACCTTTTCAGCAAGTTTTCCATTGAACTGTTTCCTTGCTTAGCAGTATTGGAGCCATGCCTCACTTTTCCTTAGAAATACCTCTGCAGTTTTCCTGACCCGACTGCCAGCTGGGAGCACAGATTAAAACTCCTTAGCGGTTACATTAGTGAAAACCATGCTTATCTGTGACAAAGCAAAGCGCTGGTATGCCACATGAGGAACAGACCTTTATCTACCTTAAATAACCTTTTCTTATAGACAACGGAAAAAGCCCTGACAGAATCATAGCAGGATTGGGGCAGGAAGGGACCTCTTGAGGCCTGTACTTCACACAGTTAGATCAGGCTTCTGAGGGTCTTGTCCAGGCAAGTTCAGAAGATATCAAAGGCTCTGGATTTCTTTGCAAAGCTGTATCTGTCGTAGGACTGTCATCTTACAGCTGAATCACATAACAAGCAAATGCACAGCAGGACTACCACTAATTGAAAGTGAAAGCAGGGTCCAAATGAATCCTATTTCTCTCCAAATTAAGCCAAAGATTTGAAATCCTACTCTCAGTGTACCAAAGCTTTCATCGGCTTCTTTGCGGCCAGTATTCAAGCCACCTCTTCACTGGCCTGAAAGTAAAAGCACGAGGATAAGAGACAGGTGAAAAGGGAGGGCTCGCAGGCTGTAACTCAAGGGAGAATCTTGCAGCACTAATGTGCTAATCCTGCTGGACCATGAAAGAAGCTTTCATTCGATAGCCATGAGATTGATTTGAGATCTGGAAAAGTGTTTTACAGTGAAGGATGTGAGGAATCTACCTTAATTAATGTACAACAAAGCCAGTGTTTTTGAAACGCACTAGAGTGATTATGTAGGAGCAGGTAGGTTAGGTATATAGTATTGCAGTCCTAAGCAGGAGTTACAGTCAAGAGTTATGATTTCATGATGCTAGGGGACATTTTCATATTTGTAGAAAACTCTTTAAGTATTCAATTTGACTTGATTTTAAATCCTTGTTTTCTGCACTGCCTTTGCAAACCACAGTTTCCCAAAACCTTAACGATCAGCAACACCCAGCGCAGAGAGGGAATCAGCGGTCATGAGTCACGCCTGGATAAAACAAGTGTGGAGACAAAACACTCTGTCCAAGCAATATAATTAATTTTCGTTTTTTAATGTTGTGGGTTTGAAATCCTGAAATTAACTGATGATTTTTGCTTACATGTATATTAAAAAAAAAAAAAAGAACAAACACAAAAAAAACAAAGTAAAGCAAAAGCTTGGCTAAGATTATGTAGATATATATTTATGCCTTTGCTAGGAACAGACTGTAAATATGTGCTCTTTTTCTTTCTAAATGTCAGCTTTTACTGAGCAATCCATTCTGCTGTTGCAATGACCTATTAAAAAGAGAGAGATACAGTGAAATGCTAAGCAAGCCCAAGAATCCGGGAAGCTTCTTGTATCTAGTTATTTATTTATCCAGCATTTGTCTTTGCCCAACCAGCTTAACCCCTGCCTAAGAAAACAAACGACCTGCAGATACACAGCTGATCACTTTGGGCCTGACAGAGCCTTAAAAATGAAGACATGACCTCTTTTGAATTGTCAAGGAGATAGGACTTCAATATAGATCCTGAAATCAGTTTTAGCCCAGTGTGTGCTGAAGCTGTGAGGCTTCCATGCTTTCTGAGTAGTGGTGAACTTAATGCATATGCTTGAAATTCACTACATTGTAATGGTTTTGGTGAATGAATTTTGCATCGTTTTGCTTCTTTTGCTGTCCAGTCAGTTTTCTTCTTTTCTTGTTTGACACCTGAATTCATGCCCCATGCCTTTTCTCTGTCAATACTAAACAAGGTATTACTGTCACATCATTTTTTTTATATCATGCTATTTATATGAAAGATGACAATTCATATTTTAAAATAAAAGCAAAAAGAAAAGTCGTCATGTAATTTTGTAAATTTGGGGCCCATTTCTGAACTGCCTTTTCTATTTACACAATCAAAATTAATTTACCAGAACTACAAAACCATTTTATCCTCTAACAGTGCCTCCCAATTCCTTTTTTTTTCCATAATATCACCATAATTTCCTCTACCTATTTGAGTTTTAACTATAAATTTTATTGAATTATATATTAAATTATGTCAGGCTGTTACATGCACCATACAATGACACTTGTTGCCAAGAGTAGTGTGAAATCTATAGACATGCTAATGACAGGCACTGGAATGAAAGCCATCATTCATAGAAGTCTTTAATTCAGTTGGTAAACTAACAGGAAAAGTTAAGAGTAAACTAGGCTGTCTCTGTAGCTAGAACCATTTAGCCAAGAGCAGAAAGAAATGCATTCGTGACATGCTACACACAGAAAGCCATCGTGTAAGGTCTTTGTACGCACAAATCTGTATTTAGCGGGGCTGGCTTAGGTGTAGAGGCTTAAATCACAGAATGGTAGGAATTGGAAGGAACCTTTGGTGATCATCTAGTCCAACCCTCCTGCTAAAGCAGGATCACCTAGAGTGGATTGCACGGGATCGCATCCAGGTAAGTTTTGAGTATCACCAGAGCAGGAGACTCCACAGCCTCACTGGGCAAACTTTTCCAATGCTCCATCACCCTCAAGGTAAAGAAGCTTTTCCTCATATTGAGATGGAACTTCCTGTGTTCCAGTTTGTGCCCATTGCCCCTTGTCCTGTCACTGGGCACCACTGAAAAGATTCTGGCCCCTTCCTCTTGAGGTCTGCCCTTTAGGTATTTGTAAATATTGATGAGATCCCCTTTCTGTCTTTTCTTCTCCAAGCTAAACAGACCCAGCTCTCTCAGCCTTTCCTCATAAGGACATGCTCCAGTCCTTTAAATATCTTTGTAGCCCTCCACTGGACTCTCTTATGTATCCTCATCCAGGTCATGGATGTATATATGGAATAAGACTGGACCCGGTGCCAACCCCTGGGGCACACCTCTAGCTACCGGCCTCGAACTAGACTCTGCACTGCTTATCACAACACTCTGAGTTCTGTCATTCAGGCAGTTCTCAACCCACCTCACTGTCCAAACCTCTAATACACATTTCCTAAGCTTACCAATGAGGATGTTATGGGAGAAAGTGTCAAAAACCTCACTGAAGTCAAGGTAGACAACATCCACTGCTCTTCCCTCATCCACCCAGCCAGTCATGCCACCACAGAAAGCTATTAGATTGGTTAAGCATGATTTCCCCTTGATGAATCCGTATTGACAACTCCTGAGAATCTTCTTTTCTTCTACATGCTTGATGACTTCAGTATTTTTCACTTGCACCCCCAGGGCTTTATAGTCTTCCTTGAGTCTGCCCAGGTTCTGGCTTGCATGAAAGAGTAACAGTGGATAGTAGTCTGTGATCTTGACAAGTTGTGGCACTCTCTTGGCAACAGCTCGGATCTTGGCTCACAAAAGGCAGCATACCTCTCATGACCCTCTGTCAGGCTGGCAGATGGTCACCTTGGTGCCCCTTAACCACCCACTGTGAGCACTTGTTGTTCCTTTTTATGGTATCCACTGTGTGCTGTCGGTACAGTTTCTCCTTGCAGACCTTGCTCGTGGGTGTCTATAGCTGTTAAAGTTTCGTATGTTTTTGGTTGTGAAGCTGGAGGGTGAAGCCTGAGGTGGAGTCCTGCTTTTGTGGGTCACCAGGGTCTAAAGTACCTCATTCTCAGTGGTGTCTGCTATAGAAACTTGGTTATGAAACCACTTGTCTATCGCCATCTTGGCCTCTCTAAAATTGTGCAGCCTTTTAACTGTTTAAATCCATGACAGTCATTGGTGATGATGATGAGAAGGACCCAGGATGGAGAGGTTCCATTTGAACTTTGCCTTCTCTGTCCCAACCCTCTTCTTCTTAGGCAGCACTCAATCCCTGGCTTTTCTTTCCTTTTCATACCAGTCCATGTGCTTAGCCATTCCCAAAATCTTTTATCCTTCCTCCCTCCCCTGAGCACTGATCTCACCAGCTTCTTTTCCCAGAGTCTTTCAGAGCACAAGAGAGCTGGGTTCCCAGCTCAAACACCAGGATGCTGCTCCATGCTGCCTAAGACCTGATGCCACACACGGCTGGAGCCTCAGAAAGCAGTGTGGGCATTTACCTCTGTGCTTTTACTGCTCTTATGTTCCTCCTTGGGCCTGAATGTGAAATCACACACAGGCAAACACAGTGCTGTACTCCAGTAAGGCTAGTCCCTGGTCTATATAAATAGGGGGGATTTATATCCTAAGGAATAAACTAGATGTCAAGCAGGAGTTCCCAGAGGTGGGTTGAGTACCTAGGCAAGGAAATTGCTGTACCAGAGAAGCAGTTCTCTGCTCCCCAGTCTGCGAACATCACACAGCTGAGCATCATACTGCCATCTTCTATAGTACAAAGGCAGCAAGACAATATTTATTTTTTTTTAAGTATCATTTTGAAGTAGATGTGTCACCATTCTTTCTAGGTGGATGGAGGGACAGAAATGGTTTGTCCTTCATCTGACCTTCTGCTTCTGTGCTGGTTTTTGACTCCAGACCCTGGGTCAACTGATGCAGTCTCGCCTAGACTGAACAAGACTACCACCATCTGGAGCAGAGAAGTATCTCAAGACCCTTTCCTCAGCTTTCAGAATTGCATGTTACTTTTTAAAAAAAATATTTATGCTGAATTATTTTACATTATTTTCATGAGAATTAAAATTAATTTTATTTCCTCATTCTGTAAATCAGAAAACTTCCCTTAGAGCTTCTTGACTTGACCTTCACCCTCCTTGAGTCACTAATGCCTATGCAAAGTGGCTTTGAAACATTACTGAATAAGATGACTAAGCTCTAACCATTTGTTGCTCAACACCTGACAGTGTGAGTTATGCCAGAGAGAAAACGCAGTGGATGGTGAATTTTGAACACAAAAAGAAAGCAGTGTGATGCCCTGGAGAAACCAAGTCTTAGACACTGGGTGAGGCGTGTATTTATATAAGGAAGGAAAAGGGAGATGAGTTTTCCCCATGTCTGTAGTCTTCGATATAGACTTCTCTGGGCCAGCAAGCCCTGGTACGGTTTCACTCCCTCTGCTTTTCATAGTGAAATCACTAGAGTGATTTACACCAGCTTTGCAGAGGCAGTAGCAACTGAGCAAGGCAGCAGTGTCAAAAAGTGTGGCAGCGGATTGGGAAGAGTTAAAACAGTTTTAAAGAAAGATTAAATGGACAGCAGCATAGTTTTGTTATCTCTGCTGGTCTTCAGGAGCTGTCCTCTGCCTGACAGGTCATTCCTGGCGTGCTGGCCCTGCTGTGGTTTAACCCTCGTGGGTAACTAAGCACCACACAGCCGCTAGCTCACCACTTCCCCCATCACCCAAGGCAGCGGGGAGGAGAATGCAAAAAACCCCACCATCTCAGTGGTCTGACATAAAGACAGTTTAATAGGATAACAGAGGAAGAGAGGAAGAACAACGAAAGCAATAATACAAGTGATGTGCAAATGCAATTGCTCACCACATGTGAAAGGAGATTCTGAGCAGTGAGTCTGCTTCCTGACTCGCTTCCCCAGTTATATACGGAGCATGATGCTACATGGTAGGGAATATCCCCCTGGCCATCCTGGCTCAGCTGTCCTGGCTGTGCTCTCTCAGCTTCTTGTGCACTTGGCAGGGCGTGAGAACCTGAAAAGTCCTTGACTGAGTGTGGACACTACAACTACCCAGCAACAACTGAAAACATCAGTGTGTGATCAATGTTATTCTCGTACTAGCCCCAAAACACAGCGCTATACCAGCTACAAGAAAGAAAATTAACTCTATCTCAGCTGAAACCAGAACAAGCTTTAACAGGGTGACCACCAGCTAGCTCACTGGGAGGTCTGCAGCCGTCTGCAGTCACCAACCTCCCTGTGCTGGGCAGTAATTAAAGAACCATGGGTGAAATAAAAGTAAATTGTTTCCACTTCTTTATAAACAAACAGTGTTAAATTGATACTGGCAAGTGTTTTCTTAGTTTCTTTTTAAAGCCAGTTGTAATTAAAAATTTCAATAGCAAAATTATGTTACATTTAGGGAAAACGTCTTCAATAACGGACTGTACTCAGTGCAGTACATTTGGTAGTAGTATTGAGTGGAGAAAAAGCAAAATAAGCTATTTATACTTTTAACAATTTTTGTTTCTTTACAATTTAAGGAATTCCCTCAGTTAAAGCCAACAAGGAAAATTTATCACTTTGTATCATGTTTTCATACTTCTCTGGGTAGCTACAGCAAACAGATGTTTTCTATCAGCATTAAGGACTTTCTTCTTGAATGTCAACTTACAAACAAGCCAGTGAGTATAAACTTGATTTATGAGAATGTAGGCTGAATAAACATGGTTCAGAGCAAGGAAGCTGAAAGAAGTCAGCCATGGGTATACTGATTTCAGATGTGAGCCCACTTCAGGTATGAACATGTCTTCATATCTGAAATATTATTGTGCTATTGAAAAAAATTAATTGCAGTGTTTCTGATTACATCATGCCAAATAGAGCAAAAGCTTGCCTTTTAGTGATAGTGAATACGTCCCTTCATATTCTCACGTAGAAGTGAAACACATTTTTTTCAAGGAAAAGAGTAGTCTACGTTTTCCTTATGTAGAGAACCATTTAAATGATGCCATATTTGATTTAGGCTAACTTGTAGTGGGAAGTAACTGGTTTGGGAATTAGGAAATGAGGTGTGTTTCAAGTGAGTATCTGGCTCACAGTGAAAGATGTGCAAAGACCAGAGGAAGGGTGAACTTGCAGATAGATGGAAATAAATGTTCATCCCCCATTTACAAAGGAGAAACTGTGAATTAAATAAGACATATGGATGTTGGAGCAAAGGTTTGATTTCTGAAAAAGGCATTGATTTCAGTAGTGGGATTCTACCTGTGGTTTCTCTCCTGTTGTCACCATCCTGTCTGTTTTTCCAGTCTTGGCTAACTTAGATTAAATCAATTATGACACAGTTTTTCTGACTTTCAAATCAGTGTTGGTTTTCCAACAAACTGCAAAGCACATTCCTGTGACCAGAGTCTCTTTCTTCCCCATACAGTGAAATTTTAGGAACTTGGCATTATCGTGAACTTAACCACTTCTTCACAGTGGCCTTGAATCCTTTAGGATTGGAAATGCTATTATCAGAAGCACCCTAAACAGAAGAACTTAATCTTTGATAAGATGTGGGTGCCAATTTTGCAAATTAATTTCAGAAAGCAATTGAAAAAATCATGGGAGAAAAATCCATCAGGGTTATTCAACACTAAGATACTGCTCCTTGCTCAGATGCACGTTGCTGGTAACTGGGAAGGTGTAACTAGGGAAATACTACTACATAGCTTGCTATAATATTTTCCCCCCAGGCATCCACTACAGTACATTATTGCCTGCATAATGTAGATCTAGATGATCCAGTGTGAACAAGTTAATGGAATCCATTCAGCTATGGTCAGGATGCGCAGATTATGAGAACACAAAATGGGTATATGCATTATTTATTTTGTTCTATTCCCAAATGCCAAAGTTAAGTAAACTTTCTTTAAAGGAAATGGAATGGAAATTCATTCAGAATAGACCCCAAATTCAACAAAAAAGTGGGATTAAATTCAGGGCAGTAGTTCAGCTTTGACTGTATTCTTTGTCTACCACTGTAATCATTTGCTGCCAAGTTCTGGATGTTGGCTCTAGACTGACCAGAGTGTAAGAGCTCCCAGTGGGCCCATAAGGGTCACTACAATGAACGGTGATAAATTAATACGTTTTGCTGCCAACAGCTGTGGTCAACTAAGAAGCAGTGTTATGTACTGAACTTCGTAGTTACTGAAATCACATTTGTCCTGGGAAAAAAAATTGTAGAATCATAGAATCATTTGGGTTGGAAGGGACCTCAAAGATCATATAGTTCCAACCCCCCTTCCATGGGCAGGGACACCCTCCACTAGACCAGGTTGCCCAAAGGCCCACCCAACCTGGCCGTGAACACTATCAGAGAGGGGACATCCACAGCTTCTCTGGGCAGCCTGTTCCAGTGCCTCACCACCCTCACAGTAAACAATTTCTTCCTCACATCTAATCTAAATCTCCCCTCTTTTATTTTAAACCCATGACCTCTTGTCTTATCACTATGCTCCGTGGTAAACAGTCCCTCCCCAGCTTTCCTGTAGGCCACCTTTAGGTACTGGAAGGCCACAATTAGGTCTCCCCAGAGCCTTCTCTTCTCCAGGCTGAACAACTCCAACTCCCTCAGCCTGTCCTCATAGGAGAGGTGCTCCAGCCCTCTGATCATCTTTGTGGCCCTTCCTCTGGACTCGCTTCAACACATCCATGTCTTTTCTGCACAGGGGACCCCAGAGCTGGACGCAGTACTCCAGGTGGGGTCTCACAGGAGTGGAGTAGAGGGTCAGAATCACCTCCCTCAACCTGCTGGTCACACGGTTTTTGATGCAGCCCAGGATGTAAAAAATGGTGATGAAGAAGCCCCGCCTGTGGGCTGGGTACGTTGGGTTATGGTTATTCTCCCTTCTACTTCTTTTCTGCCTATTTTCCTCTCTCCCCTTTATTTTTCTGCTGAATTTTCCTCCTTTGAGAGGCAAAACCTGTCCCCTGCAATTATACTGAAGTCAGTAGACAGCTTTTCCTATTTGTAGGCTGAGTAGAGATTCCAGTATTTATGCTTTTATGTGTCTTTTCTTACTTTCAAAAGGTCTAGGGAAGCCAGAATGGACTTTACTTGAAAACCAGTGGAGTGGTTTTCATCAACACATGGAGCTGTCTGAAAGAAGTCTGAAAGCTTTCAGAGTGAATTTATTAAAACAGTATTTAGCAGGCAATTTTCATAACCTTTATAGGAAGGCCTTTGAAAAAACTTTCAGTTCACTCATGGAAATGACTTGGGTTCCTTTCAACCTCAGTTGCTGTATTTATTAAAGCCCAGCTAGACTTAAGAAGCAAAAAGAAAGAACAATACTGGGTCTGAGCAGTACGAACAGTATAAATGTAAGGAGAACCCTCTTGAGCTTAAAAGAAGACAGTAGGTCTCGCTGCCCAACAAGAGAGTTCAAACAATCATGTCTCCAGCGTGGTGATTCTCTACATCTCTCAACTGCAATGACAGTTCTGTTTTAATGGCCATCGTGGCATGGGTCTGGCTGCTGTCTGGAACAAGTAGCAGGAATTATGTTAGCATGGGTCTTTTCCAGGTCAAATGATCCTGTGTGAGTTTTTGCGGATGGTATGGGCTGATTCATGAGACATAAAGTTTCATCTTTTTCAAAAGTTTTAAGGCTGGAAAGACCTTCCGGAAGCTTTGAAGAAGCTCAGCGTGAAAGATCTGTCTCTCTTGTATTTTCAGCCAGGTGCTAGCTTTGCTAATGAGCCCTGTCTGAATCAGAGACTAGGTAAGTGTGTTACTGGAGTGCTGAGCACAAATAAAAGGTCTGTAGAAGCGTAGCTTCTTGGTGAAGAATTGAACGACGACCTACTTCATAAGAAGATAGTAATTTGGTAGGTAAGGTAAAGATAGGCAACAAAAAACCTGTAGTTGTACTGCCATTGCTTTTTGCCACCTGAGCTGCCACAGCCATTACTTCTGTTCCAGAGACATTATTAATAATGCATTTTGTTAGTCTGTCATGTTCTATCTCCTCCCTGAGCTTAGCGACAGGAGCACCTTTACTGACAGTTAAAAAATTGGCATGCTGGACTTGTTCAGCCCTGTAATATTAGTGACTTGACCTTAATACATCTCCTAACGTCATTGCCATCTACTTCTTACTTCCTATTGATACTTTGCATCGAGTTTAAAAGTTAATCATGACTCTGTTAAGAATGCTGCAGATAGTTTTGCGTAGATAAGGATGCCACAGGTAGTGTTGCATAGACAACTACTGTGTGGTCCTGCCCCTGTGTTAATAGATGTCTATACAAACAATGTATCAATTAAGAAGTGATTGTCTAGAGCTAGAAGCGTAACTCATGAACTGTTAGTTGGTCAGCAGACCCTAAGGAACCACTTGAAATTATGAAAAGTATTGGGAAACCAGGGGAATGGTAATTTGGGCAAGGGTATCTGTGACCACTCACCCACCCATGAGCATCCTATCCAAATTACACCACCTACTTAAAAGATAAGGGCAGAGAAAAGAGCTGAGTATGTGGTCTAATTAGCATGCTAGGCAAAGAAACCTGAACCAATCACTGTAATTGGGGATGTGCTACTTTGTAACATTTGTGTATTAATATGACAAGAGAACTGGCACTAGGTGTGCTTGATTTGTGGAAATCCACCGAGCACCCAGGCCTGAATAAAAGCAATCTCTCCCCCGTGCGTGTGAGAACTGGCTATTGCACACCGGGCAATGAATCCGCTTTTCGGACAACACCGTCACTTCGATGTCTCTCTTTGGCCTCTAGTGTATCTCCTCTTGGTTTAGTCATAAATCCTTTCCTTTGGGTTGGAAGTTGAAGGTATCTTGGTGTCCTATCTTACAAAACACAGCTATGACACTGCTACTAAAGGACACACTGTAGCAAATTTTCTGCCTGAAATTTTTTTTGGGGTAAAATATATCTATTTTTCCCATATTCATCTAGATATCCATTCTTAAAAAGAGATACCATATAAATATTTGATTTATAGTCAATCCATCTACAGCACCAAGGTTGAAGTTATGTGCCTAATGTACTGTATGTCATTGAGGATGGTAATCTTTTATGTAGCACATTTGGATTCTGTACTGCAGTGCAGTGATAAGAAAAAGGGGAATACAAGTTTAGGTGCGAGTTTGTCTCAATGTCTGTTTGGCCACCTTCTTCCTATTAATGCTAATAGTGTTGTTGCATGCATACATCAGACAGTAAGGTTGCATCCTTCCAGCTTTGAAGCTGGAATAAGCCTTGGCTCAAGGAAAAGCTCTAAGGTATAAGATAAGGCTGAAAATATTTTAAAAGGGATGTGAGACTCTTGGTGTACTCAGCCTATACACTGTTTTACTATTCTAGGTCTGTCTTCCCTTCTACCCCATTATCACCTCTTTGCTTATCTCATTCGTTCTTCAGAGCATTAGGGACATTGAAATTAAAACTACTTTAAGAAAAGGTTAAAGTTAAATATGCACTTTTCTTTGTAATTAGTTTTATATGTACTAACCTGGCCAGAATATCTCTTAGTGTAAGCTAAGTGAAGTGTTATCAAGAGATCTACAATTTTCACGATACATACTTAACTTGTCAAAATACTTAGCAGGGTTCCTGCCAGATTTTATAACTTCTGTGTTAATTTGTGTAATTTGGTGTGGTAATTTGTGTCATTTGTTGTTCTGGAATAAGTCTTCCAATTCATTGGGTTTGTGATTGTGGGGCTTTATGACAAACATAATTGAGGTGTAAAGGTCCTTTCTCCCATAATATCTACGATGAATATATTAATAGGAAAAGGAATAAGAGTATCTGAATGCCAGTGTCATAACAGAAAAATTAACAGGTGCCCTGGGACAAAGTTAAAACTGCTGAATTCTCTTACTGTTACACCCACCTTAAGGGCTTAGCCAAAGCAGAACGAAATCAAGAAGTAAACCCAATTGGCCTTAAAGCATTTTCAGATCAAGCTGCTAAAACCTCTGTTAGATAATGTCATGGGGTAGAGCTGATTATAACAACAGGAAAAAGTCTGCACTTACAGCTTCTATAATAACCTTCCTCTCTGTATTGCAGCTTATGTTGCAATATTAATTCTCACTGTTCTGCTGGGAAAATTACTATTATGCCTATCTCCTTGGTGAGGAATATGCTGAAACATGTTGGGAGCTAACTCAGGATATCCAATCCTGAGGATATCCCCATGGAATGGGGAAAAATTAATAGAATAGAATCATTAAGGTTGGAAGTGACCTCAAGGATCATCTAGTCCAACCATCCCCCCTGGATGGAATAATAAAAAAAAGTTGGTTGAACAGTTAATTGTTGCAAAACCTTTTGTAGTTTTTCAACGGAAAGCTTTCCACCCGCCTGACCACCAACTCGAGTTTGCACCTGCCTTGAAGGTACTTTTAGTTTGAGATAAAACTATTGTTAGCCAATAGCTCTCCTCCCCACCCTTCTTTTTCTAGTCAGCAGCTATTTGTCAGTATTTTGTACAGGTGTGGGTAAATGTTTTGCCTCTGATCTCTCAGTGAAGTTGTAATTTCTAAGAAAATGGTGAGGTCAGGTTCAGTTTCATTACTGGTAGGTTTAGGAACTTACGGGCAGCTTTTTTTCTGTCAGATTTTTGGGGGAGGGTGTGTCTGGAGAGTGCAGAAGATACTTGGTGCAAGGCCAAAGATTTTTCCTGGATGATTTGCACTGATAGTACCTGAATCTAAGAATCAGATTCTTTGTATTAACATTAGCTGATTTTCCCTGGAGTGAATTACATAAAGTGCCAGCAACATTGTCTGGCAATGTCCAACAGTGTCCTGGTTTTGGCCAGGATAGGGTTAATTTTCAGAAGGAGCCAGGCCAGGTGAGCCCAGCTGGGGGCTATTCCATACCATGTGCCCTCATGCTCCCCATAAAAGGGGGCTGGCTGGGCAGGGGTGGGTTGCTGCTGCTCTGGGGTGGTCTGAGCCTCTGGTCTGTGGGGTTGGTCCTTCAATCGGTGAGTTGCTCTCATAGTTACCACCTTTGTGTACATCCCATTATAACTGCTACTGCTCTTGTTGTTGTTTCCCTCTCCCTTTGCTGTCCCATTAAGGGGTCCTTATCTCAACTCCAGGAGGCTTCCCCTTTGTTTTTCCCATTCTCCTCCCCATCCCGCCCAGGAGGGGAGTGAGTGAGCTGCCCTGTGGTGCTCAGCTGGGGCTGAAACATAACAAATAGCTGCAATAAACAGAAAGAGGAGATAAATGCTTTCTCCCCAATGGGTGTCAAATCATATGTCTTCCACTTCTGCAATATTAAATTCCTCTTCTAGGACATTGTTTGCTTCCCTCTGTGTAATTCCTGGTTTCCCATGAGGCTTGAAAGTTAAGTTTACATTTCCCAGGAACTGAAAAAGGAGAAATATCTGAATTGGTTATATAAGCAACATTTTTAGGTGTATATTTTCCCCTCTGGAGCTAGAAAGTTTATCAAGGGCAGCTGGTCAATCCCATCACCAAATCTTAAAAATAAAGAAAAATAATAATAAAAGTAAAAATCTTCTTTCATTGTGCTAAATTAAAGTATGAAACCTGAAATTGTTGAAAAATGCAATAATTTTAGGAAATTTCTCCTGCATTTTTCAATGTAGGATTGATACCAAATAAAGATCAATAGGAAATAAGATTATTCTCCTACTGGATCATTGTTATAAAAGATAAAAGGGCAGTTACATATGCAGTGAAATGAAAATGCATTTCTAAATTCCTCCAAATCATACTAGCACTTCTTTCTGTATGGAAAGGAACAGGGCTAGTATCTGTACAAACCATATACAGCCAGTATACATCAGGGTCGGGGGATTATGCATAAAGGATGGTGGAATAAGAATGCTTCATTTTTCTACAGCCCCAACATCTACTTGAAATTAAGTTTGGTGGGAAAAGGTGATTGACTTGCCACTTAATAGAGAAAAATATTAAAAACTGAAGAACTCTCTGTCTTCATGGGAGAGGCATAACAAGGACCTCAGGTCAGTAACGAAAGACAGACAAAGTTCAGCTGATAATTAAACATGCATGTTTATGACAGGAAGGATGATTGAGGAGGATGAGTGTCCTGGATTTTGCCCAGGACAGAGTTAATTTTCACATGAATCTGGAAGGGAACGCAGCCCAGGACTGGTGACCCAAACTGGCCAAGGGGCTATTCTGTACCCCCTTGGTCATGATCAGCATGTAATGGGAGCTGACCAGGGAGGGGTGGTGGCTCAGGGATGGGCTGTGTGCTGGTCAGGTGAGCAAATTGCATTGTGTATCACCCACTTCGTGTATTCTGTTAGAAGTATTGATGATGTTATTTTCTTCCTTTGCTGTCCCAGCAAACCATCCTTATTCCAGCCCACAAGTTTTATCTCTGCTTGTTTTTGGATTCCCCTCCCACCCCACTGCAGGGGAGGAGAGGGCAGGGTGTGGTGTGTGAGTGAGCAGCGCATGGTGCTTAGCTGTCAGCTGGGGCTAAACTTCGAGAATGAGGAACAAACTCCTGAAGGAACTTTTGTTTTGATCGTCTTCAGCAACGCCTTTCTGGAAGGTAGGATTGACACTAGGTTTGATGCAAGAGTAACGTGACTCTCTGCCTTGAAGTAAGATTGGTTAATCATAAGGAACCTTTTTGTCTCTAAATGCCATGACTGATATCCCAGATGTGCACAGTTCTTAACTGGAGTCTCTTTGGCACTTGTCTACCCAAATTTTCAGGCTGGAACCGTGCAACATGAGTGAAGTGGAGATATTTTACCTAGACTATACCACCAGCTGTGGAAGAGAGGATGGGAAGTATTGTACTGCCCTCAATAAGCCACCCTCCTGTGGTGCCAATAGCCATCAAAGTCTTGTCCTTCATATCCTGAATTGGGAAGAGTCAGTGCATAGGAAGATGTAGTACTGCCTGTTTTCCTTCAGCAATGTGACATGAGCATGCTAGTGATTATCTGACATCCCCATATGCTGCTCCGCTGAATAATTCACCTTTAGTGTCACCAGGAAAAGGAGTAAATGTGACTGCAACATACAGAAGGACACTGTGAAAAAGAATTTAAAAAAAAAAAAAAAATCAGTTCAGAAAGGGACTATTGTTGAGGATCCTGTGCCTTGGCACCTTCATAGGCATAAGAAAGTATGTACACAGCCAGCCCTCAGAGATGTTTTCAAGGACGAAAATCTGTGTGTGCACAGAAGTAGCAGGGCAGCTTTTGCATTGTAGCTGCAGAAGAACAAGACGCATCATCTGCATGAGCTGTTCGTACAGAGGAGAAGCTGTGGTATTATATCTTCCATTATACTTCAGGAAGACATTGTGTGGAAGTTCGCAGTGACAATTTAAGTTTTCAGGGCTCAGAGGACAGTGGTGCATGCTCAAAGGAGCAATGTGAGAATCTAAGACTAGATCTCTCCCCATCTGTTTTTATTGATCATGGATGGAAAGGTAAAGAGGGAATTGCACAGTGAGAGGAACAAGAGCATTGGTCTGCAGGAAAAGGTGGAGCATCGTGACCAAAAAGTATCTGGTTATTTAAATCTAGGTTGGAAGGCAATTCTTCTGTAACTCAGCTGTGTCTCAGTAATGGCTCCTGGTAAGTCCTACAGTAAAACACTTTCCCTTCCCCATACACCTCATACAGCAGCTAAACCTGCTCTGAACCAAGGCACCTGGTGGCTGTTTGAAAATACATCAGCAGGGTGAAAGAAACAGCAGTAGGCAGAAACAGGCTGTAAAAATATTCAGGGGAAGCAAATCTGCTGCCATTAGTTTATTGTGCGTTTAACTTGTGTACCAGAGAGATGACCAACTGCTGAAAGTACATTCTTTTCCTTCGTTTTAGCAAACAAGAACGACATAGAGCAGCTCAGCTTTAAGAGAATGTATTCTCAAAGATATGTATAAGGAACTCACTCACCTAATCTGGGATTAACTGGAAAAAAACTGCTATTAAATGACTGACAGCTTTATATGTCCTTTCCAATCAGTTCTCTCCTATTATTTGGACAAAAATTTCATGTATGGGCCCACATAGTCTTGCAGTAAAGATCTATTTTAAAGTGATGAGAAAGTATAGTTTGTACTCATATTGCAATATTCACATAGCCGTCTTTGTAACTATTTATATCTGACCTAATTATCTAACTGCTTCATATGATATTGGAGAGTTCCCCTGCTACTCATGAGTTATCGTCATGGGGATCCTGGGAAAGCTGGCTATATGGAGGGAGGGAAAAGCATCAAAACAGTGTAGACCAAACAATTAGAGTTCCAAATGATGCTTTTAATGACTTAGTTTTATCATGGTGATGCAAGAGCCTTTTTTTTAATGTACAGCTGAATTTTATTTTTCAAGTCCTACATCGTTTTCTGATTTTATTATATAAAGTGTTGATAGCACTGAGAATTAGATTTTAATCAAGAAAAGCTTACTCCTGGGCACTAGTTCTCTAATTAATACACCAATCCAGGAAAACACTGAAGCATGTAATTTTATCCCCGCTTGGCAGTGTATATTAAGTCATGCTTAATTTTAAGCATGTGAAAAGTCCCATTGACTGTTAAATTAACCATGTTCATAGATACTCCTCTTGTATGGAGAATCTAGAAGAATCCACTACATAAATTCAGTAGTAAATAAAATGAAATGAAGTGTAGAAAGTAAAAATTACTAGTTTATTCTCTCCCATTCTTCTCAGAAGCTGCCATTCTTCTGCACGTAACCATACACCCTTATCTAAAAGCAGCTGAATGAGATACTGAGGTCCTGGGAGCCCACTCAAGGGTGTTCTACCTCCCCGGTGGAGGTGGGAGGAAGTTCATGTGTTTCACTCAAAGCAGTCCAAGTTCTAATGCAGGGAGAGACCTTTCACGCAGATACTGCTGAAAACATGCAAGAGCTTCACCTACACTCCAGGTATCTCCTTGCAGGCAGCTGTCTGCAAAATTGTGATCATGTTGCTAATACATTCGGAGCTTCTTTTTAATCCTGGTAAAGTCAGCGAGGGTCTTTCCGTTAACTCCTTAGGTGCTTTGTTTCAGGTTTTTGCAGGCCAAATGTTGCACTGGGGCCAAAATTATAGTCCTTATCATAGATGTCTTTCTAACTGCTAGTGCATAAAAAGAAATGGTTTTTTTTTTTGAGGAGTAATGATGCATTCTCCAAGAAGCAGAATTAGGACATAAAATCAATAAAGTAGTGCGTGAGAAAAAGTATCTTTGAGGTCTGTCTTGCACATGTGCATTTTTACTAATGATACATGGATTTGCAGCAAAAGCTGAATTTATATGCTGGACTGTGTTCTTAGCATTGCTACAAACCCAAACATGAAGCTGAATTCGTATGCAGTGTCTTAGAAAACTGATTAAAAGAATTAACATAAAATTGCTAACTACTGCCCAAATTAACACAAATCAGAGTTCATTACATGGCATTAGGAGACAAATTATTGCAATCATTATGCCTGCTGTTAGAGAGAACCATATGCCAACTCCAGAAATAACAAGCAGTCTGAGTCAGGGTTATTGCTGTCATATTTGTGTGTGAAATACATTAATTTATATCCTGTTCGTGTTAACATTAAACCCACACTTTCTTGTTTCTAAATGTTCTCTGAGAGACTTGTTGCGTGAAGTGGCAAATTGGGTAGAGAGAGAGGAATACTTATGCCAAGCTATGGTATGTCTGGTATATATACATATATGATATAACTTGTTCTGCTTAACTAACTGAGGTCTTAACCATCTTTTGGGATCCACAGTAGGAAGATATGCCGTCCTACATGTCAGAGATGTGAAATATCACATTCTAACCCATGTCTTCTTGTTCTGATGGTCTTTCCAGGGATGTCTTAAGGAGGCTACAGTTGTAAGAGCTAAAGAGTGAACAGCACAGTATTCAGAAATGTTGGCCTCTCCAAAAAGGTTTGCTGTGCCATGGGAAAAGTGGAATAAATTTTGTTGTTCTGTCACAGAGGAAGAATGATAACATCATGCCCTTCAGCTCCCGGGAGGCACCACTCCAGTGCAAATTAAAACAGGCAATCAAGGTAAGTAATTTGATATTTCAGGGTTTTTTCCAAATCTTCCACATTGTCCATGGATACATAAAAGGTGAAAAGAAAATCCTTATTTTGTTTGAGGAAAAAAAAAAAAGAGCATGAGAAAAATAACAGTGCCCTCCCTTCCGCCAAGTACTTTTGACCTATCATGGACAACAGCAGTGGGACACTTCACATGAGGAAAAAAAGGAGCAGCTTTTTATGAGCCAAGGAGAGGTTATGGGAGAAAAGATGGACAAGAAGTAACAGGGTGGAAAAGTCTTGGGTTTGATGTTAGAGACTTGAATTTGTGACTTGGAGCCTGTGAAAATACGGGAGGATGAGAGGAAATATTTTCAGAATAGCAAAGAGGTGATTAAATTAGACAAGCCAGACATTGGAGTTACAGGGGAAGCCCTGACGTGGGCAAGGAGGGTGAAAAATACCTGAGATAGTCGGGGACTGGAAAAGTGATGTGTCAAGAGACAGTTACGGTAAGTGAGAGAACTGAGTAGGACATAAGAGTAAAGAGGGCAGCTGTCCCATATCGTTTCTCCTGTAGATGGTGCCAATCAATTGAGCATGAAGAAAACATTTCTCTTTTCCCCCTTGAAATGGAAGAGGCACCTCTCAAGCTGTTGTCCACTGAGACAGTCCCTAAGGACTTCTGGCTTGGTTAAAGTTCTCCCTGTCAAGTCCCATGGATTGCCCTAACCTGCACCTCCCTTGACTCCTACAGGCCAGAAACAATGGTTCGAAAATACAGAGTGAGTACGGATTGCTTTCCTCCACTCTGCCTCTCCGAGAGGAGACTTCCTGGAGCAGGGTTTCTAGCACCAGTACAATCCAGTCCTGCCCTGCGAAGACAAGTCACATGCCTTTCTGTATATCCTTCACCAAGTGAAGACAGCATTTCTGTTGTAGTATGTGACATTTGAGTGGCTGACACCCTTAACAACAAACCCAGAATTAAATTAGAAATTAATAGCTTGAACAAACAGAATTGCTATGCCAGCATGAGTGAAATAGTCCAGAAAGTCTTAAAACTTTTCTCAATTAATATGCAAATGATGGCAGTCCAATGTTAGCAGGGCAAGCAACTGTTGTACTTGTCTAGACAGAGGGTAACTTCTCTGCAGTGGTGTGGGTTATTAAAATTTCTGGAGGTAACATTATCAGGAGCAGCACACGATGCTACAGCATTTATTGTTCACCTACTCTATACCAGCCAGCGCAGAGAACAGAGACACCTTGCTTTCTCTGCAGGAAGCTAGATAGGCTGAAGCAAGAATTTGAGAGCTGCATGTTACTAACCTTCAGAAAAATGTGGGGGTATCAGATACAGTTTAGAAACTGCATGGGGAAAGTAAGTCTGTGCTTGCAACCCTGTTATTTTGCACTTCTTGCCAGTACATCTAGCTACTGCCCTCCACACCCAGCCCCTGAACTCAGCATTACACAGACACCTGCCACCCCAGTTACCAAGTGATGCCTTAGGGATGGCAGAGACTGATGCGTTATTATTGCTAGTGGGAGGTGGGGACTCCGAGACCCAGTGAAGCATTTTGATGCCACTACGACATACAGAGTTCTGTGTGAGCATCCAGGTTCTCTGTACAACGCATGGGAGAACTGGGTTGTTCTGACTGGGATAGACATCAGCTTGTGTGCTGAGCAGGGGGTCATATACAGACAGCCAAAAGGGCGAGCTGCAGGGAAGGAAGTGGCTGAAGCCATCCAGGGTGCTGAACTAGCCAGGGCTACCTCCATAAGATCTGTGGCATAACGGATAAATTATGGGGTGTTTAGGCAGAGAGAAACATTACTTTTGCATCTGCTTTGTGTTGAGTTGGGAAGTGTTGAGCTAGGAAAGCACAGGCTGTGGGCAAGAGCTGTTCTTGCAGTGGCTTTAGAGATCAAGAGGGAGATGCTGAGTGCCTTTTGCAACCAGCCAAGAAAGTTCCCAGACAGTAGTGCAACAAATGAACCCCTTGAATCAGTCTAAATCTGTGTCTGAGTTGCCTCTTGCTTCTCCCATCCTCTCACATGTCTTTATGGGTAGGGTTGTGGGTAAGGCAGTGATGATGTTCCCTGTAACATCCAGCTGTGATCCAGGGTGGTGGCATGCAGGGCTCCCGTGTGATGTTTTCTCTCCCAAAGTGAAGGCTAATAATCTCAACATGCCTGTAAGGGAGTTTACAGTTTGCCTTTAGTCCTGCTTAGCCCATATCGCAATCCATTCTTGCTAAATGCTCTTTGTCTGCATAAATACCAAGAGGAGATCAAGACACATTTCAGACAAGTCAATGTTGATTTCCATGCTGATTGAATTTACTGCAGAGGAGAAGCTGTGGTATTAGGAAAATTCAAGGAAGCAGGGGCTCTCTTAGTTCTGGATATATGAAAAAGAAAAAGCCAGGACATGGGACGCAGTCTGGCAGCAAATGCCAGGGCACTTCAAGGGCATGTTGCCGTCCTAGGGGTACAGAGGAAGGCATTTGGAAGGGTTATTCCAGTATATCTAAAAGAAGTTACACTAGCTCTGTTAGTAAAGTTAGCAAATGATATTATGGTAACACTTCTCATTCTGATTACTTTCAAAACGTGAGTCACAAATATCTTGGAGAGAAACTAATTTAATATTTATGGACAAATTGCTTAACCAACAGGGTATTTGCTGCTTTGTACATTTACCAGCTAGATTCATAATATGATATAGTAATAATTTAAATCCTTTTTTTTTTTTTCCTCTTCTCCTGGCATGGTTTCACAGTTGTTTTCGGTCACTTGCTAGGTGTATGAAATATGGGAATGAGTACCCATCACATTGGTACAAGCTCTGTTTTTCTCGTATTCAGCCATGGGTTTATGCCAGGAAAGGGTTTCAAAGCTCAGGTCCCTCTTTTTCTATGTTGTTTTCTCCTACTTTGTTTCAGATGGTAGCAAGTGGAATCTGGCTGGAAGAGTTATAAAAGAATGTGTGAATTCTACATTGTGCACAGGCAGGAGTTTCCCTTTCTTTCCTCAGCAGCTGTGTATGACCCTGCCTGACACAGTGCTGCTATGTACCCGGTGCTCAGGGGGCATGAAGGCAAAGGGCTTGTGCCCAGGGTTTGCACATACACATCTGGGAAAACAACCTGATGTCCCTTCAGAAGGCCAGAAGACCAGCGTAACATAATAGTGACTGGGTAGACTCAGAGCAGAGCCTAGTACCTTACCTCCAAAAGTGGCCATAACTAGGTACCTATAGAAGAGTAAGAAATAGGGGCAGCTTCTCTTTTCCTTCCCTCAGGAAGCTTGGAAAATAATTAATCCTCAAGCCTTTATATTGCCATTAATTCTCTGGAAAACTGTTAGGTCTCTCCCTTCCAGCCTCTAAAGGCCCAGCCACTTCCACCCAGATTGCCTATTCTAAGCCCTTTCAGAATTCCTATAACTCTGCATAGCAGGATGTGCGAAACTGCCCACCCGACTGAAACAAACCTGCAAGTGCTGGGGATCTTCCCAAGGGCCTGATTCTCACCCTACAGAATGCAAGTCAAAAGGGGGGGGGTGGTGTGGTGTGTGTGTGAGTTAAAGGTAGGGGTCCCTCATCAGAAGTGCTCACAAGCACTTCATTTATGCTTTAAATGGGACATCTAGTGGCCCCCCACCACCAGGGAAGGCAGAGTTACATTTCTGTCTTATGAAGATATTTTTTTACTTTCACGGTTTTTTTGTTCAGGGCTTTTTTCTGCAATAGTTTAAAAATATTTGTTTTGCAGGTAGTTCACATTTTAGATACTTCTCTGCTGAATTGTCACCTTTTCTCTGGTTTTGTGTATTTGCCTTCCCTATCTGACTCTTCAGTTTTACAGAGATTTGGAAGAATACCTCACAGTCCTTCAAAACTTTGAACATATCCTCCAAGTGATTTACAGCTCCTCTCGGTTTAGTGTCTTCTGAAAACTTAATTAATACTCTCTCTGTCCCACTAACAATGAATATAATCAATATATAAAGCCCAGGGTAGAGTCTTTCGATGTTTATCCAGCATGAGAGCTAAAGACTGATACTCAATCTCAAAATTTCTGTACTTGCTTGACAGTATTTACACGTGGAGTATATTTCCTTAGCTTGCTTATGGGATTGTCATGTGGGGCAGTATCAAAAGCCATACAGAAGTCTAAGCGGTTCATTTCTACTACTTACGTTCTTGTTCATGAGGCCAGCTATTTTGCCAAAGAAGAAATTTACTTATAAAGGCAAATGTGCTGATTTTGTCTGGGTTAGAGTTAATTTCTTCATAGTAGCTAGTATGAGGCTGTGGTTTGGATTTGTGCTGGAAACAGTGTTGATAACACAGGGATGTTTTAGTTACTGCTGAGCAGTGCTCACACAGAGCCAAGGGCTTTTCTGCTTCTCATGCTGCCCTGCCAGGGAGGAGGCTGGGGGTGCACAGGGAGTTGGGAGGGGACACAGCCAGGACAGCTGACCCCAACTGACCAAAGGGATATTCCATCCCATATACCATCATGCTCAGTATATAAGGGGCTCGGGGAAGAAGGAGGGAGGGGAGGGATGTTCAGAGTGATGACATTTGCCTTCCCACGTAACCATTACACATGATGGAGCCCTGCTCTCCTGGAGATGGCTGAACATCTGCATGCTCATGGGGAGTGGGGAATGAATTCCTTGTTTTGCTTTGCCTGTGTGCATGTCTTTTGCTTTACCTATTAAACTGTTTTATTTCGACCCACAAGTTTCCTCACTTTTATGCTTCCACTTCTCTCCCCCATCCTGCCGGGGGGAGTGAGCAAGTGGCTGCGTGGTGCTTAGTTGCCAGATGGGGTTAAACTACAACAGCAAAGAAGCAGCAATACCCAGTAAAATCTCTCACTGTCATCTTTATAAATTTTGAATACATACACAGCTGGATAGATATGCATCCTACCCACCATATCCGGTTCGCTGATGTTATTTAACGTACATAAAGGAATGAATATTCTTGATAAAAATATTAATTTCTATCTCAAGTTATGTTTGATGTTTTGATTTCTAAAAGTATTTGTAGTAATGTCAGGAAATCCAGTGAGCCGTTTCTTTTATGATTTCAGATATTTATTCTGCTTACATTATACTCACCAAGTATTTTCTGTTGCAGCACAAATTCTGTCTTATCAAATGATGCTAACTTAGGGTTGAAACTTACCCTGAGATGAGGAATAAATTGGAGCTAGCAGTGTTTAACATGGCACACAGTGCAAAGCTCTGCACCGACTTAATACTAAATCCATCTTTGATGTATGCTTGTGCTGTTTGGAGCACTATTTGCTTTTAACTGAGAAACGGTTCAATATTTAATGTTACCTCTAGAAAGCACAAAAGAATTATTTCTTTATTCTTTAACTAATAAAAAGAAATTTGGAAATCACTTTGGAGCATGAATGGATTACATAACAAGGGAATGAAAAGTGAATTCTTGATTTGTCTAGCTCCTTAGTCTGTGTATTTTAGCATAGTAAAATACGGCCAGGGTTTGATCGATTCTTTAAATGCTTTGGAGAAAATCTTACTGAGCAAAGCAGCTATTATATTTTGTAACTGTTCCACTGGCAGCGAACTCAGGAGAGGGGGTCAGACATGACAGAACCGAGTGCACCACCTCTGCACAGCTCCTGGGGAGACAAACTTTGGGCAGTGCTGTTCACTGTTAGGTTGTTGTCCATTGTTGAAAAGTCCACCAAGGAAGTGAGAAAAGCAGTTTGGCAACTCTCTAGACTGTTGTACTGACCTTCAAAGCAGTTCTGTCAAGGTCTCCAAAAGTGCCAAACCCTCAAGCATGGATGAGGTCTGAAGTTGGGCAAGATCAGCATTCAGAGTCATGAAGATTTCCAGCAGGTGTTTAGGCATCTTTTCCCTCTTAAATGGCAAATATCTGTGTCAACAGATAACTCTTGACACAACATGTACAGATCATGAAGATATTAGGGAGAACACTATAGTAAATGGTAGAAATTAATCAACTGTTTCTTGCTAACTCAGCCCTTTACAGAAATCCATGAAAAAGACATTTTTAACATGGATTGTAATACCATTATTATGCGGGATAAGGAAGCAGACCGCTTTTCACTTGCAGAAGCCTACTCCCTACAGCTGTGATGCTACTAGTGGTAAATACCTTGGAACTGATTAACAGTTGAAAGGACAATAAGTATTTGAAAGAGCGGAGATGGTCCCATTCTCCTCAGGCTTCAAAGTGTCTAGCTTACACACTGTGTTTGAAAAAAAAAGATAACAAGGAACACTGTGTCAGTTAAGCCTTAAAGCTGTGGTATGGTGTGAACCTCACACCTCTACTTTCCTCTTTAAATGTACGTAACAGCAACAAGCAGAATGTTGTATGAAGAACACCAATAGACCTATAGTTCAGTGAGTTTTGCTTAAAGTTAGCCAAGATATTCCACATGTGCGGTGTCATCTTTATGTTACGCATTGGCCACCCTGGTTTGGCTGGGAAGGAGTAATGCCTATTTATCTATATTTTACAGAGTTCTGAAAAATGCAACATCTAAAAAACCATGTGCATTAGCAAAGAGTTATGCTAGGACATGTGGAAAGCATAATACACATGTGTAATGTTATCCTAAGATTTCTTTGTGCTGCTGCAGATACAGGACAGTTAAAACACGTCCTGTTCATGTATGGGATGTCAGTTTGCTGGGGTTGGAAATATTGCACTTTACTAGAATGATTACCTTGAATCATCCTACAAAATAGTTTTGATAGATGCAATCAATGTTCTTCAGCCTGTACACTGCCAGCTTTGCCTCATGGACATGGCAGATCATCCACTGCTCGCTCTATTATTGAAGTGTTCACAATGCCGAACTTTGAACAGTTAATTATACATTATTCTAGTAATTTTGTTAGTAACAGAGAGTCACCAGTGCCATATTTACATGGTGTCTGTATTTTCAAACAGTGAAGTAGCTACTCCTGGGCTGTTTTTCCTCCACTGTGGGGACAGATCGAGAAGGCAGCGTTGTTAACCCACCCTAGGGAGATCTGGGTTAAGATCTGCTGCATATTGTATCTTCTCATAGTTAAGAATGGCTTCACACATCACACCTCATGGGGTTTATATATGCTGTTAAACAGCCTATGCTTCTTTCTGAGTTTGAGCTTGTTGCCTGTGTTGCAAAACAACCCTCTCTAGTTTTACAACATGAATGCGCCTGTAAGGCCTTTGTAGCTAAGCAGGGAGGGAATGCATCTCCCAGGAGAAGTTCCTGCCCATTATGCAGCTTAGCGGACAACACACCTGAACTGTCCAGCTTGGGAGACAGTAAAGGACAGCTTTCAGCCATGAGTGACTCTGTGGTCACCTAAAATAGCTTTCGGTGCAAAATTGAACTGTTCTGCCAAGCCCAGCACCAAAGTTGTTTCCCTTGTTAGTGGATCTTCTATCTCTGCAAGGAATGACTTCGGGTCTATGCTGAGGACAATGAAATTACCATTGTCTGTGTTTCTGGGCAGAACCTAGGCCGAACATGCAAGGAAGGTCTACCTGAGAGCCAGAGGTCATTTGTCCTGTGCTACCTGCCCGCTTCCCAAAGTGCCCACGTTTCCCCAGAACAGCGAAGGAGACTAAATTGCCAATGTCTTGCAGCTCATGTCATACTTTTTTAAGTGTTAGCCCTGGAATAAATGCTTGATAACAGAAATAGAAGGAGAAAAGAACTTTATCTAAGGCTTATATGGTTTGGTATTTTGTAGCTGAGAGGGGAAAAATGAAAGCAAGCTGCAATGGGAAATTACATTCGAAGTCTGATATCCCGATTGTGAAATAGAAAGGAATGGATGAAATTATTGGGAGACACAAAGTTCAATTTCATATCACCTGATCTTAATGTAGTGACAGCTACTTGTGTGAATTTCAGGCTAATTTTCCCTTGCTTCTCTCCTGCAAGATTGCAATCACGCTGCAGATCCGGCTCCAAGGCTCGCAGGGATTACTGGTGAGATACGGCCTTTTCTGAAGTGTGGAACACACTATGAAAAGCAGAGAGAGAGACTAATCTCAAGCATCTCTGCTTGGGAAGTAGAAAATATTTCTGAACAAGAAAGTGCTAGGTATCTGTGGAAATCACAATCTCAGCCGCTTGCCGCCTGTTCCACAGCAACAGAGCGTGGGCCTTTGTACTTAACCTGCGGGCAGGAGGGGACGGACCTGGGCAGGTCAGAGAGCGCCGCAGCGGTGCGCTGCAGTGGCTGTGCTTTTTGTCCTGCGTTTCCAAAGCCTGTACTGACCAGTGCAAGTGAGGGCTTCAAAACCATGCAGTCCACCCGGTCTGCCAGGCCAGGGCATTCTGAAGGTAAGAGGGGAGGAATTAGGGCTAGAGGGGACAATGTGCAACCGGCCTCTGGAGCATTTGCAGTTTTCTTCTTTGCCTGAGGGAATTCAAGCTCAGACAGGTTATCACCCAAGGCAGCCACCAGGCTGGGGAGGAAGCAGTGCAGGGTCTACAGGGAGCATGGTCTACCCTTTCCTGCCATAGCTGTTCATCTTCTTTGAGATTCACTCACCAGCTCTGCATAGGTGAAGCCAGAGTCTGGTGACATGTGGCGTGGGAGACCCAGGCTTCAGTTTCCAGGATGATGCATGCACTTCACATTAGCTAGTTGCTAGGAAATATTATCTATCCCCACTCTGAAAAAGTGTTTGCTGTTTCTGCATTTTGATGGCATCCCCATCTGATACTGTACAGTAAGTTCCATTCGCAAAAGCAAGGCAGGGCACGGCCTGGGGTTGATCTCCTGTAGACCTAGCAATAAGCTAAGCTTTGAGTACCAAGCTGGATGCATTTTGAGATAAGCAGGAGCAGAAAATTCAGAAACTTGTGAGACATTGCACTAAAATATGAGGTATCTGTGGAATCTGCACAAAGCCAAAGATGTTCAAGGCCAGGTTAGATGGGGCCCTGGCCAACCTGATCTAGTGGGTGACATTGCTGCCCATGGCAGGGGGGTGGAACCAGATGATCTTTTAAGGTCCCTTCCAACCCAAGACATTCTATGATTCTATGTTCAGGCCCATAACTTTAGACTTCAGGATGTAGTTACACCAATATTACTAACCTGCTCTGAAATGTAATAAATACAAAAATTCATTCCTGCTTGTAGACAATACTGCAACTGTCCATTGCAAAGTGAAGACTTTTTCATTGGAAAAATACTGATTTTTAGGGGTTGAAACCTCTCTCATAAGTTTCATTAAAACCTAAATAGAGGGTATTCCTTGGTCCAGAGATACTATTTTTGTTCAAAAACCAAAGGAAAAAGAAAAAAAATCTTGGCCAAAAGACAACCATTGATCTATCCATTGGGTCTATCCAATCCAGCTCTATCCATTGAGCCACTGGTTGTTTGGAGTTCGTGGTACTCTATGCTCAGAACATATCAAGTAGGTTTTGCGTTTTTAACCTGAATTACTTCTGAGAGCTTCTTTCGTACAGTTCCACAGCAACCATACTGGCAGAGCCGGCACAGGTACGAACAGCAACAGCAGGAGAGGGGCAAGCTGCTGGCAGAGAATGTGAGACTCCTCCCAGACCACTTTGCCTTTGGATAAATCTCTTGAGTTTGCCTCTTGAATGGGAAATATTTGCTTAGCTGCGAGAGAGTGTAGATGTAGAAGCTCAGCATCCTCACACACTTCAGTATTTCAGTCAGCTATTAATCCCAAAGAAAAACATTTCTCAGGGATAAACAGAAACATTTAAATCCCTGTATGGCTATTATTATTTTAACATGTACTTTGTCTCAGCAGAAAAGCTGGCTCTCCTTTTACACAGAGGTCTACATAGATGCGGAGAAATTAATAACAGTTTTATGAATAGAAATGCAGCAAAGTGCTCCAAAGAGAAAATGTATTTTGTTTGGACTCTTGCTTATAGGAGTGGTAAAAGACAGTATTTTTAAAATGTGATAAAACCTTTGCTTTCCTTCTCTGACTTTGATGGTAGATTGGAACCTGCAGCATCTTTTTAAAAAGGTTTCTAGTGGAAACGGCCAGACATTCTTATATTCAGCAGATCAAGTGATTGCCCTCACAATGCAGCCCAGCATGGAAAAGTAACAGCAGTTTAGGAGACTAAAGGGAAGTGTGGACTATCCCCAGAAGCCATTACATTAGTGAAGTTTATCTCAGCCAGGTAATTCACATAAGTCAGGAGCTGAATGGAGTTTACTACTGAAGTAGGAGCGGTATGCACAGTGCTATTTTTATAGTTTTGTAGCTAAGGCATTATATTGTGCTAAGAGCTAAAAAGTCCTCTTTCTTTCCTGTGGGAGCCAAATTAGATAATAGCAATCAGAAGCAATTGTTTCCCACGACATAGATAACTTCTTGTCTGCCTCTTGGCATTTATTTTCATGAGCCTCAGCTTCTCTGGAAAGGCTGCAAGCAGGGCTCTGTTCCTCCAGCTTGGTAGGAGGAAACGCAGGGGAATACCCGTGAAGACAGTCCCTTATCAGGGACCATGGTTACCTCACTGGAAAGGAAAGTTCTGGCTGCAGAGGGGCAAGAGGCGAACGCTGAAGATGGCATTCTAGGCAGATGGGTCTTCAAAAATCTGTCCTTTTTTGGGAAACCTCTAATTTCTGGAGCAATTGTATTTTTCTGCTGTGGACAGCAACGGCCCAGCTTTGTAGTGTGCCAGGAATGACAAGCGGTCCTCTGAGGGAGAGACACTTACAGTGCAGCACTTTGTAAAACACTCTTTAATCGCAGCAAGTTGGCAGCCGTCTTCTTCATGGCACCTCAGTGGTTTCGGTCCTCAACCCTGACCGCGGTTTATTGTATCCTGGACACTACAGATTCTGGAGTTTACCAAAAGTAATCCATTTTCAGCGCAGAGGCATTGCTGAGACAACAGACCCCACTCCCTAGCACAGCTGGAGCCTACTGGTTTCTAGTTTGGGGGCCACACAAGGACACAGGGTGTCTATGAGATCACTAGTCCGAAGGCCCGTTAAATTGTTGGAACATACCCTGCTGAGGTGGGAGCACTCATGTCTTTTTATCGAAGGTTTTCAGATGTACCCAGAGCTACTGGAATTCCAAGAGATGCTTTTGAGATGCAAGAAAGCACACAGGCATTCAGGCCAGATACGCACCTGAATTCTGTGAACCAGCACTCCTTCACATGTCCTCCAAAAACGGAGAGGAAGGAAGGGCGCAGTTATAATCTTCACTGAAAGTGAAGGTACTGCCAATGCAGCTCATTGATGGAATCGTTCAGGACGGTGCTGCCAGGAAGGCAGTGGGTTTTGCTTTAACAATGTGACTGATCTGGGCTGAACTTGATTCTGTTGTCCACCACAAATGGATATAATCATGATGAATTCCTTTAAAGCACTACACCTCTGTTCGCTGCTGCAAATTATGGCCCAAGAGATTTTCTTTTTCCAGCCTATGGAAGTTATAAGTGCTCCAGGGGCAGACCTGCATCTTTCAGCAGGTGCCAATCACCACAGCTTCAGGTGCAATCGGAGCTGGCTGAGGGACCTCAGCTTGCTACTCACATATTAGCCTCTCAGTCTTCGTAAGGCTACTGTTTTAATTGCAATGGTGATTTGAGCTCCATTAATCAGGAATTGTTTGGGGTTTATCCATGTATCCAAAAATTATTCGCTTAAATGAATTAGAGAAGAGTAGAGGAAGAAGAATTTGCATTATTGATGGGAAGAATTAACAACTTCTAGCCACCCAGCAGCACAGTAACTGGGATCTGGGACACATACAAATGCCACAGGCACAAATGCTGTCAGTTTCATGCGTAGGCAGATAGTCTCAACATTTTTGGGTGGAGATAACGCTGAGACAAAAGGATTGGCATGGTGTGAACAGAACACTCCAGTGTCTGGCAGCAGAGCAGCGCTGTTGTGCTCTCTTATCTACAAGATGTCTATGACTGTTTCCTGCATCTGGAAAGGTGCTGATGTCTCTAGAAAATAAAATTGAGAGGTGATAGCAGCAGCAGAGAGATCTATGAAATATTTGTATGTTTCTCCCAAAGCCTTTCAGCTGCCTTGAGAATTTTATTTATTTATTGACCTTGTGGAACCAGCATGGAGAGCTAGATTCTGGTCTGATGACTGAGGGTGCTTTCAAGGGTACTTTGAAGGTATTGAAAGGAAAAAATACCTCTTGCAAGTCCACTCATTAGGTCCCATGCCATCCTAGGAAAGTGCTTTCAGCTAGAAAAGTGGTTAGGCCAGCTGTGTGACTGGGGATTGTTGCATCCACACTATTTAGATTCGGCTCTCTCCTGTCATCCTGCCTCCAGAACAAGCTCTGTAATGGGAAATGTAGGTTTCTCCTGTTCCTTATCTGTGTCACAAAGAAAAATGCTGACAGTAATGTGGCACTAAGCGTAAGACCTTGGGCTTGCACAGCCTGATTCCTAGACGTTAGGTCATTCAGCTTAGCTCATTCCAGTAGCCATGAATACCCATTTTGTAAAGCAGAGTGAGAAGAAGGCTGCAAACACTGGTTTGGGGAAGAGTGGGAGAGGATGGCTGTTCTTTGCTACGTAGTGTGTAAGCTGTTGACACCTTCCCGGCTACTGCAGAGCTCCAATAATGAGTGAGTGTCATTGTCGTGGTTCAGCCGCAGCCGGGAGCAGAGCACCACACAGCTGCTCCCTCACCCCCACTCCCGCCCCACGGGACCGGGCGGAGAATGGGAGACAAAAGCAAAACCTCACAGATTGGGATAAGGACAGTTTACAGGGACAGCAAAGGGAGAGGGAAAGAACAACAGTACTTATAGCAGAATATACAAAACTGGTGATGCACAATGCAGGTTCTCACTGGGAAACTGGTCTTGAAGGCATTGGGATCCATCAGTGCTGATCACTTTTTAAGTGCCACCTCCTAAGAGCTCAGGAACAGGCGATTCCAAAATGTCACAAGTCAAGCAGGTGGGGCAGAAGGCCAGCCTGGCTGAACAGGGATCTTCTAGAGCTCAAGCAGAAAAAGAAAGGGTATGGCTGCTGGAAGCAGGGTCAGGCAATTTTGGAGGACTACAGGGATGCTGCTCACCTCTGTAGGGAGAAAAATTGTGCGGCCAAAGCTCAGTTAGAGTTGAAGCTGGCCAGTACTGTGGGGGACAATACAAAGGGTTTTTTAAAATATGTTTATAACAAAAGGAGGACCAGAGAGAACATTGACTCATTACTTGATGAGAATGATCACCTTACAAACAGGGGCATAGACAAAGCAGATTTTTAATGCCTTCTTCACCTCTGTCCTCAACACCAGTGATGGGCTCTGGGACCCCAGATGCCCCAAGCTGGAGGACAGTGGTAATAATAAACTCCCAGCCAACCCCAAACTTGTGCGGGATTTGCTGTTCCACCTGAATGCATACAAGGATACATATATATCCCAGGATACTCAGAGAGCTGGCTGATGACATTGTGAGACCTCTCTCAATTATTTTTCAATGGTCTTGGGAATCTGGAGAGGCCTCGGGTGACTGGAAGCTGGCAAATGTTGTTCCAATTTTCAATAACTATGGTAGCTGCAGGAGTTGATGTGATGTCCCCAGGAAGCTGGAGCTGCCTGCCCGAGGCACATCCACCGTCAGCAGCACACTGGGTTCCTGTCTCGCCTGCTCATTAGCTGGTGGCCAGCAGCCCAGGGCTGCAGGTCGTGGGGCTGTGATGGAGCTGAGGGCGAGGGACCTGAGCTACTCTGAGCCCTGGAGGCTCCTCACCGCCCCCCCCAACCCATCTCCATGGGGAAGAGCAGCCCCAAAGTGCCCCCTCAGCTGACGGGTATCCCAAAGACCCCTTTGTCCCAGCCAGACCCCCACGTGCTCAGTACTGTTGGAGGAATGACTGTATCTGTGAAGAGCATCACCACTGTCTTTCCCCACGGCATACGCGGGGGGTCGGGGGAACGCTGATGCACCTGGAATGTCTTTTGGAGAAACCTGTTCAATAAATCTTGAGCCTCAAGGCCAGGAGAGGGAGGGGAGAAGAACTGACTCCACCACTGGAGCGATGGGGCTGGTTCTCCATTCCCAGGGGATCAACAGGACAGCCTGGGCAGGGCTGTGTGCCCACAGCAGGGTGCTGAGGGACAGGGAGCAGCCAAAAACCTGCCCCTCTGCAGCTCAGTACATCTCTTACACCAGCCAGGGCAGCCCTGGCTGAGGCCAAGCTCCGGTCTGCAGCCACCCCAAGCCCGCGGCCAAATGTTGCCCCTGCCTTGGGGTGAGGAGCTGCCGGGCACGGGCCACACAGCCCACAGTGCCACACAGCACGCAGACCCCAAATACGGACAGGGCAGATGTGGGTGTATGCAGATATATAGATGCCCCCACCCTCTGTCTCACTGGCTCCCTGTGCAATAAAGGAAATAAAAGCCCCCCCCAGCAGGGTGGCAGCCCAAGACCCCAGACCCTGCCCCCTCCCC
>VWZZ01006572.1:582977-606486 GCA_013399095.1 Psophia crepitans | reverse complement strand
TCCGCGAGTCCTTTCAGCTCCGGGAGGCGAGCCGTGCTTGCCCGGGCTCTGCCTGCCCCCCCCGCACCACGGCCGGTCACCGAAAAGCAGAGCGCACGCACTCCCGGCCGTCACCCGCAACGTGGCCGCAGGCGGCTGCCGCGCTGGGTGGCACCGCCGCAGTCCCCGGGCGCACCGAGCGGGCCCTCCTCGCAGTTCCCCGATCCCCCGGCTCTGCGGGAGGAGGCAGGCAGCAGGTCAGAGCCGGTGCTGCTCAGACCCCCACCGCCCGGCCCCGCCAGGGGTGGGGGCACCCGCAACCAGCGGCACCCACCGGCTGTTCGTGCCCCCCGCAACGCAACGCCTCCCGGTAGCGGAGCCCGACGCCTTGGTAAAAACCACCGAAGCAGGGCTGGGGGTGCTCCCCACGGAGCGCTAATACCGTCCCGGGGCGGGCAGTGCCACCGCGCTGCTGCAGCCATCGCAGGGGCACCGGGGCAGCCAGCGAGAGTTTGCGGGGAAAAGAGGTGCCGCGCCAGCAGCGCGGGACTGTGAGAAAGCCATTCAGCACTGCCCGGAGGGCCTGGAAACCCTTGCTGCGAGTGCTGATGAAAACTGAGCAACCCTCGCCCTCACGCAGCAGGGTAACCGTAGAAAGAAACACAGAGAAGTCAGTTTTGTACTAAGGGAGAAGAAGATACGTGTTCCTCAGAGATGGATGCGTCCATCCTGCGAAGAAGCGAGAGCCAACAAACGGAACAATCTGCAGGCTGGTGTCAGCCTGCCACACGTGAGGTTAGGGAGAGGAACGAACCCCAAGGACAGGTTTGCAATGGCAGCAAGCTCCGGCTCTGCATGCGGGCATTCCCTGCTGCGCCACAGACAGTCAGCAAAACACCTTCCGTAGTGGGAAATGAAGGCAGGAGGGAACGCAGGCCTAAAAGCCATTCCGGCCGGGTGGCCGGCAACAGCAGTCTGTCCAGTTCAGACAGAAGCCCAGCAGTTTTTTTAAGATGCCGTGTTCAGAAATGAGCTTAGAAGCACCCAGGGCTTGCCTGTGCCTTGAGCCACCGACCTGCTGCACACCCTGCCGTGCTGCAGACGGGGCGCGGGACTTCACGTTTGCAGGCTGAGAACTGCGTCCCTTATCTGTGCGTTTAACAGCTGGCAGCGGCTGGTGCCAGTGTTGGATGCGCTGAGAATCACCTCGCCTGGTTTAAGGGCAGGCACTGAATTCTAAAATGATGGATGACTTTATTGACCAAAATCACTTCCCACATAGCACTAAAATCTAAGGATAAGGGAGTTTTTTGTAAACTTTGGCCTGACCTCTCCTTGTAGCAGGACTAAGGATCTCAAACCTGTTGACTGATTCTAGCTTTGTGACCTGGTAAATGCAAGGTACCAAGAGCCCTGCACTGACAGAAAAGCCCTCGACTGTTCTGGAAGGAAAACATTAATTCTGCCTTTAGAAGGGGAGAGTTGCCCTACTGTTTGTTTCCTACTGCCACTAAAATTGAAACCTAAAATCCTCAGGTTCATGGTGATGGAGACCATGGAACGCAGGTGCAAAAATTAGAATAAACCTTTTCAGAGCTGAAATGCACGGATAACTTGCAATAGGTGCGTGCAGTAGTAGTTTCCTGTATTTTCACTGGAGTCTTGGAGTGATGGTGACCAGGTAAAATCACGGTTTGTGCTAATTGGTGACAAAAGGGATCCTCAGGAAAAGGGAGAGGACAAAAAAGGACAGCTTTGTGAAGAACTGTTCTTTTGTAAGAGCAGGCAGGCTTTGTGTCGACTTAAAATCACCAATCTGCTACACAAGCTCCACAAAATTCTGCACTCACACATGGATACCAGCTCCCAGAGCATCTCTTCTCTGACCATTTTACCATGGTTCTTTACCCAGAGTGACACTTGGTGACTGAGGACAGGTTTTTTTCATTTCAGACCTGCTCTAAATTACATCAGCATCATAGCAGCATGTCACAGCCATGCAGGGGCTTACCCATGGTCCTGGTTTAAAAATCTGGTTATCTGGAGATTCCATTAACCTCTTCTCCCTACACAGAAGTCATTACAAATCCATAACATCAATAGTTTTACCATCCCTGTTTCCATCAGGTCCAGTTGTCCTCTCACAGGACAGGGACAGTTTTAGCATCCCTGTTTCTTCTGAAATCAAGCCCAAACCTGCATGCCTGGGATGCTCACAGCACCTGGGCCTTCACAAGACTTTGGCTGGCCTCACACCGGGCAAAGGCCAAAGCTGGTGGTGGGGATGACCAGAGGGGTCTGTGGGTGCCACAAACCCACTTAGTACAGGGAACGAGTTGTTAGTGGAGAGAGGCTGAAAGCAAAGTCATTCCAAGTACCTTCCCTTAGGAGAAACACCCAGGCAGCTGGCCCAGACCTCGGCAGTCAAATGCAAATGCCAAGCTTTCTCTCACCTGAAATCAAAAGTATGTGGGAAAGGCCAAAAGCTTCTTTACAAGAGCCTCAGCCTCTGCTTTTTAGATGCTGGGAAAAAATAAAACAAAATGTGTAGAGCTCTGTCTGTGACTCAATCTCTTCCTGCACCCTTCCTCTGACTCTGAGTGCTGGGAAGGTTCCTCCTGAAGGTGAGTCTGACACTGCTGCAAGGGCTGGTCTTGGTTTGGGGAGACCTGGAAGGATGTGGAGCCATGAACACTGGTCCTTTTGTGGTCTTGGCTACAGAACGAGGGTGAATGAGGCTCCGTGGAGAGATGAGCCTCCACCAAAGCATATTTGTGGCAGGACCTGTGACCCCGTGGGGGACCCAGGCTGGAGCAGTCTGTTCCTGAAGGTCTGCACCCTGTGGAAGGAACCCACACTGGAGCAGTTCGTAAAGAACTGTAGCCCATGGAAAGGACTCACGTTGGAGAAGTTCATGGAGGACTGTCTCCTGTGAGAGGGACTCCACGCTGGAGCAGGGAAGGAGTATGAGTCCTCCCCTTGAGAAGGAAGGGTCTTTGTGACCTTGGCAACACCTCTGGTGTAGAGGGACCATCATCCACATCATCTATTGACTGGCCTTGCACATCCAGAGGCTCATACTTGTTATACAAAGGCATCTGGGAAGGCAAGGTGGGCAAGGAAGGTGTTCACCTGCCACCCGTAACATGTGAGCACGGGCCTACAGTGGGTCTGTTTGCCAGCAGTCCGTTTCTTGGGAAGTTCTTCTTGTGCCTTACAGTTCATTTACCTTCGTGAGTAAGATGTTTTCATCCAAATGTGTAAGTGGTGATATGAGCTACAGAGATAAAGGTCTTTCAGTGCTGTCTTTTATGTGGTTGTTTAGTATACACCAGATGACATAGAATGAATGGTTTCTTGGTGGGGAGGTTCACCCAGGACTTTTGCCTGTGTATTGCCATATTGGAGTGAACTCACTCCAGTGAACTTGCCAATCGTGGGACTAACCTGTGCCTACCTGACAAGGAAAATACGGACAGCAAGGGACTGTATACATAGAGAAGCTCTCTGATGATAGTGGTAATGCAATGAATGTCAGCGTGCAGGTGATGGGGAAGAGAGAAAAATATCCCTGTGGTAAGGATGCTGAATGTAATTTTTTGAGTTATATAACTTAGTTTATTTGCGCATTTAGACCACTCATTTTTTATAAAATTTCATTTTCTTATAAACTTTACGCTATTTACAGTCTGTTTAATGGTCTCTGCTTGGACGCATGAAAAACAAATCTCTCATCTCTTGTCCTTCCAAAGGCAGGAAAAGAGGTACCTGCCTTTGGAATAATATATGGATGAAAAAGACTACCTGCCCAGCAGATGTGCTGGGAAGGACAGCCTGGGAACCATTAAGTATAGCAGACATGAGAACTAAAGAATGCTCTTTCTAGGCTGGCTATTTTTTATCTGATCACTGGATTTACATCCCTGTAAGCCAGATGGATCTGACAGCATCAGATAGTCTGTAGGTCTGAGTTTCATTCATCAGGTTGTGCTTTCCCAATTTGAAACCCTTCCCTGAAAGGTCAGGATCCACACTCCAACTGCAAACACCTCATACATCATGCCAAGATGGTCAGAAACTTACATGCAGTTTTGCTAAATCCAGTTAGCTGCCGTTAGCTGAACTCTGAAAAATAAGGTGAGGAGTAAAGACGGCGAGAATTTCTTGTTGTATTTCAATTCTAAACAGCACTGGAGAGTACGGGATGTATGCAAAGCAGTTAACTCCTGAATTTACTCTTTAGATTTCTGGAAGCCTTATTACACCTCAAGAGTCCTACACGTAGATGGAGCCTACACTGACTTCAGAATGGGAGCTCTGGTCTGCACTGTAGTAGTTACTGTCACAGCAGTAGTTGCAGTACAAAAGAAAGGGAACTTGGGAGCTGGCACAGATGGGTTTCCCCATAGTGTCCGACTAGACATCGCTACAAGAGTGAGTTCTGCAAATCCTGCTAAATTTTCTTTGAAGCCCATATGTCATTTAAAGGGGGATTAGAAGGAATCTGTTCCTAGCTGGAGAACTCACTAAAGCACCTTAAGCCTGCACATGACAATCTGTATCCAGCCCATATGTTGGCAGATGTAGCTTTAAGCCCACAGGGGGACATGAGGTTGTTGGGCAGGGGGGAAGGGGGACAATTATTTGCCCAGTAAAATTTTAAAAGTTGCCTTCATGCTGTCTAGCAAATTTTTCCATTGCTTTCTGTGGAGTAAGTGTATTTTGTAACCAGTGTCCTATTTCATCAGTTCCTCTTTCTGCTGTGAACAGCAGTGGCAGTTACTTGCGGTGAAGGCAGCTAGCACGGGGCTTATGGGGGTTATTGGGAGGCAATCGCTGACTGGAGACTGGAGAGAAGCTGAGACAGGACCTCAGGGGAAAGCGCAGTTCATCTTGGTGCTGACATATGTGCACTGTCACTAAGGCAGCAGCTTGCCATGTCCACCCCCAAGCAGAGCTGGGAGGTGTTGAGACTGAGCAAAACAGAACCCCTGAGAGCTCACAGCTTTGGGCATGGTTGCCACAAAAGCAGGTTCATCTCCCAGGCGTTGTTCCATTTCCCGCATGTCCAGATTGGCCCTTTTGCATTACTGAAGAAACCATCCTTATCTAAAAGACAGTATTCATGCCTGAAGTTGAGTGTGAAGACTATAAGGTGTGAATCATAGAATCATTAAGGTTGGAAGAGACCTCAAGGATCACCCAGTCCAACTGTCCCCCCACCACCTATTACCCACTAAACCACGTCCTTCAGTACCACATCTAACCTTTCCTTAAATAGCCCCAGGGACGGTGACTCCACCACCTCCCTGGGCAACCCGTTCCAATGCCTGACCACCCCTTCCAAGAAGAAATTTCTCCTCATCTCCAACCTGAACCTCCCCTGGTGCAACTTGCAGCCGTTCCCCCTAGTCCTGTCACTAGTTATCTGCGAGAAGAGGCCAACTCCCAGCTCACCACAACTTCCTAATGACAGGACTCAGAGCCATTAAGCCCCACCATACCACACATCCTGGGAGCCAACTGATGTTGCAGCATCGCAGTGGCAAAGAAAGCGTGCTGCTTAGTCTGGATCTGGGATGCAGGAAGAAAACTTTCCCTTTGTGCCCAGAACACAGACAGAGTTTCAGAACTGTTAAATTGCAGGAAGCGAGCGATGGAGAGGGAGGCAGGCTTTCAAAGAAAGTGTGTGGTGGGATGGTAAAACTCCAGCAAAGCAAGTATGTGATATCCAGAAGGGATCAGGGCACTGATTAACTCCACATGTCACAACAAAGACTAAGAGAGAGAAATCTGCTTAAATGTGGGCAGACTGAGCTGCAGCATTAGGGGGACCCAGCATGTCTTTCACACAGATCCTCATCCCTCAGAAGCAAAAATTCAGCTCCATCTCTCTAGGACCCCCCTCTAACTGCTCTGAAGCCTTCAAATAATCCCCTAGCCAGAAGCTCTCCCCAGTGTGCTCTGCAGACTACAAGCCGTTTCAGTTGGGGAATGATAACTGATTGCCAGAGAATATAAACACCTCTACTTCTAGTCAGGATTCACATCCTTCCTGATGTTGCTTTTCCTTGCTTTTTCTCTCCCATTACTTCTGCAGGGCTGCACAGGGTCTCAGGAAATGGCTGGAGAGCATGATCTCATGAGAAGCAGCAAAATTATCTTTTCTGTTCCATGGTACAATTTTAGCCAGGAATTCCAGAGTTCCCTGCTTGCACACAGGAGATAGTTGTATGTGAAGGGCTCAGTGTTCTGTTGCAGCGTACCCTATAGTTTTATAAGGTGATGTAACTTTTTGTGGTAACTTCAGAGCTCTCATCTCCAATTTCCTGTGCTTAAGGAATGGATTCTCTGTCTGCTTTGCAAAGGCAGTAATGGCTTTGCAAGGTGTGAGGCAGAGGAGGGTTGAGACGTTGGTTTTGCTTTTGGTGGAGCTTTCTCAGAAAAATGCTACCTAGCTCACTTTGCTGATACTTGATGGAGTAGCAGTCAAATTTTACGTTGTTAGTGTATATTAATGAAGCATATATCCCAAAGAACACTGCATTTCATGAGCCCTGCACCTCTCTGCCTAGTTGCATATGCCACAGAAAACCGGTGACTTCCATTTAGAGCTACTGAAAAGTACCACGTAGGAAAAGATTGCAGTTTCTCAAGTTGTTTCTATTTGTGAACAATTTGAATAGTATCTTTTTTTTTCATGTGCTGCATGATTTTTAAACTCAGAAACACCATGTAACTAACTTGAAATTTCATTTTCCTTATTACCATTGTCACAAAAAAATCATTACTACAAACGAAAAATGTTCGTAAGTAGTCAATTAAAGAAAGCTTTGAAAAATCCAGCCAGCAGATCGTTTTAAAGAAATTGCTTTTGAATAGGCTATTGTGTTTCAATGAAAATAGCTCCATAGGAAGCTCACCACATGTAGTTCTGTGTATTTTCTACAGAATAATAACATTTTTCTTGTTTCTGAAACAGGACCTGAATGACCACTAAAGTCCTAAAAATCAGGAACACTGCCTTCAGTAAAACAATGATCATTACTATTATGCTGCATCTCTCATCAGTATGGCTATTCTAGGCTTAACAAACAGTAAAATGCTAATTAAAAGGATATTTTATTTTCCTGTAGTGTTTTCTAAATTCCAGTGTGGTAAGTTCTTTAAATTGGTGCCTTTCAACTGTTGAAAGCACTTTGAGAGATGGGAAATTTACACATATATTGTTCAGTATCTCAGTATTAAAAGTAATAGTAACTGTCACAGCAATGCCACAAACCAGAAGGGGAGAAAGGAACCTCATAGCAAGCCTTCTCTGAAAGTGTCTGTCATCTTGAATTTTAAAGCTGGCATAAACAGGAGTAAATTGTTCTCCACGGGTTACAAATCTCTCCCAATAAAAAGGCACACAAGAACCACAGAGGAAAGGGTGGTTTGGGAGGGCAAACCAAAACCATTCTGGTCTTCCAGACCATCTGTACTCCAGCAACACGGCTTCCAGGCAGAAGCCAGTTGTCTTGCTTTATTTTTGTTTCTCCTTCAGTTGCACTTTCCAATAAAACTATGAAATGCCAGGAAAGTGATTTTCAGAAATGTACTGGTAGCTATACCACAGGTGTGCATTGCTAACACATGGTGGTGAGAGAAGTGGGGTGGCAGAGAAGTGTATGGAGAGAATCACGTTATCCAAGGCAGCGTGGTAAATTCGCATACTGGACACAAGCCAAATTTGGAAATGCACACGTGGGGCAGAAGAAAAACTCCCAGGAGTTTTGCCTGCCTTCTGTGAGTGATAAGTTACCCATTATCAGGTAGGTGGTGGTGTAGAAACTCATGGTCCTTGCCTTGAGCTAGGCTTTTATGTTCAGCGGTTTGTGGTCTGTGCCCCTCTGTCTCTGGAAGGAAAGATGACCTTATCATTAGCAAATCAGCCACAGCGTTAGAAGACCAGACCTTAAAAATGCTTAGACGACTCAAGAGTAGGTCTTTTCCTGATACAGATACCTAGTTCTGAGAGCACCAGCTAAGACAGTGTCTTAACTGAGCAATGATGTCTTGAGCAGTGTGTTTCTGAGGAAGGAACTGGGCACCCTCAGTCACTGCTGCTGTCAGGACCCGGCCACCCACCTCTCAAGAAGAAGGGCATGGGAGCCATAGGCTTCATTCTCCCTGTGGAATATTAGTTTCTGACTGTAAACAGTAAATTGTAATCTCTAAAGTGTGTTTGGGAGGTGGGCTGGCTGATGTGCTAGATTAAACTTTAATTAAACTTTATCGTCTATTTCTCATTGTTTGAGCAGGGCAATTTGGGAAGTTATGTCCCTCTGCTTCAGCTGGGTATTTTTATCTCCCCTTTAAAGATGATCAATTTGACAGCTTCAGAGGGGTATAAAAAGAAATGTTTGCAAGGTCTTGACCAGAAAGGAGCTATTTGCATGCCACCATATGACATTATTTTTGTAATCCCCAGTAAAGATTTGTGCTTACTCTTGTCTAAAAATTTTGAACAGTTTTTAAGACATCAATCCTAGTAGCAGTGCCCCTTTGAGGATTTTGCTCCTTTGGATGAATGAACCAAAACCCCTAAAGCTTTCTGGTTTGCTTCTGCTGGGTCTGATAATAATGTTTAAAGCCCATCGCTGCCTGATCCTATGGAGAGTAGAGAAGATCAGAATGATGCTCCTGAGCCACAGGTGATGGAAAAGTCATCTCTGCAATGGATGGTTATGGGACTCTTTCCTTGTTCAGCTAGCTAAAATCAGGCACAGCTCTTTTGATGAGACGTGGAGTATGGTTTTGGTTTTTCTGCCTTCCGTACAAGAACACACAAGAAGTCTTATGGCAACTAGGACCAGCTGTTGCAGTCATGAATTTTTATGAAGGGCTTTCTGGCAGCCACATTAAATAATGCCTTTAGTCCACATATTGACTCTCTGAAGTAATTTTTATATTATCAACACTGCAGATGGGTGATTTGCTGCAGCACTGTATGTCCTTTAAAGTTATGGGCTCCTACAACAAAAGGCTCTTCCACTTGTCAATGTTTTTGAGTTTGCAGTTTCTCTTCCGCTCAGGGTGATGCTAGCACATAGAAGAATTATGGAAGGGAGAGGAGGAGGGAATATTCTTTCACATCCCCCGAGGACTCAGTTATAATATCAGTTTTAACACCAGTTGAATTTCTTTACGTGTTACTACTCGTTCTAACTTCCAGGCTATTGGAATTTTTCACACTTGTAACTTCTTTGAAATGGACTCTAAAAATGAGTGTCACCAAGAGCTGACCCTTCAGTGACTGATATCTCAGCCCAAATGGGCCCATATCATGTCATTCAGCAATACAGAAGGACAAATTCCGTTCCCCGTTATGTGCATCCCTAGCATGCTTCAAGACTCATGATGGGAAAGCTGTAAGTGTTGTAGCAGATGCTATGTACAGGTAAATGAAAGCAGAATCTATTGTGTAGAGTGCAGGGGAGGCCTGTTGGTAATGTCTTCTGGAAAAAAATCCCATAGGGCTCAAGCCAGTAGGTTCATTTCATTGTAGCCATGCTATATTCTTCTCCATGACATTTGTTAAAATATGAATTCTGTGGTTTTCACCTTAAATTGTGTGGCATTGTAGAATACCAGAATCCAGAGTAAGTTCCTTCTGTAATCAAGTTAAATAATTAAAACTATTGGGGTGATCATTCACTGATGATATAACCACCACTCTTTTTTTGCTAGCGTTCTTTTTATTTCAAGAGGCCATGTCCTACTGGTACTCTGCAGCTCATCTTGATGCTGTGAAGTCTGGTGGTTGCAATTGTAAAGGATGCTCATAAATGTTCTCCTAACTGTTAGAAACTGGTTCAGGGAGTGATTTTTATTTCTGGGTCTGTTTTTTGAAAGCACACCGAACTGTGTGTGTGATGATGTTCTTACTTTGGAGCTATGGATTGTCTGACAGCTACACAGAAATAAGCTGGTTCTTTACTGAATGGCTTGTCCTGTAGGAAACAGAAAAAGGGAAGTGGGAGCATAGAATGCAAATGATCACGTACAGCTACAAAAAGCATCAGTGACAGAGCCAGGAAAATAACTTTGCTCCTTGCTCTCTAGTTCATTAGAGCTATCAATACCTATTGACAGCATTATCTCCAAGGTTTCATGAAACATCTTTTGTTTTGTCCATGTCTCCTGGCAGACACACACCATTCAGTTGTGTTTTCCTGCAGTTCTGATTTATATCCTCTGCAGGGTGGACAAGGCCTGTGGGATTTATAAAACTGCAGTCCACTGATCTGTCATATACTCTAAGAAAACAGTGTGTAATCACCTACCTGCCTTTGCTTTTGAAGCTGCTCAGTACAGGCTTGGGGTTTTTCTGTGTAGGCAACCCAGAGAATTTCAAAGTGTCTTTCATGCACATGGATTTCACTCTGTTCCTTGCTGGTGTTCTTCCTGTTTGATTACAGCACAGCTGTACAGAGCTTAAACCGCAATAAAATGATTTAGTGAAGCTGTACATAAGAGGAAAACAGAAATACTTAGGAACTGCAATCCCCCTTAATTATCCTCTGCAGCCTGTAGTTTTGTTGTTGCTTTTGTGGTTGGACTTCTTTAGCCAGCCGGTCCACCCTTGTTTATTCAAATGCCCTCCCTCCTTCCCTTTCCCAAAGCATAATATTTGAGGGCATTTCTTAAGAAGCGGGAACCTTCTTAGAGCTGAGCATTGCCTTAAGTGAGAATACTTTCAAGGATAACCTTTAATCTGTGTGGGCGAGTAACACTAAAGAAGGCCCGTATGTCCCTGCCCACAAGCAGACAGAGGGAGAAAAGGAAAAAGCGACCTTGGAAATGGGAGCCAGTGTTGACTGTTCAGCAAAAGCAAAAACCATTTTGGCTTTGATCACATCAAACATTTGTGTTTGCCAAGAGAGGCAGAAACTTCTATGTGACTATGTAGAACGCCACCTGCTCATTTGGCATTGAGAATTGCGTCTAAGTCTACTGTTAATTACTCCTGTCCTCAAAGAACGGTTATTAACTTTGCAGGAGGAGGAACTCTGTAACATAGATTATCCTCAGCAATCTGTACATATTCCTTAATTTCTTATTTCTTAATCTGAATTTAGGGAGATTCTCCCCTATGCTGAAAAACAGGATCAATACAATAATTCATGCTTATTCTTCAGAAATAGAGCGCTACGCTGATATGTAGTTGACTATTTGACTAATGGATAAAAATCAATGTTGTATTGAAACTCTCTAGCTGGAAGAAAATGGAGATTATTTTGTGAAAATATTTTATTTAGTTTGAAATATGAACTAGAAACCACTTTACAAAAGTTTCACAAAATCTTCTTCCCACCCAATCCAAAATAAACCAGAGTAGATGTATTTTGCCAGCTGCACTTTCCTGTGCCTAAAACAAGACCTACTACACAGACTGTGAGAGGTATGGGGGTGCAGTGGATAACACCTAGAACCTCCCCTTCTGCCTCTTCTTTCTCCCGAACAATTGACAGATGAGCTGAAATACCTAGATGTATAAATAGTTATTTTTACACACTTCTCTGAGCCTTAAAAAGACATTTGGATCATATATACATGCTTCTTCCTATAGCCATAAAATTTAGGTAAAGCCAAACAAAGGAAACCTTAGATTTTTTTGCTTTATAAAATTTCTTTCAATGCAAGATCTTCTCCCTCTTTCTTTCTTTCTTTCTCTCATTCTTTCCCTCTCTGCCACTCTCTCTGTCTCCAACTTCATTTTCAGCACATTGGGCTAATATCATCACAGGTTTTGCTGAGCTATTGTCTTTCATAGTTCTGCTGAGTTTTAAGTATTGTTATAACTTTTGCCAAGCCACTATCTTTTGTGGTTCTGCTGGGTTTTAAGTAAATTTGTGGTCTGTTGAATCTCTAGAGTAACTGTCATTACTCCCGATTATCACACAGAGAATTAAAAAATTACTAGCCCATGAGGACCAGGGCTAGTGAATGCGAGGCTGCTCCTATCTGTCTGTAGAGGGCCTCACCTGCCTGGTCTTCCTGGTTAGGTGGCCTGTAGCAGATGCCCACTATATTGTCCCCTGTCCCTGCCCTCCCTTTAATCCAGACCCCCAAGCTCTTGACTGACTCCTCATCCATGCCCAGGTGGAGCTCCATGCACTCCAAGTGATCATTGCCATAGAGGGTGACACCCGCTCCTCACCTCCTTTACCTGTCCTTACTAAAGAGGCTATATGCTTCCATTCCAGCACTCCATTCATAGGAGCCATCCACCAAGTCACTGTGGCACCAATGTGTGTTGGTTTTGGTTGGGATAGAGTTAATTTTCATCATAGTAGCTGTTATGGGGTTATGTTTTGGATTTGTGATGGAAACAGTGTTGATAATACAGGGATGTTTTTATTATCATTAAGCAGTGTTTACACAGAGTGGAGGCCTTTTCTGCTTCTCACCCCAGCCCACCAGTGAGTCGGCTGGGGGTGCACTAGAAGTTGGGAGGGGACACAGCTAGGACAGCTGACCCCAACTGACCAAAGCAATATTGCATATGTATGGTAGTATATGCTCAGCATATAAATCTGGGGGAAGAAGGAGGAAGAGGGGACATTCTTAGTGATGGTGTTTGTCTTCTCAAGTAACTATTATGGGTGACAGAGCCCTGCTCTCCTGGAGATGACTAAACACCTGCCTACCCATGGGAAGTGGTAAATGGATTCCTTGTTTTGCTTTGCTTGCAAGCATGCCTCTTGCTTTACCTATTAAACTGTCTTTATCTCAACCCACAAGTTTTCTCATTTTTACTCTTCCAATTGTCTCTCCCATGGCACTGGGGGAGGAGCAAGCAAGCAGCTGTGTGGTGCTTAGCTGTCAGCTAGAGCAAAACCACAACACAATAACATGATATTTTGGGGTGATTTCAAATTTGTGTTATTGTTTTTGACATCTTACAAATACTTGCAGAATAGGCAAGCCATTCCTCACGCAGCTGCTGTATGCTGTCATGACAATTTTGAAAATGTGGATCCCTTCCCTGGAACTTGACAGAGGATGCCCACCAAACTCCTTTCACCTAGACTATCAAACTGCTTTTATTTGCAGTAAATCTTCCCTTTTCTTCAGTGACCTGCAGCTGAACTAATACCTTAAAAGTAATAACGATATTATTTTCCTAGTTTTCAGGACATCTCATTTTCCCTGTCTTTTCTGTTGAACTATAAGCCTGTTTTGCAGCACATAATGGTGGAAAATATACCAGCTCCCTTTGCAAAATAGCAAGCACAGAGAAATGTGTGCGCATACTTCATTCATACTTGAAAACAAAAGTTGTTGTTTGTGAAGTCTTTGAATCCTTTGTGCACTGGTTGTGGGTAGAGATGACTGAACTCTAGCCAAAAATTTTGAGGGGGTGCTGTCAAGTTTAATAAACATCTGGGAGGCATACTGTGTTTCCTGCAAGTCATCTGGTACAGAAGCTCCTACTATAATCAGTGCTTTGAGGTTTGTCTAAGAGCCATCACTGCTGCAGGTTAAAAGGATGGATTTCCTCCATGACACAGTCTGACATGGTTGGTATGGCTGGAAGTGACCAAAGAGACTGTCTTTCAAACTAATAGATCATTCACTCTACCGGGGTCCCAGACTGGCTACATGGTAAGGAGCACACACAAGGGAAATGAAACAAGTGCTAATATAAACTTTAAGCAAACATAGTAGGATCATTTTCTCATTTTGCTAATCTGTTAAAATTGAAACTATTTTGTCCTCGTGATTCTTGCAGTACAAGACTCCACACTTCAAAGGCAGTTCAAAGCTCTCAAATTCCAGTTCAGCAGTTAAGGGTTTATGAACATTAAAAAAAATAAGAAGAAAGATTGGTTTTGGCTTTGGGAAGAGGTGACTTATTTGATTTAATTTGGCGCTTTGTTTGTTTGTTGTTTTTTTTTTTCCTGAAGACTTCCTCTGTTTCTGTGTGCTCTTTCCTGTTATTTTCCCAAAGCAGCAAGGCTGTTTCTCGTAGCCCAGCTCCCAGTTGTACTGCAGTACCAGGAAAGACATTCAGAGCTTCACTGGCCAGAGATCAGGCCTCGCTGTCCGGAATAGCAGAAGGTGGCTGTTCATCTACACAGGTAATCTGTTGCTGCAGTCACCCCTCCGGCAGCCTTTCACAGCCACAGGGATAGCAAGGTTCCGTGCGCAAGGGTTTTTTTGGCTGACTGTGTGAGTATAGTGAGTCCAGAGAACATTATTATTATTCCAACCCTTAAACCTGTACCAGACTGTTAATGTCTTAATGCTTCTTCAAGTGTCAAGGAGTGTTGACAGGTATCAGAGTAAATGGCTGTCAGTAAGGAAATCACCTGCCATTTACAGGGTGATTGCTGCAGTCTGTCAGTAGCATTTGAGAGGATGTCAGGCTGAAAGAAGAAAGGGTGGGGAGGCAGGAGAACTTGTAGATGCTTCCTCCTCTTGAGGGGATGAGGCAGAAGCCTTCAGCAATAGAACCGTAAATCAATAACTAAACAGAAATAAAGATCCCAACATCCAGCTTTGGAATAATGCTGCTAAAGGAGGGGCTCAGGGCTTTTAAATCTGAAGATCAATAGCATTGAACCTGTCTGAAGCATGTGCAGTTCTCAACCAGGAACAGAAGCCAGATCATGTTCATCAGTATTCCTGTTTCTCCTGTATTCATACATCATCTGTTTATCATAAGACAAGGTCCTACATGAGAGCTTCTACCCATAGTAAAGACAGTAATTGTGCAAGTCATGTTATTTCTTCTGGATAGTCTGCTTTGCAGTTAGATGTACTTCCCAATCCACAAGGTTCTGACCTCCCAAGCCACAGAAGACTTGGGGACTGGGATTTGATTCTGTTCTTGGTGTTAGCTGTTCATGTGTTACATCATCTGCCTTTGAAAATGCCTCAGTGTCTGTGTCTTTAAGACAAGGTGGAATATTTTTCAAATTTTCAGGTAGCTGTAAAGATTTATTAGTTAAAGATACTTCGGGGAAGTTTTATGTAAACAAACAGGAAACTTAATTATTTCACTCTGGACAGTTTATTCCTTTGGGGATAGTTCAATAGTGGCCATCAATAATGTAAGTGATTGCAATGAATCAACTTCTTAGAGACAAAAATCAGAGTTGAGCCATAGTGAGTTGGGATTGACTTCACCCACTTTCTGTGTCTCCCAGCTTGTTAGGGCCATCAGGAACTAGTGAAACACCAGGTATCAAGCTGCACTTCTGTTGATGGTTTTGAACTTGTAAAGTGCCCCAATAGTACCGGCAAAGTTACATTCACTCAAAAGGAGACAGAGCCATTTGCTCCTTGCATAAATACCTTTTTAAGGTAGGCCACACCCTGACACTTTTCCATGGCTAGTGGTTCCACACTGCATTAGCATTGGAGTATTCAGTGAGACTCTTAAGTAAGAAGCAACCTATAAACTATCCTAAATGAAAGAGCTGCTGCTTGTCCTTGAGAGCTTGAAGGCACTTTTCCAACACAATTTCAGTCTTATCTGACTTAATTTACATATACCTTGCTCTCACACTGGCCAGACCTGGGGAAAGGTCAAGACGATCCACAGTTAGATGTGATGAAAGAAAAAGTGAAGTTGATTGTCCTCTTAGACCCCCACTGTGACAAGCCTTTGGTATTTTCTTCACTGCTTGCCTCACACAGAGGTTTCACAGGAAAGAAAGCAGGACTGTGTGATATCTTACAAGGGACAGCCTCAGGACAGATGAGCAATGCTTCAGATTGGCCTTCTTTGTCATTTAGGAGAAAAAATTAAACTCTTCAAGGATGTCTCTCTTTCCCTTCTGTTCCCAACCCAGGTCAGGACTTAGCCTTGTCGTTCTCAAAGGGGAACGGCTTTAGAGATTTGATGTCCATTTTCACACATTGTTACCCACTTAAATGATGGAAGTGTGTTATCCCTGTACTCAAATTCCTTATCCCATCTTGTTTCTCCCCAACATAGTATTTGGTCCTTCCACATTTTTACCAATTTTCTTCCTCCTTTGTACACTGTCTTGGTGCTAACATGGAGGGCACTGAGAATACAGAAGACTCTCCATCTTCTCAGCGCCTGTGCCCACTGCACTGAAGAAGGTCACTTCAGTGCAAGTCCAGCTCAACCCCTGCAGCCTGGGACTGATGTTGCCAGTCACAAGAAGGCCTGTAAGAATTATGCTGACAAATTCTCACATGTGCTTGTAGGTCAGAGACCTTTCAGAAATTAAAAGCTTGTCTGAATTTGGGCAGTTCATGCATTAAAAGCAAAACATTAAAGGCAAATTACAGGGAGTGTGTGCTTTCAATTTTCAAGTCCCTGACAAGACTTTGGAACAGAATGTTTTCCTTCAGTAGGTAACAGTAACAAATAAAAAAAGCTGTAGTCAACACAGGAACATGAGCAGTACCAGCAGATTTTTGTCTACCACCTTTTCAGAAGAGCATAAGTAATTTTATCTGAATTTTGCCTCAGCCTGATGCAGGCACTGGCCATCAACACTTTTAGCTCTGACAAAGCTGTAAACAGCTAAAATCAAAGTCTCATTACAAAAAATCTGTTTGTCATGGTTTAGCCCCAGACAGCAGCTAAGCACCATGTGGCCACTTGCTCACTCCTCCCTCAACCCCGCCCCAGTGGGATGGGGAGAATCAGAAGAAAAAGTTAAAACTCATGGGGCAGGATAAGGACAGTTTACTAGGGCAGCAAAGGAAGAGGAAAATAACAATAACAAGACTTTTAAAAGAAGATACAACATGGGTGATACACAATGCAGTTTGCTTACTCCCAGAGCCTGATACCTGTCCCCAAGGAGCAGCACCCCTCCCCACCCGCCTGCCCCAGACAGCCCCCTTTTATATACTAAGCATGATATCATATGGTATGGAACACTCCTTTGGCTATTTTGGGCCAGCTGTCCTGGCTGTGTCCCATCCCAGTGAAAGTTAACTCCATCCCAGCTGAAAACCAGAAGATACTGTTACAGGAAATACAGTCTGCTTACAGAACAGTCAAGTGCCCCCAGTGCTTGTACATCTCAATCTCCACACACCACTCCGTCTAAACATTGAAGACAGTGCTTGAATCTCTCTCAAATTACTGAAGTTTGCAGTTGATTTCAAATGTGAAGCCAAGGCAAGGTTTAAGTGGTCTGCTGGACTGATGCCTCTAATCTAAATTTTTACAGTGCAAGTTGAATTTGAAGCAGTTTTTTGAAAACTCAAGGTAGTCAAGAGTTTTGGTATCTGGATCTGCAAATAATTCTTCCTATGCAGGTGTCTCAGTGGTTTCAGCAGGAGCTCTGTGCACAGGTTTACATGTGTGCCAATATTGCCAGACTAACACTTACTTTTGAATTTCAGATAATTGACTTCAAACTCTACATCCTTCCCTTCCATCCGTTTGTATTGAGCACTCTGTATATGGCATTCTGCTGAATACTTTTTGAAATGCCAAATATTTTGCACACTTTTTATGTCATATGATTTCTCTACAGTGAGTTAAATGCTACTTTTCATTTCCTTTGACTTTCCTTTTATTTAAAACCACAGGCTAGTTTTGGCAAGCATTAATAGCTCTTAAATGTTTTGTATTCTGTTTTCAATATGATCCTAGTTCAAGATCAAAATGAATAAACATAGACCTTAAATGAAACCTGATGTCTTTCTGCTGTATGTGGGGAAGTGCTACAAACCACAGGGTAAAGGCTGAAGTATTTGCACAGCAACAAGTATTAAAAGGAAAATAGAACGGATATTGGCTGTTTTGTCTTAATTATTCTTCTTTGATGATCCTTTGGAGTTATAGGAGGTAGAGAGCAGCTAGTTTACCCAATTGTTTCGCATTGCTCTGACTGAGAACTGTCCAGACAGTTACTTGCTGAAACGAGAGAATGTTCTCTGTGCTTAAAGTTCATCATCACTTAACTGTTTTACAGACTGTGCTTGCATGATCTGACCAGTAAAAGATTACTGGGTAAACTGAGGGAAGTGATTTCTGATTTATCACTTGGAAATTACAAGTATTTGACTAGGGCACACAGCAGAAGCAAAGCTGCACAGAATCAGGATAAACCCAGAGATGGGGGTGGGGGTAGGTTGTTTTATCTGTAGACTGATTTTCAACCACATTAACCGAAGTTAGTCCACAACAGATATTGCATAGCATTAACAGCTCTGTCCTCAGTACTCCCAGTCTTGGTGATTTTTCTAAAGCTTCATTTCCTTGAGTCTTCTGATGCCATTACATATGATTTTTCCACCTCCATTCTTTGATAATTCTAATTCTTATGTCTTTGAGAAACACTGAATAGTATGAATATGTTGATTTGAAGTTTATTGGCTCAGCTACTAGTCACTAGAAAAAATAAAAATACCTTGAAAAAATGCTTTTTCATTCTATGTAACTATTGACATTTTGGGAGTTAAACTCCTGTTTCTTCAGCAGTTGATATTGGCTTTGCTGTTTCAACTCACCCTTTCTGGAGTGGGTCTGAAAGCCCAGGAGCCTGGTTACAATTAGCCAGAACTGTAGTTTATTTGCATACATGGGCCCATAGATTTCCAGCATCTACTATATACAAAAATCTCTTCTCCCCAAAAATCCAGTTTCAAAGTAACACATTCAGTTTTCAGATTCACGTTCACGTTCAGTGTTTGGTACACAGTGGCCAGAGCCCAACACAAGTTGTGTCTCTTTAGAGTAGCCTGAGGATTTGTCTTTCAGATACTCCACCACTTTGTCAGGATCCTGTAACTGTTCAGGGGTGAAGCTCCAAGCCATTGGGGGTGAGAATGTCTGTAGAAGCTTGCCCATACCCTCCCATATGCCCTGCCATCCCTGACCATCCAGCCTCGGGGAAAATCCTTGGGTGGCATTCTTAAAATAATTTTTTATAACCCTAAACAGGACTTGGGACACATTCAGGACAGCTATTAACAGGACCACACTGGTCAGCACATCCCAAGGACATTGAAAACTCTCCAGAACTCTAGCAACCAGGCAAAAGGGAGAAGGGGGGGTGAATGAGTGGGAGAAGGTGTCCCCCTCAGTCTGCCCCATAGACAGGCTGTAATTACTGATCAGTTCTGAGAGATGTTGTCCAAGGTATGGGCACCACAGAAATGCTACATACAGATACCAGCTTAAACTCATGACCCCCGATGCGATCTTATCATAGGCTGAGACCAGACAATAGAACAGGATGAGAACACGAACCCCCCTCCCAGAGATGACAAACAGCACCGCAGGGATCGCATAGAGCAAACAGGGGTTCACATACCACAGCCAGGTGACCAAGCAGAACATCACGGTGAGCAGAGATTGCGTAAACATCGTGATAAACATTTGTCGCAGCTTTGTTAAACACACCCGGGTCGGACCTGTCGTTATCTCAACTCCTCGTGCCCCACGTTGGGCGCCAAAAAGGACTGTCGTGGTTCGGCCCCAGCCGAGCCCCACGCAGCCGCTCGCTCACCGCCCCGGCAGCAAAACAAGGGGCAGAATGAGGCAACAAAAGGGCAAATGGCTTCGAGTTGAGATAACGGCCGTTTAATGGGCCGACAAAGGGAGAGGGGAAATGACAATAGGGCTGCGATAATTATCCCGGGATGTAAACAACCGCGATAACAAACGCAGTACTTTACCGACCGACGACCCGACAGACCAGACGGACCAGAGGCGCAGCCCGCAGCGAGACCGTCCCGGAGCAGCCCCGGGCCCCTCCCGGCCAGTCCCTTTATAGGGGCGTGACGTCACGTGGTGTGGAATAGCGGCCGGCCCGGCCCGGCTCACCTGGCCCGGGCCTGAGCATTAACCCCGGCCTGGCCAGGGCCGGGACACTGGTTCAGCTCACCCTTTCTGGAGTGGGTCTGAAAGCCCGGGAGCCTGGTTACAATTAGCCAGAACTGTGGTTTGTTTGCATGCATGGGCCCGTAGATTTCCAGTGTCTACTATATACAAAAATCTCCCCAAAAATCCAGTTTCGAAGTAACACATTCAGTTCTCACATTCAGATTAAAAATATGTTTTTATAGTAATAATGGAGATAAGAAGGGGCTATGGATGAAATGCCACCACTCAAATACCCAGGCAAAGAAGAGGCCTGGTTTGCAGTCCAAGCCTGTGTTACGGCGGAGGGCTGCATGTTAAAGCCCAGCCCAGGTGCTGGATTTCATACCAGCAGATCCAGCGATGGGACCCAGCTCTAGATTTTCGGAGAACATCGCCTGCACAGAACTTGTTTAGTGAGCATCAGTCTAATTGGTTTAATCAGCCCCCATCTGGTTTTTTAGGTTTTGTTTGTGCTTAATTCCCTTAATCCGCGTTGCTGTTGTGAGCCCTACCATATCAAAACCGGGAAGAATAAATAAGCAAAGTATCTAGGCAATGCAGACTGGGCACGTTCTGTGTTTGAAATGTTGACTCATAACCGTACTTCTTACCTCCTTTAAATTTCTGATCTCCTCTGGCCAAGTTATTCACAACCGCTTGCACTACTGCAAAGGAGGCCCGAGCAACGCCAAGCACGGCAGACAAACTACCCTGCTTGCTTAATGTGCTCCTTCCCTACAGCCCGCTGAGCCGTAGCATTTGGCAGCCTTGCAGCAGCACAGCACCGCTGATTCATGCACCGTGTGTCACTCGCTGCACCACCCATCGCTGCGCGGGGTAATCCTCTCTGCCGGGGAGCCCACTGGCTGCCTTCGCTCCTGTCAGCTCGCACCAAAACAAACCAGGGTGTGTTTGTACATGCTGTTACTTCAGTAGAATATTTCTGCTTTAATCAAAGGTGGTGTCCAAGAATACAGGAGATAAGGGGCAGAAAAAACAGATGTTTGTCCTAGAATCTGATGGGGGTGGGGGTAAAAAGAAAAAGGGAAAACCCTTTATCTGGATGAAATCTAAATCTTTCTCTAGTAGATTTCTAGAAGGTATGGCAACAAGAGTTGTCTTATGTGGAGGGTTGACCCTGGCTGGAGGCCAGGTACCCACCAAAGCTGCTCTGTCACTCTCCTCCTTATCTGGACAGGGAAGAGAAAATACAGCAAAAGGCTCAAGGGCCAAGATAAGGACAGGGAGACATCACTCACTAATTACCATCACGGGCAAAACAGAGTCAGCTTAGAAAAAAATAATCTAATTTATTACCAAGCAAAACCAAGGAGAGTAATGAGAAATAAAATCAAATCTTAAAACACCTCCCCCCATCCCTTCCTTCTTCCTAGGTTTAACTTTACTCCCGATTTCTCTACCTACTCCCCCCTAGCAGCACAGGGGGATGGGGAATGGGGGTTACGATCACACGTTGTTTCTGCTGCCCCTTCCTTCTCAGGGGGAGGACTCCTCATGCTCTTCCCCTGCTCCAGCGTGGGGTCCCTCTCACAGCAGACAGTCCTCCACCAACTTCTTCAATGTGAGTCCTTCCCATCGGCTGCAGTTCTCACAAACTGCACCAGTGTGGGTCCCTTCCACAGCGTGCAGACCTTCAGGAGCAGGCTGCTCCAGTGGGTCCCCCACGGGGTCACAAGTCCTGCCACAAACCTGCTCTGGTGCGGGCTCCTCTCTTCATGGGGCCACAGGTCCTGCCAGGACCTTGCTCCAACATGGGTTTTCCATAGGGTCACAGCCTCCTTCAGGTACTTCCACCTGCTCCAGCATGGGGTCCTCCATGGGTTGCGTTGCAGGGGGACAGTGTGCTTCACCACGGTCTTCTCCATGGCCTGCAGGGGAATCTCTGCTCCGGCGCCTGGAGCACCTTTTCCTTCTCCTTCTTCACTGATCTTGGTGTTTGCAAAGTTGTTTCTCACATCTTAACACTCCTTCTCCTTGGTTTTTTTTTTTCCTCTTCTTAACTCTGTTATCCCAGGGGCGCTGCCACCGTTGCTGATGGGCTCAGCTTTGGCCCGTGTCTTGGAGCCGGCTGGCACTGATTCTGTTGGACCTAGGAGAAGCTTCCAGCAGCTTCTCACAGAAGCCACTCCTGTAGCCCCCCACTACCAAGACTTTGCCACACAAACTCAATACATCTAATGAAGAGAATTGTAGAGGTAAACAGGAATCAAGAAAGTTAAGTAGTTTATTGCATTGGGAACCCTGTCACAGTGAGAAAACAGAGGTACAAACATCACGAACAGAGCCTGAGGAAGGTATGTTGCACCATCCTCTGACATACTCACCAAAGTGGGAAAAGGACCAGGATACGTGTGTAAGTGCTGTGACCTCTGACTTGGCATTGTGTCATCTTCCTTCAGAATAACATTGCAATGTCATTTTGTTATATTTCATGTTACATGTGACGCTGTGCAAAGGGGCTTTTGTGTGAATCCAGAGCTTGAAGACTTGCAAGTAATTTCTAGAATTCACAGTGAGATCACGTGCACCTTTAAGTCCCAATTCCAGAAAAAGAGCTGGGTGGGCAAAGGCCCTTTGGGCTGGAGTCCCTTTACTATTAGTTATCTTGTCAGCTCAATTGTTTTTAAAATAGATTTTTAAAGTATTTTTTTCTAGAGACTGAACTTTAAGAAATGGAAATGCCGGCAGGCAGGGTTGCGTGGCTGCCTCTAAAATCATCCTGGCCGAAGCAACTCAGGTTTATGCGCTCCTTCTATGCTTGTGCGCAGAAAAAGCCAGAGGCACCTGTCTTCTGAGCATTTAACTACCAGGGACAGTTCTTCCTCAATTAGTGGAAGATCTGATGCGTGGAGCTAGCTTCACCTGTGAAGTATAGTCTCTGACCTGGCTGCTGCCACTTGCTTGGAAGATCTTGGGTGTTCTGAGAGGTGGCTCCAGCTCAGTACCTGGTCACAGTGAGAAAAGGAAATTGAGTGTGGGTTGGGAGTTGCTAGGAGTGGATGGAGAACAGGGAAAGTTGGTGTACTGGTCCCTAAACCTGAGGTTCAGCTGCACCTTGAATTATACGTGTGCAGCTCTGTTTCCCGCATTCCAGGTTTAGAAGTACAGCCAGAAGGTTGGTGAAGGATAATGAGGGTTGGAAGAAACCTGGACCCTGTTTGTGGAGTTACTGAGCAGACCTGGACTTTTCAGCCTGGAAAAGTGATGACTGAGAATGCTGCGCAAGAAACGGAGAAAAGGCAGGGTGTTCTGGAGAGAGCGCGTGGGGGCAAAGTGTTAGTCACTCCGTGCAAAAGCAAGGGGACATCAGACGGGAGCTAGTAAGGCGAGTTCCCGAGAAACGAAGGCCGGTGGCTCTCTGAGGAGGTGCAGAGGGTCTGCACAAGCCCTTTTCTGTGGATGGGCTGCAGGGGGGCCTGGGCGAGTGCTGGAGAGAGACCTGCTGAGGGTCACTGACAAAGGGCACCAGGCTCAGGAGATGCCCTGTGCTGAAAATACGAGCTGGGAGGCTGCTTGGAGGAAGCACTGTGTACCTCAGTCCCCATCTTGCCTGTCTGCCAGCATTTGCTTGTGACCGCCGCCAGCGGAGAGACCAGGGCCGGTCTCGGGCGGCCCCAGCCGAGCCCGGGCACACACGGGCTCTCTTCCCGT
>VWZZ01006572.1:548339-582899 GCA_013399095.1 Psophia crepitans | reverse complement strand
GCTGCGCCGGCTGCCTGGGGACTCCCGGCGAGGGGAGCGGCGGTGTTCGCAGCGGAGCGCAGCGCCGTGCTCGCCTGTGGGCGGTAGAGCAGTGGCTGTGGCCGGGAGCGACTGCAGCTACTACCAGGTATGGTCCGGGGCGTCTGCGGTGCTCGAGTGTGCGTCCGTCCGTCCGTCTGTCCGTCTGTCTTCTTGCTGGCCCCAGCAGGATGGTATCTTTCCTCCTGGTGTTTATCTCCTTACGAACCACCCCGTTCTGTACAGCCGGAGCTGCTCACTTCTGGGGTGTCNAGTTCAAACCAGCAGAAAAAACACTTGGTGGTGGGGTGGGTGAGTCCTTCTCTCTGTCCTGGTCCCTGTATTAAGGTGGAACAGAGTCATCAGACTGCACAATGTGATCCTTCTGTGACTATAATTGTCAGAGAAGCTTTCCTCTCTTTTTTGGGACAGGTGTGTGTGTCTGGTGTCACCCAACTGTGTTTGTGGGCTTCTCTTTTGCTGGGCGTCTGCTGTGTGTAACTGCAGTAGAAGTTTGGGCCCCCACGCTGAGTGAGGTGGGAGCAGTTCAGGAGCAGGAGGAGAGTGACAGCAGTTAAATGGCCCGACACCAAGGTGTTGCTTGTCAGGTACATCTACTGTTCTGTGCTTCGGCCAGGCTGTAAGCTAAGGCAGCCCTAACAGCAAGGAGTGGCCTCCCTGTCTGCCTGTGTGTAAAACTAAATATAGTACTGAGGGGTGAGGAAAACCCTTTCAGAGGAGTCCCCCTGAACAGAGCAGAGAAGGGCTGGCTCCTCTCAAAGGGGAAGAAAGGCCTGAAAAATCAAAAGAGCCACGAACAGAGAGGTGCTCTGCACCTCAGGCAGGCAGCTAAGAGAGGAGGGCTGAGGGGGTTGCTTTCAGTGAGGTTCCAGTGCTGGGGGCTCAGGTAGTGGGCCATCCGTGGGAAATGGGGACAGGAGCAGATGGGACTGGGTCTCTGGGCTGTCTCTTTATTTTAAAAACCCAGAACAGCAGTTGAGGGATGGGACCTTCAGGCTTATCTTGCAGCTTCCAAATGAGGTGTCTTTGATTTTGAGCTGATTACCAGCTTCTCTCCATGCTAAGTATACTCAAGGCAAGCAGCTAACTGGTGAGCTGTGATGAAGAGACCTAATAGGAAAGAAAGACCAGTTTGGATTGACAGTGCGGATATCGCTCCTTAAAACAGACAGGACTGAAACAAGCCACTGTGGGTTTTGTTAACTCTTTGTAAAAGAGCAAAGAAAGTACTGGCTTATTGGGGGTTAAGCTCACAGCAGTGCCACATACTGAATAAAATGCTTTTTTGTATGATAGAATGAATCCCTGTTGGTTCACCTTCTTCATGGCTTCTTTCGCTGAGGTTTCTGGGGACAGCACAGTGTGGTGCTACCTGTGCTCCAGTTGTATGTTATCTAAACAGTCCTTGAGGAATGCACTAAGTCACCAAACCTGTTCATGGTCTGCAGGGTGAGCTGCTATCATCAACTCTGGAGCCCCATCAGTGAGGGAATGTGAACTGAAAAAGCTGAAAATATAAGAGTTTATTTTTGTAGCTTGGAGTAGTTAAAAAGCGAGGTTTTCTTGGGGTGAAGATAGGAAGGAGCTGTGTGTGGATCATAGTGCCAGTATGTGCTACGTTGCTCTAAGGGTCTGGTGTTATGACACCTACTAGAGCTGACAAAATTGTGTGGGTGGGATCTTTCTTGGCTACCTTTGATTACATGGCTACCTGGGCATTGGTGTTACCTTGGCAAAGTGCTACAAAGCTAAGTGGTTAAAACTTAATACAACTGATATCTCAAGCACCTCTGAACTGACCACCTGTGAAGGGGTTAAGTGGTATTTGGGGCCAAAGATGCTGAACACTCCTGATAACAAGGATGCATCATGGCTCTAAGCTTTTCTTGTGCAAAGAGAGGAGATGTAAGAAGCATTGGATGCTTCACCCTCCAAAGATTTCTGTCTAAATCAGAGGGTTTAAAAAACTTTTCTTTCTGCGCAAGGTTGCAGTCAGCTCATACTGATTTTAACTGGAGTGTCATTATGCTCCCACGTGGTGGGATCTCAGTCAAATGACTTGGGAAAGGGCAAGCTTGTGATGCTCGCTTTACTTTTGCACGTCCTTGATGTGGGTGTGTTGTTCTTTGCAACTGTGTCTCTGCTCAGTTTGTAGAGCTTCTTCCATTAGTTGTGATCCTTCTCACCTATTTGGAGAGATTAGTGTCAACGCTCCAGCACTGAGCAGGATAGCTGTCATAGGAGATTAAATTAAAAGCATAGTCTTCAGAAGACAGCCCTTAGCTTTGGGAGATAGAGATGATCCGAACCATTTATTTCCTTGTATCTTATGCAGTGTTTCTAAGTGAAAAGCTAATTTTGCCTTTGTCTCAACATCCTTTCCTTCAGTCATTTGAACGCTGTTCTGCTGTTCAGTAGCTGGTTGGGCAGTACAGAAAGCAGCTGTTGGTTGGAATAGGATGCCTGTGTTTCAATGAAGGAGGCAGAATTTGTGATTGCTTGCTTAAACATCTTCTCCCAAATGTTAGTAGATACACAGGTGTACTCTGCAAGCACTGACAAGTGCCCTTTGCTTGGCATGGGTTTGTGGGCTGGAGCCACATCATTTAATAAACACTTAGCTAGAAAATGAGCTTGTAAACAAAAGTTCCAGAGAGTGTTTTGCAGCTGCAGCAATGACAATACATAATTTACAAATGGGAGACAAAGGTTGTACCTCTAGCTAAAAGCTGTTGCTAATTTCTCCTCTGTTATAGCTGCTGTGAGAAGCAGTATTAAAAAACCTAAATCACTACAGTGAGGAATGTGAGTGGATGGTATTCAGTGTAGCAGTATTTTTAATTGGAAAATGAGTAGTATCATGGAAACAGTACAGCTCAGTCTTCCTAGGCGGCTCTAGAATGGCACTGCATGACTCAGATGCACGTTTTCTGACTATTTTGTTTTTGATTCATTAAAATGCATCTTCTCCCCAGGTCACCAGCCCCTCCCATGGGGTCAGGTACTCTGCTTGCCTCTTGTCACCTGTGGGAATAGGGCCAGAAATACCAGGTTCCGTGCCAGTAGAGAGGTGAGCTTCAGAAGCTGTGAGTCTGCATCAGCCAGCACAATGAGATGTTTAGATTCATAAGCAATAAGGCAGAGAGAAATATGCTTGAGTCAGACTGGGGAGTGGGATATTTTCCGAGATAATTGCTCTCATTGATACAAGGCCGGGTGCTTTCCGCATGAAAGCAGCGTGCCGACCTGGCAGTACCTGCCCATTAGGGCTGCACGTTGATCCTCCCTTAAACATCCTGCAGGGATTCAGACACTATTAGCCCGTGTTTACAATGATCCTTTCACAACCCAAGCTGGCGTAGATCTGCTCAATCCCATACCTACTGTGTGTTGACTTAATTAGGTGTAATTGTTTCAAGGCAAGGAGACTTTGACCCATCGATTGCAGAGCCCAAGGGTCCACCTTCAGTCGAGCATGGGAACTGCCGCTGGGCTTTAAAGGGGGGCACCAACCAGCAGATGCGGTGTGTGAGTGGAGGTTTGATACGGCGCTGCCTAGGCTAGGGGAAAAACCCTCTTTTTCCAGTCAGTTTGGCTAGGCTGTTCTTGATTTTCCAAGGAGCCAGTCAATCCGATTGAAGCCAGCTGTTTTACAAGTCCCCCTTACCTTAGATGTAGCTCTGGTCTGGAAACCACTGGCTGATACTCAGCCTGGGTGTAAACAAGTGTGAGGCAAGTGTAACTATTCTGGATGCAGAGCTGCATTTGCTTTCTTAACTGCCAAAGTGGGACCATCCCTTTTTGTCTTCAACCTAAACCTTCAAAGGTATATATATATTTTTTGTGGTGTGTTTTAACAGAAGTATTTATACCGCAGAAGCTCTGAATGTACTGCTTTCAACCTGCTGTATGTCTGTAAGTGTGAGTAAAAATTCTGTACTGTTCAGGGAAACATAAGGTCTTAGTAAATGGAAAAACGGAGATTATGTGAACTGTTTGCCTTAAACCAACATTTTTCTGCATCATGTAAATGGAAAAGAGATGTTTGGCAATAAGGTTTTAGGTAGAACTGGTTAAATGAAATTAAGTACTGTTATTTAACACTATTACATCTTGCTGTTCTAAATTATAACTTGCCTATATGATTATAAAAGGGAATGGTGCTTTCTTCTGAAGCATATTGTAGGTTTCACCAGAAGACCAAGCATGGATTTCTGCAAACAGCAACAGCTTTTGGATTCAGGTGTCTTGCTTTGCTGAAGTTGAAGAAGAAACCGTGTCAAGAGAGCTTCATGCTTAAGGCTAGTACGGTGCTTCTGGCGTTAATATAGTGTGATACACCTTCTGTGCTCCTTTTGGAAAAAAAGATCTTGGAACTTAATGAAAGGAAATAACCCACACTATTCCCTTTGTACTGTCAATCAGAGGAATGCAGTAATGAGAAACTGAGTGACTTGAATAAAGCCACATAAGGAGCTTGTAGCAGAGTCAGAAGTAGATCCAAGCTCCCAGCTGCAAGGTCTAAGCACTGAAATGATGCTGCTTCTGTTGGCTGTGGACAGATCTGGAAACAGTTCTTGACGAAACTGCTTATCACTGTGAAGTAGTTCAGACCCGTGCTTAGTGACTGGCTGCGCAGGTAGAGGTGTATCTTGTCACTCTGGTCACCTGAGGTGGGTTAGGATCACAGAAGTTCACATCTCTGTCATATAAAACGGATTGTATTCCTCAAGGTTAGTCTAACACCACATTGAAATCAGTGATGCTCTTCTGGTGACAGTGTGGGGGAAACTGCTCCTATCTCTATTGACAACATCAATTTTTCTGTTACTTCAATTTGAAGTACGCAGGAGGCACAAAGCGTGCCACGGAAATGACAGTGTCAGGGTTCTGATTCACTAATGGGGATGGAGTAGTATGGATGACATCGTGAGGTCCCTGCTGTCCACCCCACCCCACACCCTGTTCCTGGACAGCTGAGCCACCATGAATCAGCTGCTGAATCACTCGGTTTACAGCATCATGTTTGGAAGTAAATCATCACTGCTGTTCACTTGCTTTAAAACTCCTGACTGCATGCTGCAACAATTCATCAGCTGATTGATGAGCAGCAGCTCAGCTGTCCGCCCAGCAGTGTGGGAGGCTGGGATGGGAACCTGCTCGGGTCTGTAGAGCTCTGCACCTTGCTGGTGGATGGGAGCCCTGACGAGGCAGTCTGCGGCTGGCTGAAGAGAGAGGTGGGATTTTAGTCTCTTATGGCTGTAATATTTAAGAGCCCTCTGATCCAAATAGAACAAATGGCATAACTATTCTGTACTTCACTGGCTGAAATTAGAGGAATGCTGTGTACTTCTAAAAACCCCGCCCTGCTTCAGTAAGTTAAAGCATAAGGCTTTAGTAGCGTGCTTGTGTTTTCTTTGCACTTAATATACTTGTACTCTTACTTCAAAGCTCTCAGTTCTGCCACCAGCAGTTCCAGCCACGCTTTGTGCTGGCCATCTGGAAGGCTGCCTGTATCTCTTGATGGTATTTGATTTTGAACAAAATTTAACACATAGGACTGAGGAGATCATGCTCAGTTTGTGTACTGGTTTGGTTTTAAACAAAGTGCTTGGAGGACAGTCCATTTATGAATTTTTCTAAAGGAAATAGGGTTTTTTCTTAAAATGATCCCAGTATTGATAGTCTATCAAAGCTTCTTTGCTTTCGGTCCAGCTGTCTGATCATAAATTTTGGTAGGAAAGAGTAGCTACCTGCATTGTTTGTTTAGGGCGAGCAGTATTTCATGACATGCTTTGGGTGGTCTGAGGTCTTTGCCTATCCTTTTCTATTTTATCCATTCTGTAAATCACTGGAACTTTACAGAGGTTGCTATGGAGCGTGCAATGGGCTGAACTCTTCTAGAATCTCTGGTGGCTTGTGACGTATAATTACTGCTGTGCTAATTTGTTATGTCACTTATGACAGATACTTATCCTGTATGGCTCATGTTTTAAACTTCTCCTCCGAAACCATAAAAAATAAAAAGGTGTGGGATTATCGAAGGGATTTACAAGGTTACAGAAACCCACAAACTATTTATGGGAGAACAGCCTTATTTTGAAGTAAAAATTGAATTAAAATGTTAAAAGGACATCATCCAGATGAAGAAATTGTCCATAAATTAAAAAAATAACTTATAAATGAACTTTAAAAGATTAATCAGTCAGAGATGGAGCATACTTCATATAGTGTCTTTTTTAATAATTGTGACCTCCTCAGTTTTAACCTACAATAGAAATATCAGCTGTGTTGTGACCATAGTAACATAAGTGTGTTGAGAGCTAATATGTTATACGTGGTGTTGTCTTTTCATGTTCTGTGTTTCAAGGCTGCTGTTGTTGCGTGTCCAGCAACACAGACAAGTTTTCATGTGTTTAGGTTGGGAGGAACACATGTCCTGTCCTTTCCTTTGGCTTGGGTAGTTTTCCTGCAATTGGGATTCTTCCCGTGATGTAGGTTACCTGCGTGTGCTTATCTGGCACCACAGCGATGCTGTGGCATGGCCACCCTCAGCGTTAGACTCGCATGGCTCTTCCTGCCCCACAGAAGAACACCACACAGGAAGGGGAAAAAGGGGGTTGGTTCTTGGGGCTTAAGCAGGGGACATGGATTTACAGCACTTTGGCATCAAGAGGAACTTGTTTGTTTTCTTCCCTTTTTCCACCCTTGCAGACTTTGAGAAATTCAAGGCATTCTTAAACTGTCTGTACTTTTCCTAATGCTCTCAAGCATGCACACAAATGTGTTCATATCCATCACATTTTTGCAGTTCAGTATCGAGGTCTTTAGTTTCAAGTCATTCAGGATCTACTTAATTACTGTGCCAAAGTTCTCATATGTGAATGATCAGTCAGCAGTGCTGCATGTGACCTTCCTGCATTATGAGCTGGATCTATTTATAGATCCAAGAAAGAGTTCCTCTGCACAGTCAGAAGGAAAATGCTTTTCATTGAAATTCAGTTCCTGGTCTGTTCTGCCCTTACTGGGTTGTTGTTTTTTTTTCCTTTGCAGCCTTATTGTTGCCTGAGTAATTTTTCGAGAACTTTACAAAATCGTTCATCCTCTGCTGTTTTAGTGAAAATGAAGAAGTATCTCAAGACTCAGTCAGGTCTGTTATACCCACCTCAGGTCTTGGCTTGCCCTGACAGAGACTGCAATTCACTGGTTTCTGCTGTGTGCAAGATGTATTTCTACTGTTACGTCACTGTCCAGCAGTATCACCTATGGATAGTTTTAGTCCTGTTATTACTACGTGGTGGATTCCTTCTGCATGGCTCTTAATCTTGCTCTTGATTTCAGCCAAGAAAAAGACAACATCACTCTTTCCATATCCTATGTGAATATGAAATACCATTCTGTACTCTGCCTCTTACAAATACAGTTAATAAGTATTTCTAGGAAGGACAATATATAGGAAGGAGCTGTAAGTCAATGTTGGTGCTGAAGTCAACTGCCAGAATTGTATGGTAAATTCTTCATGGAAAAATCAAAGCAAGAAGACTTGAGCTGGGATAGTTCTGTGATCTTAGTTTCTGCAAGTAAGGCACATGAAACATGAGTCTGCAAGTTTTCAGGTTTCTTATCTTCTCAATAGCTTGAGCTGCAGAATTTCACTTTACCTTTCAGTGCAAAAACCAAATGCTTTGTAAGCAAACACATCTAGCTGTACGGAATGCAACCGGTGGCCTCTGTGTCTGGTATGCTTTTGTTTTGAGTAGACAGAGTCATTTTAGAAAATATTCCATACTCTTCAGAAACACTTAAAAGAAAGCTAGATGTTACTGGCCAGCACCCAGTCCTTACTTCCTTTCTGTATGTTAAAGTCAAGGGTCATTCTGGCTTCCTCAGACTTTCCCAGGTTAGTGCAAGCTGTTAAGATTCATAGCCCTTTCCTGAATGGTGTTTTGTTTTGCCATACCTCAATTTTATAATGGCATCCTTTATGGGGATGGTAATCGCCTGCTAAACGTGGTTTGGGGCTCCTGAAAGTGTGGTGAAACATCACTGAGGGGATGTAATTACACACCTGAGGTTTGCATCTTCTATGAGAATGTGTGCCTTGGGACTCATAACAAATTCAGTCACCATTTCTCTGGTTGAGGGATGTAGTAAGGGAGATACCTGTACATAACAGAGGAGCTGGAAGTGTTTGGCAGTGGCTTTAAGGGCACATTTCATGGCTACTAGTGAACCCCTCAGTGGGTGCTTCTGTAAAGGATACAGGCTGCCCATATTGTTGGGTTTGTTTTATACACCTGATGTGCAGCTGAGCGCTCTAGTATAAATGAAAACAAACCAATGCAACCTTCCACTGCTGCTAGTAGAAAATAGAATTATTTTTTTTCTGTTGCTGATGATAGAGATTTGGAAAAGCACGTGGCAGTCCAGAAGCTACATCTAATTCCTTTTAGCTCTGCCAAACTGGATCTCAGCTCCTGCAGGACCCAGTGGGGTTCTAAGCACATCATCTTTTGGCTCTGGCTTTCTATTTACACTGCTGTTACTGGCAAGATTGAGACTTCTTTCTTGTCAGAAGCTGCTCAAAGTCAGAATTTGGATCTTAACGGCCAAGATCTCACATTCTCCATAACTAAACACAGAGAAAACATTTTATTCTTCTTCGTACAATGCAGAGTTATCAACTTCTCTCTGCATCAGAAGAGAACATCACTGGTAGAGCCAGGAAATTATTTCGCTGCTCTTTCCTTCAGTCAGATATTTAACCAAGAACATAAGCCAGTTGTTTCCTTGTTTAAAAAAAAAAGAAGGAAGTAAAAAGAGGAGAGACATGTTTTCCATGTTAGTGATAGCCAAATGCTTCCAAAGCCCAGTTTAAAATTCCAGTTTTAAGTCTCGGGATGTTTTTCACTAGAAAAATCTCTCCTGTCTTTTTTCTAATTCCTGATTGTCAGATGATGTATTGCTGTGGTTTATCAGTATTTTTAGGTCCCAAGATACCTCTGCTCTATATATCAAGGCTTTATAAACCAGATTCTGCTCTGTGACCAAATTTCAATTCCACTCAAGTTCTTCTGAAGGCAGGATATGGTGTTATGTATTTAGCTCCTGAGCTAATTAGAGCTAAGCATGCTGCTTTGTGTGTGCACCTCCATATAAAAATACAGCAGAAGACTCAAGGTAATAAAGGAGTCCTGCTGGAAAAGCATGTGTTGTATGAATCATCTCGTTGGCTATGCTATATTTATCTCTGTCATACTTTGATATCATCCCTTTGCATCACATGGAGAACGTGTCCTGTGTCTTGTTTGCTTACGAGTGGAATCCTTGGTGTCTGAATATGGAGCATACAGAAGACCTCTTAGCTAGTACAACTTCATGTCTCACTGAAGCGGAACTGAACCATCTCTTATCAAGCAGCTTCCAGAAATGGAAAAAGTAGTGACCCATTATGGACTTTTCAGGGCCAAACTCTTAGGAGTTTTATTTTATTGTTATGAGTCAATATATGTTTTCATGACCTGATGAGGTTTCTTTCTCCTTAATAAGGCACTCGAAGGCTCTGTGTGTCTCACATTAAGTTTTGTCTGAGGAAAGACCCACATGGTCCTGGGAGTAATTGTGCTGAGAGTTAGGGCACTCCAAGCTTCAAAAAGGTCTTTGGGAGTTACGTATTAGAACTTAGGCATTGCCTGCAGACCCTGCAAAAAGCCTTGTATTTTAATGGGCAGTAATGTATAGCGTGCATGCGTAAAATACTTTGGAGAAAAACCCATCTGTGATCCGCACCTGTTTCAGTTCTTATCATGCTAGGAAGTTAGTGGTACAGCAGAAGCAGGTTTTTCCTGAAATATTGTATCACTGATGAATTGAGATACTGCCTCAGTCTGCTTTGGGTAGTGAGAGTTACATGAAATCACAGCTAATTGCTGGCTCGGCTGACTAAAACCTCTGCAGAGTCCAGTCTTGCCCTGTATTGGGCTGGCTTTGTTAATACGAGATCTGGATTGAAACAACTACTCTCCTTGGCTTTTTACACGCCAATATTAATGTCAAGTTGTTTTACAGATGCAAACTAGCCTTTATCGCTTTCCCTGTGGAGTATCACCTTGGAGCCAGAGGGCTACATACTTTTGGTGGGCGGCACAGTGTTTACACACTGTCTACTACCCCTTGTCTTTTGGCTGAATGAACTTTGCTACAATAACTGAAGAGACTTCTGAATTTTGGTGCAGATAGGACATCTTTCAGCGGCAGTGGGCTGCAAAATATTTTGGATTTGTTCAAGTCTGTGCTTTGCAGTTAAAATGTGGTGAGCTTCATATAGTATGAAAACCTAGGAAATGCGGCAGAAGGTTCCTGTCAATTCCTTAGTAATATTTTGTTTCGTAAACCTTACTAGCCTTGCAAAGAGCCTGAAAGAATTTACGCATCAGAATGCTTTATTGTTGCAGAGTGTGACCATAGTTGGGTTGCACCTCACCTGCCCAGTGGTTTGAACCATCTTGTATGCTGTGGCATGTGTGTTTATTTTCCTCCCAATTCTGGGCTGGATTGAATTGAATTGCTGGTTGAACAGCTGTAGAGTGACTGATGTCACTTTTCAGACATGGAGATTCCTCGCCCTTTCCCATTTTGATACAGATGTCTTTTGGCATCTCACGAGGCAGGATTAGCACAGGTCACACAGGCTAGGAGGCTCTCTTCACTGTCCCTCTCTGCAACCATTTTTGGCATCCTCTTACTGTTTACTTACTGAATCCCTCAGCCTTGTGCTGGTTTGAATGCCTCCATTGTCTGGATATGCTGCCCGCAGCAGCCAGCCTGTAGCGCTCTGTGTGATGCTTCAGGTCCCCAGGAATCTAGCTAATAACTTAATAGCTTCTGATCTCCACTGAGCTCCCTCTGAAAAGTGCTTTGTTGCGAGTTGTGGAGCACACAGATGGCAGCATGCTATTTATCTCCAGGCTGTCACATCACTAGTTGTTCTCCAAATGGGGTGCCTTCACAGACTGGTGTGCACTGAGGTCTGCAGCTTAAGAGGCTTTTCCCAAGCAGGATTTGATACAATGGAGAGAAAAGCAACAGCATCTGCACTTACAACGGTAGCTCAGAGGCATTAATGCTTTTCTCGGGCACATGCTTTGTCAACACACGAGCGCGGCAGCCTGTGGACACTATCGTCTCAATTTGATCTCCCTTGCCTCCCAGTTGTGGGGAGGATGGGGAGAAGTGTGTGATATCTTTTTTTGATCTGTCAGCTCCATGAATGCTGCTGGCCCATTAGCCCTCACAGCCCAGTAACTGCTGCAGTAGAGTTAAAACCAGAACATATTTGTGGTTAAGTTTGGGCACAAACTTAGCTCACAGTCAAGGCTATAAAACCCAGGTTCCTTAAACTGACAAGAACTGCTACTCCCCGAAGGCAGGGCAGGGAGGAAGGAGGGTATAACTCAACCTGGAGTAATCAGAGAGATTTTATTTTCTGGCCTTTTCACATACTGCATCACCAAAAAAAGCTCTTGGGTGGTCATAGCCCCTTTGCAGCCCACGTGCTACTCTGGATGACTGAATAGCCTGCAGAACTGGCTGGTCTTTTCTTTGGTAAGACATTTCTAATTCCACAGGCACTGAGGTGCAGACTGAGTAGTTGCTTTATTTTTCCTGAAATATTAAGATGACCTTAAGATGGCACCCTCTTTGGCAATGATCACTTGGAGTGCAGGGAGCTCCACCTGGGGATGGATGAGGAGCCAACCAAGAGCTTATGGGTCAGAATTAGAGGGAGGGCAGGGACAGGGGACACTGTAGTGGGAGTCTGCTATAGGCCACCCAACCAGGAAGGTCAAGCAGGTGAGGTCCTTTACAGACACACAGGAGCAGCCTCACATTCACAAGCCCTGGTCCTCATGAAGAACTTCAACCAGCTCAATATCTGTTAGAGGGACAACACAGCAGGGTGTAAGCAATCTAGAAGGTTCCTAGAATGTGTTGATGATAACTCCTATCTTCAAGTAACAAGGGAGCCAATGAGGAGAGGTGCCATGCTGGACCTTGTTCTCGCCAACAAAGAGGGGCTAGTGAAGCTCAAGGGCAGCCTTGGCTGCAGTGACCACGAAATGGTGGAGTTTAGGATCCTTATGAGGAGGGCACACAGCTAGCTCATTACCCTGGATTTCAGAGCAGATTTTGGCCTCTTCAGGTACCTGTTTGGTTAGACTACCATGGGACAAAGTCCTGTAGGGAAGAGGGGCCCAAGAAAGCTGGTCAGTATTTAAGGATCACCTCCTCAAAGCTGCACATGGGTTGGGGCAATCCCAAGCACAACTGCAGTCTGGGCAGAGAATGGATTGAGAGAAGCCCTGAGGGGAAGGACTTGGGGTTTTGGGTGGCTGAGAAGCTCAACATGAGCTTTCAATGTGCGCTTGCAACCCAGAAAGCCAACCGTGTCCTGGACTACATCAAAAGAAACATGGCCAGCAGGTTGAGGGAGGTGATTCTGACCCTCTACTCCGCTCTCATGAGACCCCACCTGGAGTACTGCACCCAGATTTGGGGTCCCCAGCATAAGAAGGACATAGACCTGTTGGAGCAAGTCCAGAGGATGGCCATGAAGATGATCAGAGAAGTGAAGCACCTCTCCTATGAAGCCAGGCCAAGGGATTTGGGGTTGTTCAGCCTGGAGAAGAAAAGGCTGCAGGGAGACCTAATTGCAGTCTTCCAGTACCTAAAGGGGCCTTCGGGAGAGCTGGAGGGGGACTGTTTACAAGGGCAGGGAGTGATAGGACAAGAGGTAATGGCCTCAAGCTTAAGGAGGGAAGATTTAGATGAGACATTAAGAAGAAATTCTTTACTGTGAGGGTGGTGAGGCCCTGGAACAGGTTACCCAGAGAAGCTGTGGAGGCCCCATTCTGGGAGGTGTTCGAAGCCAGGTTGGATGGGACTTTGGGCAACCTGGTCTAGTGGAGGGTGTCCCTGCTTGTGGCAAGGGGATTGGGACTAGCTGATTTTGGAGGTCCCCTCCAACCAAAGCCATTCTATGAAAATCTGAAGCTGGAAAACACAGGGCTAGATATTTCACATGTTACAGAATTCAGAGAAAGGGTTTAATGGATTTCTGGCTGCTTGAATCTTTGATATCATTGGGGAAATTGAACAACATTGGTAAGCAGCTATACACAGGCATGTTTTTCCAAATTCGTGTGGAGACAGATGCACTGAAGCATCAGATTCTAGCCTGGGTCATACCTGTCACAGCGTAATTGGAAGAACTGAGCACTGATTTACCATGGTGGATTTGGGAAATTGAGCTTTTGATTGCAATTTCATTGCTGTTGTGCTGCATAAGAAGACTGTCCTTGCACATAACCTCTGCAGGACTTCACCTCAGTCTCCCTCCGCACTGACTGCGACAGCCTGAACGTATTTCCCCATCAGAGTGCTGCTCTTAGGTAGCTGCTGTCAGGATTTGCCCAAAGCGTACAATGAACACTATGTGATCACCCCAAAAGCTCTACAGAAAGTTTGAGTTCCCAAAACTTGTCAGGATTCTTGTACACCCCTAACTCTTAACTTTGACCTCTCACCTGTCATTTAATGCAGAAACAGCAAGATACAAAAGAGACGCCTGCGATAGCAATAGGCAGGTAGTGATGAGAGCCAGCAATGGCCCTTTCTGAGACACCTGCAAGGCAGTCCAATTTTTACTACTGTGTGCAAGCAGCCCAGGGTGTGATGCTGGCTTTTCTTCCTCATGCAGTACTGCCTCTCGAGTGTAGAAAACCTCTTATGTTGCATCTTCTGCTAATTATCCCGTATCTCTTGTGTGTGTCCTCAGGAAAGGATGCCACAGACGCCTCCCTTCGCAGCCATGTTTGACAGCCGCAGCTACAACAGGAACCTGTATCAGTCAAAAGAGGACACCTGTGGAGGGCTCTCTTACCATGACAACAACCTCCTGTCAGGGTCTCTGGAAGCTCTGATCCAGCATTTGGTACCCAGTGTGGATTACTATCCTGACGTAAGTCTACGCTCCCAGCTAGCTGNACAGGAGCAGCCTCACATTCACAAGCCCTGGTCCTCATGAAGAACTTCAACCAGCTCAATATCTGTTAGAGGGACAACACAGCAGGGTGTAAGCAATCTAGAAGGTTCCTAGAATGTGTTGATGATAACTCCTATCTTCAAGTAACAAGGGAGCCAATGAGGAGAGGTGCCATGCTGGACCTTGTTCTCGCCAACAAAGAGGGGCTAGTGAAGCTCAAGGGCAGCCTTGGCTGCAGTGACCACGAAATGGTGGAGTTTAGGATCCTTATGAGGAGGGCACACAGCTAGCTCATTACCCTGGATTTCAGAGCAGATTTTGGCCTCTTCAGGTACCTGTTTGGTTAGACTACCATGGGACAAAGTCCTGTAGGGAAGAGGGGCCCAAGAAAGCTGGTCAGTATTTAAGGATCACCTCCTCAAAGCTGCACATGGGTTGGGGCAATCCCAAGCACAACTGCAGTCTGGGCAGAGAATGGATTGAGAGAAGCCCTGAGGGGAAGGACTTGGGGTTTTGGGTGGCTGAGAAGCTCAACATGAGCTTTCAATGTGCGCTTGCAACCCAGAAAGCCAACCGTGTCCTAGACTACATCAAAAGAAACATGGCCAGCAGGTTGAGGGAGGTGATTCTGACCCTCTACTCCGCTCTCATGAGACCCCACCTGGAGTACTGCACCCAGATTTGGGGTCCCCAGCATAAGAAGGACATAGACCTGTTGGAGCAAGTCCAGAGGATGGCCATGAAGATGATCAGAGAAGTGAAGCACCTCTCCTATGAAGCCAGGCCAAGGGATTTGGGGTTGTTCAGCCTGGAGAAGAAAAGGCTGCAGGGAGACCTAATTGCAGTCTTCCAGTACCTAAAGGGGCCTTCGGGAGGATGGCCATGAAGATGATCAGAGAAGTGAAGCACCTCTCCTATGAAGCCAGGCCAAGGGATTTGGGGTTGTTCAGCCTGGAGAAGAAAAGGCTGCAGGGAGACCTAATTGCAGTCTTCCAGTACCTAAAGGGGCCTTCGGGAGAGCTGGAGGGGGACTGTTTACAAGGGCAGGGAGTGATAGGACAAGAGGTAATGGCCTCAAGCTTAAGGAGGGAAGATTTAGATGAGACATTAAGAAGAAATTCTTTACTGTGAGGGTGGTGAGGCCCTGGAACAGGTTACCCAGAGAAGCTGTGGAGGCCCCATTCTGGGAGGTGTTCGAAGCCAGGTTGGATGGGACTTTGGGCAACCTGGTCTAGTGGAGGGTGTCCCTGCTTGTGGCAAGGGGATTGGGACTAGCTGATTTTGGAGGTCCCCTCCAACCAAAGCCATTCTATGAAAATCTGAAGCTGGAAAACACAGGGCTAGATATTTCACATGTTACAGAATTCAGAGAAAGGGTTTAATGGATTTCTGGCTGCTTGAATCTTTGATATCATTGGGGAAATTGAACAACATTGGTAAGCAGCTATACACAGGCATGTTTTTCCAAATTCGTGTGGAGACAGATGCACTGAAGCATCAGATTCTAGCCTGGGTCATACCTGTCACAGCGTAATTGGAAGAACTGAGCACTGATTTACCATGGTGGATTTGGGAAATTGAGCTTTTGATTGCAATTTCATTGCTGTTGTGCTGCATAAGAAGACTGTCCTTGCACATAACCTCTGCAGGACTTCACCTCAGTCTCCCTCCGCACTGACTGCGACAGCCTGAACGTATTTCCCCATCAGAGTGCTGCTCTTAGGTAGCTGCTGTCAGGATTTGCCCAAAGCGTACAATGAACACTATGTGATCACCCCAAAAGCTCTACAGAAAGTTTGAGTTCCCAAAACTTGTCAGGATTCTTGTACACCCCTAACTCTTAACTTTGACCTCTCACCTGTCATTTAATGCAGAAACAGCAAGATACAAAAGAGGCGCCTGCGATAGCAATAGGCAGGTAGTGATGAGAGCCAGCAATGGCCCTTTCTGAGACACCTGCAAGGCAGTCCAATTTTTACTACTGTGTGCAAGCAGCCCAGGGTGTGATGCTGGCTTTTCTTCCTCATGCAGTACTGCCTCTCGAGTGTAGAAAACCTCTTATGTTGCATCTTCTGCTAATTATCCCGTATCTCTTGTGTGTGTCCTCAGGAAAGGATGCCACAGACGCCTCCCTTCGCAGCCATGTTTGACAGCCGCAGCTACAACAGGAACCTGTATCAGTCAAAAGAGGACACCTGTGGAGGGCTCTCTTACCATGACAACAACCTCCTGTCAGGGTCTCTGGAAGCTCTGATCCAGCATTTGGTACCCAGTGTGGATTACTATCCTGACGTAAGTCTACGCTCCCAGCTAGCTGTATGGCTAGGCCTGATGCATCTTGTAAAGGGGAACGTTCACACGTGCAGCGGGGGCAGAACATGTCACATCAAATTGCTAAGGAAGGATTTCAAGTAACTGATCAGCAATGACAGGAAAAACGTGCTTCGTGAGAGTGCAGCAAGCAGTAACTCACTTAACCTAGGAAGTTTAATTGTGATTACTCCTGTTGTGAAGTGCGTAACCCTAGTGAATCATTTATAAAGTAAGTATGTAGTGTGGCTTACTGTTTGATGTATGTACCACTGGCCCTTAAAAATCTGTCCGGCAAGCTGAGGACCACAAGCGTGACAGGATTAATGTATTTAGTGTAAAACCAAACACTTGTAATGCATGTTTCTCAATGCTCACCTGAGGTCCACATGTGCCTGGCGAAATTAGCAATTAGTGTTGAACTAGTACCATGCTCCTCGGAATCAGCAAAGGCTGGACGTGAGAACAGGATGTTTGTCATCAGGAGTTGTTGTCCTATCTGTATGCATCCCTGCGTGGATACATTCTATACAATACTTAGAAAAGAAGAATGCTATCAAAAGGTCAGGGGAGCAGTTGGGGATAACTGAGGGATGGTGAAAATGCATTTGTGCTCATTGAAAGACTCCTGTGGAAGACATAACTCTGCTTATATTCAGCTTCTGTTATTGTCATATTGTCTAGTCACATTTCCAAGACAGGATCTTTTTTAATTTGGATCAGAGTTAACAGCAGCACAGGACTATGCTTAAACTAGTGCCTATCCTTTAGGCTTAATGTAAAATTAAAACGCGGAGCAATTTAGACAGTAATGGGTCAAACATGATGATTTATTCCAAGTCGCTAGAATAGGAGCATTGTAGAATTTTCTTCAGGGTGCCGTACTTAACTACTGGCGATGTGAGGAGTGGAGTTGATATTTTGAATATCCATCTCACAAGGAGTTCAAATCATGATATATAGAAAATTAAAGCAAAATAAGGAGTTGCTTCTTGTAACCTCAGAATAAGTTACTAATTTTTATTCTGTGAAATTAAGTGATGGAGTTCCCTCTACTTTCACCCAGGAGATGAACAATATTATGAGAAATTCACAATATTTGGGGATTCTTAAAGGAAGTACAAGGCCATAGTGTGCAGTTTACTGAGGTGAGGCAGGCAAACGTAGTGTAGTAAAGATAACGTATGTGGTGAAATTGAGTCAGCACAACAATCTGGTCAACTGGCATCTTCTTTCTTCTTTTTCAGAAGACTATTTACTTTCATTAGCAATGTGGAAGCAGACTAAATTTTTCTGTTGGTATTCTAAGTAGCCTGGACTTTGCAGCATGAATTTTATTCCATTGTTGGGCTGGAAAGAGTTATGTAATCTGGTAATTGCCCTTGCAAAGGTTTTTACAGTAGAGCAAGAGAAGATGAGTTGAAACTTTATTCTGAGTAATTTCAGGTACTAAGCTTGTAATAAGGCCATGTGTAATAGGAGAGCTGAACCTGCCCTGCCCTGTTTTGGTTAAATCTTGCATAACTTGGCTTACTGCTGTATAATAGCTTTTGGCACAGTCACATGCAGATTTTTCTTCTGCAGGTAATATAGTATTAGGAATGCTTTTCGAGGAAATGTACAGCTGATGGTAATGTGTCCCTTTCACTGTCTTCCTCTTGTTTGCAGAGGACATACATCTTCACCTTCCTTCTCAGTTCACGCCTGTTCATGCATCCATATGAGCTCATGGCCAAAGTCTGCTACCTGTGCATTGAGCAGCAGAGACTAAGCGAGCCTGGCCTGGACAAGGTAAGGTCCCTCACTCTCAGGGACTGCTCTTACTTCCAGTCAAATGTGTCTATCCTGCCCGCAGCAAGGTGTTCCTACTCAAGAGAGTCCTCAATAGGATTAAACAGAAAGAAGACCCGATACAAGCAGTTAGAATTTGACTTTTATTCACTGACATTCATTGCAAATGTCCACACTCAGCTTGTCCTTCATGAAGACTGTTGTTGCACTGCTGGTTTCACCAGTACATGGGCCAGAAACAAAAGTGCTTGCTGCTAATGACGCACCCTGCACTGGCTCTGCAGTGGTTGCTTTTGTTTCTGGGTTCTGAGTGTCTTGCCGTATAATACCAAAATGTTGGAAAGGTGTAATGATGAATTAAGCATGTCAATGGGAATTACACTGACCTGTCTTGTGTGCTTAAGCTACAGTCTTGCTACAGTCTTTGTGGAGTAGCTTAGATTGCTGGCCCCTTTGCATGGGAATTGAGTTGAAAGGGGGCAGGGTGTGGATGTTGGGATAGAATCTCCACCCCAGTAGAAAATTATACAAAAGAAATTAAGATACTTGAATAATTCCACTACTTTCTCACTATAAGGTATAGTGCATGCATAAGACTGAGCAGAACTGGAGCTTATCACTTTCATTGTTGATAGTCAGCCAGAGCTTATCGAAACACTAAGAAGTAATCTCACACTGAGACACTCCTGATAATGAGGGGAATCACTCCAAGATTTCCACCTACTTAATTTCTAGGTCAGTTAAACCAATGAGAGTCTCTTCATTGTTTTCAAAGGATATTGGCTCTGGCCTATAGTCCAATGCTGAATTAAATTAAGCCTAAAAATTTAACCCACCTTCATACTTTTGTGCTCCACAGTATCTTATTCTATCCTAATTCCTTCTTACTATTTTCAAATAGAATTGGATGCGAAAAATTGTGCCCAAAATCCTACAGTTGTTGACTGAATGGACAGAGACGTTTCCTTATGATTTCCGAGATGAAAGAATGATGAGGAACTTAAAGGAGTTGGCACAAAGAATAGCCAGTGGTGATGAGGTAAGTTGTTGTGCACAAAGTTATTGAATAAAAAGGCATTCCTTTAACACTTTGATATTGCAAGTTTGTTGTTGTTAATAACATAGCTTAGCCACCCAGAGCCATAGTAACTTACTATGGAAGTGCTGGTAGGCAAAAAGTTCTGTCCAGTGCCTAGGGTTAGGAAGAAACCACACAGAATAAGCAAATCCTTTTCAAAGCACAGGCAAGGTTTACTCCATCCTGAAACTCATAATATCATTAATTATATGTATATTATAATAATTATATATATAATTATTATATATATAATTATTATAATGTAATAATGTAATATAACATCGGATAAAAACTTGGAGGAAGTTGGTCATATTCGTTCCTCTGGATAGAGCACACAAGGAAATCACTTGACCTTTTTCTAAGTCCCAGCTGAGATGGAAGTCAAGTTTCACAGAGGTATTGCGAAATATTTTGATGCTTAACTGATGCTTGTCTTGTAAGTACTGAGAGGGACTCAGCCAAGGTTTATATTCCCTTAGTGGAAAGGCAATTAACAAGGTTTCAACAAGCAGATCATGTGTGACTGGCATAACGCTAAGATTACAAAACACACTGGAGTGGCATTTGGAAGAACTATAAATGCGAAGAGTGATTGCTAAATGGCATCATGTTTCCAGTGTTCCTCAGGGACTGGTGTTCCTTATGTAAGCTCTTGAATAATGATATAGGCAAGGCAGCAAATGGCATGTTAACAAGCATGTAGGTGAACTTTACTGGGAGAAGCCGTGAGTGCTGCCAAAGGCCTGGAAAGGTCTCAAGAGACTGTAAACAAGGACGGAAGAGAACAAACCTAAACTGAATTTGGAAGCTGAAATACACTTTGTTATGGAAATAGGGAGGAACACAAGAAGATGGGAAGAGACAGTGAGATGCAGTATGGAATGCAAATGAAAGAGAAAATAAGTTTGGTGGGCATACTTAGAGCTACTACAAGATAGCTCCAGGGGCTTTGGGCTGTGGAAAAGCAATAGGTTTGCCTTCGCTGGGGTGCCAGGAGGCACCTTTCCCTGCACTGCTACTCTGTTCCTGGGTACTCCTAATAGGAAGACAGGGAACTGAAGTTCAGTTCAAGGAAAAGTAGTAGGATTGAGGACTCGCACAGACTTGAAAAATACCCGCTGGCACAAAGAGAGAGCGCGAGCTGTTTAGCCTGTGGGAAGTTGGGTTGGTGGATGCAAGAGTGAAATGGCAGCAGGGAAGGGTTGTCTGCAGTGAAGTTTCTGGCAATACAGACAGTTTAAACACTGAAATCATCTCCTGAGGGGAAAGGCAGGCATACAAACTGCTAGAAAATGAGTGCTAGGGAGCAATCCTACTCTGGTAGCACTATAGATCTTTTCTAGCTATAGCTTTGAGCTTTTTCAGCTTTGAGGTTTCCTTTAAAAAGACAAAGGGAAAGCATGGGCTGCAGTAAACTGACTTGTGTTACTGTGAACCGCTTGGAACAGTAAATAGTGACTTCCCTGACCTAGCTTTTCTACAGATTGCTTGGATTTGTCGGAATCATTACTGTGAAGGATACAGAAGCAGCAGTGTTTCCTATTCCTTTTCGCTGCAGCTCTTCTACTTATATCTTCTTATTCCACTTCCCAAATTACTGTGCTCCAGTAGTGTTAAGACCTATCAGTAAGAGTCCAACTAAAACCATTCACCAAGCTAACATACTGCTCCATTAAAAAAAGTCTTTGGAGAAACCTTGGTGGGTTTGGTTTGCTTCCCCCCCCAACCCTTCTCCCTCAATTTAATATCATTCCTTCCACTTTTTGCTTCTCTGTGTCATAGAATCATAGAATCATTAAGGTTGGACCAGACCTCAAGGATCATCTAGTGTCCTGAGGCGTCATCATGCTTATGAGAGATTTCTAGGTTGTTCTGGTTGTTTTACCATTTAACTGACCTTTGTTTCAAGGTATATCTTTGAAACTTTTCCCATAAGCCATTACCTGCCATTTCCTGGTTAGTTCCATATAAACATTTATCAGTGGCTTTTTCTGTGAACCATTGGATGAGTGTATGCAGTCTCACTAAAAAGATGTGCTGTATCCTGATGTCTTCACGTTCTTTTTTTTTTCCACCATGGTGTATAGTGAGATTGGACTGTGGAAACTCATTTGACATGTGATATTCCATATCTTGCAGGTAGTAATGGTACTTCCAGTCACTACCCATACAGGACAGACACAAAGGGGTGACCTTGAGGTGAAATGTCCCTTCACTTTCTCCTGTACTGTCCGATTCTCAGAGGTTTTTAAATATAAATAAGTATCAGTATTGTCAGTGTGAATATAGAATTAAAGAATGAGACTGTGGAATAGGGTAAAACTAGTTTAAAGGAAGGCCGTATGTTTAGGCTGACTGGTAGCCATACTGCTATCAAATTAATATCTAAGTGATAGAAGACATATTCTGTGAGTTTGTTGGTGTTAAATATATATCTCTCTAAATATGATATTAAAAAAATTCATGAGATTAAGTAATGGTGCAACAGCAAATACCCGTTATGGGTGCGAAGTGCGGTATGTACTTATCCCCGCACAGAATGCCTCAGGGTCACTGTCTCTTTGCTCGAGAGGAGACAGGCTCAAAAGAGCAGAGCGATACTGGTTTTATGGGCTCAGGCACATCTGTGAGGTGTGAGAGGGAATTGGCATTTCTTTCTGCCTTTGTGCTGAGAGGGTTTTACCTCATCACTGGACAGAGGGATGTTTGTTATGTTGAACTGCTGTTAGATCAGATGTGGGCTAATTACTACTTATTCTGGTTTGGAGGGTATATTTGACTTTTCTCTGGGGTTTTCAAGCTACAGAAGCAGATTGATCAGAATTAGGGGATTCAGCTTTGTAACTTCACACATTTTGTCCTTGATTATTTTTTTTGTCAGTTCTGGGTTGACATGAACCATGAAATCAGGCAAGGTTGTGGTTTGGTTTTTTTTTCTTTGAAGTTTAGCCCTGATTATTGCGTGAATTCCATCAGTAGCCAAAATTAATCCTGAGTATTTTAGATGTTTTGCATTCTCAGTTGATTACCAGTTGGGCAAGAAAATGCTTCCTTAAGTTTTCTTACATGAAATTTCAAAGAATTAGGAAGGGAATGGGCCAGTGAAGCAAGTCTGTGTGTGTGTCATCTAACACCTGTCTGTGGAAGCTCAGCTCTTAGAGTAATACTTCTGTCTTCCTGAGGAAAATCTAGATCCTCTTTTAAAAGCTTGAGATCCCTCTGTTCCCTCCCCACACACCTTAGTGAAAAATTGTGCTGTGTGTATTTGTCTAGTAAAGTCAAAATACATCTAAGCAAAAAGTAATTATTTACCAAATAACAAGACCAATTCAACTTTGGTTGAACACAACTGACTTCAGGAATAAATCTGACCCAAGATAGTGCTGTTATATTTGAGCAAATTTGGAAATCTGTATAAATGGCAGCTTTGGAGGGAATGATGAATTCATTAGAATACAGGAAACATTACTGCTTGGGAGTGATCACACCATACTAGCAATAGGTTTTGGGTGCTCTTATTTTCAACTGCTTAGGTTTTGCTTTAATGACTGTAGAATGGTATCTGGAATTTGGAAGAGTAACCATCTTGGAGTCAGTTACCAATCTATCTACTTATGAGTCCTGCTCCTATTTGCATTTGTCATTCCTATTAACTTAAACTGCCACCTAGAAAGGCCTGCAAGATGAAAGGAATGAGATGGTTTTATTATCTTCTTTTTCTCAGATTTACTGCAAGTTTTAACTCTTGACTTCAGTGAAACTGGTCTTGATTTATGCCAGAGAACAGGCCCTTTTTTTGTCACTGAATGGCCACATATTGGTTTTTCTGTGGTCTTAAGCAGAAGATGGAATAATTTCATTTCTTGTCTTTTGTCCAGTGATTGGTGGTACTTTTCACACAGTAGATTGTGCAGGTCTTTTCTTCTGTTCCTTGAGCTAACCAAGTCACTGTTGAATCTGTGAGACAATCAGTGTTTAAACTCTTGGCTGGATTCCTTTTGGTCTGATGAAATGGCAGTGTTGGAAAACTACATATCTTAAGTTGACAACAAATGCACGTACCAGCATCAATCTGTTTTGGTGTCATGCAGACTTTAACACTGTCTTTCCATGTTTTGAAAATGTCTCCTGATTATTTCATGTCACGACAGATGTATCGGAAGAACGTGCAGCAGCTCCACCAGAACCTGATTCGGAAGCTCGCCACTGTCAGCCAGTATGAGGAAGTACTTGCAAAAATTAATGCCACATCCACAGATCGCCTCACAGTTCTAAAGGCCAAGCCCCAGTCCATCCAGAGGGACATAATCACAGTCTGCAATGATCCCTATGCATTAGCTGAGCAGCTGACACACATAGAGCTTGTGAGTTGTTATACCTCGAGAATGATTTAATCCTTCCCATCTTTCCGAAATGCAGGTTAACGCAGGCTATGATGTGACTGCTTGTGTGCTTTATTTAGGAGAGACTCAATTATATTGGACCAGAAGAATTCATCCAGGCGTTTGTGCAAAAGGATCCTTTGGATAATGACAAGGTAATTGGAGCAGATCTGGAGCAACTCTGACATGCGGCATTTAACATCCTGGAGCTCAGGTGCCCCATGAGCTGGAGGTGAGGTCCAGCAATAAATGAGGACTAGCAGAAAGGAGCTTTTTAGTGAAAATGCTTTAGTAGTCCTTTTAAAAATTTTGTTAATGTTTTTCTGGAGCTTCAGAACTCAGCCAACAAATTGACTTAAATTAACAAATTTGCTATTTTTCTGATTTTAAGCGAAGGGAGAACTCAGTCCTGTGAATGTTTTCTCTAGGCCACCTATGTGGTCTACAGCTGGAAAAAGCTAAGTTTATCTTTAGCTTTTGTGTTACTAACTTTCAGTATCTCTTCTTCCTTTCAGTAAACTGAATTCTTTGCGGTAAACTGGCAAGTGAGGGAATTTGCAGACGGAGCCCAGATCACAAAAAGGGGAAAGTGATCTCCAGATCCTTGTGACATGAAGGGCAAAGATGCAGTGGTTTTAGTGAACTGTGCTAGGGCTGTCTTCTCCTTGAGTGCTGCTTTCAAGGTGACTTATGCTCTGTAAATAAAGTGTGCCAAAGTGAGGCATGGTTTACTGTCCTCCCTAAAGCTGGCAAGCAGAATGAATCAAGTTTACAATCTGATGTTCAGTCAGACGGTCTCTGAAAATTATTTTGTAGGTAGAGATCACTAAAACTGTTGTCTACCCCTTTTTGGGCAACGCTGAGAGATGGTGTGGGAACTGTTCCAAGACCCTACAGAACAAACAGCACTGGTTAAGAAAGGGAGAATCTAGTCAAAATGGTACTGCTGATCTCCCAAAGTTAGGATGCAGTATGTTAATTTGTCATCAACAACTGAATGTAACATGCCAGTGGAGCGGGCTGTCCTGTCTTCCCTCTGCTCTGGCAGAGGGCATAGTACTGTCTGTACTGTATGGATGGGACAGGAGCGAGGACTGAAACTGCTCATATTCAAGGAAGCTTTAAGCACATACTTAACTTCAATTGTTTGCATCAGTCTATCCTAAGTCCTTGAAGGTAGGGCCTGGTAGGGCTTACAGCAGGTGATGGATTCTGTATGCCTGCTTGAGTGCTTTACTGATCCAACAGCTCAGGAGGAAGTTACGCATGCTCAGTACTATCACTGCTACTTTCCCTCTAAGCTTTTTGTCACTTTTGGGTAACTGAATTATTCTTACTTACTTGACAGTGATTGGGGATGGCAAGGTGGAAACCCATTAGGGAAAAAATGAAGATTACACTAAAAGCTGCTGTTTTTCCTCTGTCTGCAGAGCTGCTATGGAGACCGAAAGAACACTCGGAATCTGGAAGCCTATGTGGAATGGTTCAACAGGCTCAGTTACTTAGTTGCAACAGAAATCTGTATGGTAAGCAAGGACTTTTTCTGCTAAAAGGCTTTGTTTAGTCTCGTTGTCTAAAACCGAAGATTTCCAGGTTTGGTGTCTCTTCAGCGTGCCCATTGACTTTCCGTTCTCTCAGCTCCGTACTTTTTGTGTGTGGATGAAGTCAGCACAGGGCTGAAGAGGAAGTAAGTTCTGTGTTTTACAGCATCACACTCGTGCCTCAGCCTTGTCCATATGACACAGCGGTGTGTTGCTGTGCTCGGATAGCCCTTTTTGGCACAGGAGTGTGTCTGGCCTGCCCTTCTCTCCTGTGAGTGCCCCTGGTGAACGGAGGCATCTTTCCTCTCCTCTGTGCTGACTCCTTTCTCTGCTCTGCTGTTCCTCATACCCTTCTTATCAGCGTCTCTTTACCTGTTGTCCTTGTGCTCTACCTGCCCAATATCTGGGTTGTCTTTGCTCTCCTGAAGGCTTTTGAGCACAGTAGCGCGGCTTCCTCTACAGGTAAAGCATAGCGTGGAATAGCGGTACACACCGAAAAGACTGAACAGGGGTGTTGTTTCTTTTGGGGATGGGTCAGAGCGCTCCGTTTCCTGCGGAGCGTCACACTCTCCTGGTGTCTCTTGCAGCCTGTGAAGAAGAAGCAGAGAGCAAGAGTGATAGAATATTTCGTTGACGTGGCACGGGAATGTTTTAACATTGGCAACTTTAACTCCTTAATGGCTATTATTTGTAAGTATGTCTCCTGAGACATTTTGTCCCTGTTTGAATCCGGATAAAGGAAACTTTATACAAAAGTCTGCTGTTTAGGGCACTCAACAGTGTGAAGTTAGGAGGGAAAGTGGTGGAGAATTGCTCAAAGTCATTGTGGTGTTATGGGTGTAAGAAACTATTTACTGCTGTAGTAAGAAATTATTTGCTGCTGCTTTTCATTGCAACTGTTCAGAGATCTAAATCCCCACTTCTTAAAACCAATTTTAGTGTTAAATTGGGATAGAAATTGTTCCTGTAATATGGAAGTTTGTCTTCCATAATTTCTATTGCTCCATAAATATCCTAGTTGTTTAAAAATTCCACACCTTTTCTGTATCTGATAGAAAAACATTTGGAATGTTTTTGGGTTTTTAATTTGAAATGTGAAAACTTCATAGATACGTCTACTTTTCAGTGTAAGAGATGGTGTTGAGAACTCATTTGCGCTTTTCTACTGTATATTCATGGCTTATCAAAGCCACAGTAAATAATGTCATATGATTTTTTTTAGAGCTTTCGTTCTGTAAAAGATGTTGATTTTGTTTCCAAAGTTGTTTTTAACATTGGAATTTCAAGAAAAGGATGACTCTGACTTCTGAGCAGCTCTGTTTGAAAGTATTTGTTATTGTTAATAGCTCCTTTGCTTTAGAAATACTTACTAGCCTTAAATACTTGAAAGTTGTTTTTTTTTAAATACTCCAATAATTACTCTTTCTTATATCAAGCTGGCATGAACATGAATCCTGTGTCTCGGTTAAAGAAAACTTGGGCAAAAGTGAAGACAGCCAAATTTTATATTCTCGAGGTAAGTTTGGCCAATATTTGTACACAGGGCTGTTAGTAGCATTTTATTTTTAACTGCTTTAAAATGTGAGTTTGGCTTCATCATGACATATTTAATTTAGTATATTTGTTTTTATGATGGAAATTCTAGAAGATGTAATAGGAATTGTTCAGCTGACTTGCGCTGTTTTGGTTTGGAAGAGGGATATTGAAGTCATTTTTTTAATTCCCAAACCCACCTCCTGAGAACTATCAAAAAGAAAATGTAGGTAACCACTTGAAAGGGAAATGTATTTGGGAGGGATGCTGTGGATTGACCTAATGCGGTTCTGCCTTTGACAATAAAGTTGAGCTGTAAGGCAGCTACCTCGCCCTTTCAGAGAAATTTGAGTTGAACTAATTGATTTCCAATTAACTTCAAGTAGTAGAGACCTTTGTCAAAGATCATGTAGGTGCAGCAGTGCATGAGTCTGTGATTTACTCAGTAGATTGTTTACCACAAGTTAATTATCCCACTGTAAATGGCAATCACTTAATTCAGGTTATTTATTAGTAAGGTAAAGAAAATGTAATGTTTTGTGCTTGACACAAGCATGGAATGTTTATGAATATCACCCAGAGATTTGACTTGTGTTATGACAACAGATTAGAACTGGTTGGCTGTAGCCATCTCATCCTTCCTTCCCCCAACCTTGGGTGGGAAATAGCCTTCCTTGTGTCACGGGTGGCTGCACAGCTCAGGAAGTTGCTCTTAAGATTACAGCCCTATTTCATCCAACTTTATTACGCAGGCCGGACTTCGCTGGTTAAGGACATGCTTTGTGAGCCATGCAGACATCCTAGTCGTTGAGGTGCAGCAGTCAGTCTTGGAGCAATGAGGTGGGGGCACTAACAGCTTTAGGTGTCTGATCCATTCCAGCTGAATCAGCTCTGAGAAACCTGCATACTAGGAAGAGCAGAACGTTAGTGGCAAGACCCATTGTTGCCCTAGCTTCATGATTTTGGCTTTTGGATTAAAGCTGAGCTACCCTCTCTGTGGAGAGGGAAAGTAGATCCATAGTCTGCCTTTGTTTTCCTGTCCCTGGCTTGTATTGGATCACTTGTGCTGAGTGAACGTTTTTGAAACGAGGTTCTCTTCTGATCTGGTGAGCAGATAGAGATACTGCAGCCTCTGAAAGGCCGTATCTGTGGTGCCGTTCAGCAGACCTCTTGCTTTTTAAAATAGCTGCTTGAGAAAAGAATTCTGTGTGGGGATGACGCTGGTTCGTTATTTGCATTTTTCATGTCTTGTAGCATCAGATGGACCCTTCTAGCAATTTCTATAACTACCGAACTGCTCTGCGTGGAGCTGCTCAAAGGTCCTTGACAGCTCACAGCAACAGAGAGAAGGTATGTTTACAAATGACTTGGCAGTGGTCAAAAATGAAGTGTGCTTGTTAAGTTTCATAGTAAGCTTTTGTCTTGGGGTTCTGATTCTCAGCAACTTCACCCCTGGTGGTGGGCTTTTAAAAAGAATAAAAAGTCTCAGAACTGAATCCCTCTTTAGTGGGATGTAAGTTACCAAGAAAGTACATCAAATATTTGAGGAAACCAGGTGGCTCAAATAAAAATTTCCATCTTAGTGCTGCCAGTTCAGTTTGGTGGTGACTGAAAGCTGAAACTTTAAGTGATTGCTTTAATTACTTGAACAAAATAAGTATATTGCCTCAGCTCATTTTTTTTTTGACACAGAACTTTATCTTGCAAACCACTAATACAGATAGAAAGGCTAAGGACTGAAATGAGACTGCTAGTAATTTGTTCTTATAACAGCTCTGTACTCAATTTTAAGTGGTTTATGGCTTAAGGTGGAAAATTTTAAAGTTTAAAACTTACTCAGAAAATATATTCTAAAACTCAAAACTAGATAGAGCTTCTGTATAGATTCTGTGGAGTCACCTTCCTGTTATAGTCTTTAGGTGACCTATAAATACACTCTGGAGTTTTTTAGTGGAAAAGGTGAGATGGATCAGGTGCTTCTATAATGCAATAGGTCAAAATCCACCTTCCAGATTCGAGAGTGGCTGTGAACTATGCATTAATAGAGGTGGCATCTTTTTACTCTTTAACATAAATTAGCTTTTGAGAAATAAACTGGATTTGGCCACACATTAATGCAGAATTTGAGTTGTAGTTCTTGTGGAAAGAAGCCAAATAGCTTCCTAGCTGCCCCCCACTTTAGAAGCAGTTGTTTATCAACTGCTTATAACATTAGCACTTCATGCTCTGTTAAATAAACGTGGTCTTCGTGCTCATAGAATAAACCACTACGCAGGATGAAGCAGATCCTTGTGCTGGTCTATATTGTTGTTATACATGTGTGAATAAAAGCTGGGAATTTTGATCTGTTTACATACTGTTCAAAGTACCAGAAGTTTAAATAAAAGATGTTTATTTTTCAGAGAAAAGTGAGTTTTAAGACTTCAATATCTGTAAGTTATTTCTTTGAAATGATGCAGTGAAGTCTTCCATGGAAATAGTGATAAGTGATTATCCCCAGTTGCAGCAGGGATATGCAGCTGTGAAAACTTTTGTACGATACAAATGAAAATAAAATTATTTTAAGAATATAAGAATGTTCCAGCATTCTCCAAAGAAAAATATTTTGATTTGTTCAGTTGGCAGGAAATGCTCCGTTTTGAGCCATTCAGTCCCAAGGTTGAATTTCTTGCGTGAGCTCAGGGAGTTGTAGTTTGAACACCATTTGTGCTGCTAGCCCCAAATGTTCCGTGCTGTGTGTTAGTGTGCATCTCTCCTCACTTACCGAGCAAGTCCCTATCAAGAGGGAGAGCTGCAGGAATTATAAGTAAGAAGTAGATACCTCTGAGCTGTTATGTTCTGGAATCCACAAGGAAAAGGAGGGAAGTGAAAACAAGTGGGATATGACATAAAAATGAAATGAGTTAGGCATACGGTGGTTCCAAACGTGACTCATAGCTACAACTGACAAGCAGTGGAGTGCCAACAGGTACTTTGTGACCTTGAGGGAGCTACCTACCAAGAAGAGTCCAAGGTAATGCGAGCCGTTTGGCACGAAGCTGGAAATAAAACTATGGGGATGAACTTACCATCCAAGGGAAGACTTTATAGAGAAACATAATGTATTTTAAAATGTAGGGAATGCAAAATATTTTGTACAGTGAAAGAGAGGTATCGTACAGATCTTAATCCTTTGGTATTTTGCTTATCTTTTGTACCACCTGACTGACTTGTATTTTTCTCTGTAGAGCATTATGTTTTGATTCAGGACCAGACTGAGAATAATGTTGTTCTTTCCTTAGATCGTAATCCCTTTCTTCAGCCTCTTGATCAAAGATATTTACTTCCTCAACGAGGGTTGCGCCAATCGTCTTCCAAATGGTCATGTCAATTTTGAAGTAAGTAGAGTGGGGTACTGGTACAGGGTCAGCCCCTTTAATAGATAACTGAAGCAGATCATAGTTCAGCTTCCACTGGGTTCTGGGAGAGCAAACTTAGACTGCAATTTGAGTGTTTTGTTAGTTCTCACAGAACCTGGGAGGTAGTCAGGAAAAAATTTTCATTGAAGATGAAATGTTTATACAAACCCTCTCGATATTTGCAATTTTTTCATGGGAGAGAAAAAGTCAGAACTTTTTTCCAGCGCCCAAATTCCTCTAAACACTTCAACTCACAGATGTATGATACTTAATGACAATCATTCAAATTAGTATTTTAGAGCTTCCTTTTGAATTCCACATGTAAAACGTGAGTTCATTCTTTGTCAAGGTATACATGCAGTATTTATGTACACGTAAGTCAGATTGTCTCTGAAGAAATGTGTGATAGAGCAGCAGTGAAGGAGTTCTGAGTTCCTTGTCTTTCAGTAGCTCTGCCCGTGCTTTCACACTTGTTATCTGGCAGTGTGGATTACCCAGTGATTTGTTTTGTGGTGCTTTCAGCTTTCAAGAAGCCAGGGTCACCACACAAAATTAGAGTACCTTTCACTTGCAGTCATTGACCTGAATTAGCCCGGTTCTAAAGCTAGACTGTGTGATGATCTGGAATGTCCTTTTACTTAAGGAATCCACGTGTGCTTGAGGCATGTTAAACTTTTACAGTTAAAAGAGTTTATCAATGAATGGCATCAACACATTACAAGGGGAATGTTTATTTTTGGCATAAATTTCCAGCAAGAAAACTGAGTATTTCAGATAAACTACCTAAAATGGAACATCTGGATTTTGAAATGTCAGGATATAGAGACTTTTGATGTGAAAATTGCTAAATAGTTCTGCAAAACAAGCAGGCATGGGCATTGAGCATAAGGGGCATTATCAGCTCCTTGAAAAGAAACTGAGTGCAGATAATGATCTAGTTATATTCATAAATAACAATTTTATCAGGATGGAGGAGTGGGAAGTCATCCCAGTTTGAAACAGAAATGCAAAAGTTAGAAGCTGAGTTGTTGAGTCAGATCACATTCAAATCCAGCTTAAAAGCTGGGGAGAATTCAAGCCTTGGACCTGTAATAAAGATATCTCTTTTCAAAGAATGTTCAGGGTAAATATATAGCACTTCTTTTGTCTTCTCTTCTGTTCTGACAGAAATTTTGGGAACTGGCAAAACAGGTCAGTGAATTTATGATGTGGAAGCAAGTGGAGTGCCCTTTTGAAAGGGATCGGAAGATTCTGCAGTACTTGCTCACTGTCCCAGTCTTCAGTGAGGATGGTAAGGAGCTCTGGACTTTCTGCAGGTCTGGTGTCACTGGCTACTGCTCAGTCTCCCTTCACGTTAAGCTGTTGCTTCCTCACAGAAAGAAAGGCTTTGTCCTGAGACATCTGTCTGACAAGTCAAAAATGCTTCTTCCTTACAAATGAGAGAGAAAATAAGACTCTTTTTTTTTTTTTTAAGTGCACGTGGTCTGTGAGAATTGACATGATCATTTTCTCTGAAATGAAATGACAAAATTGATTAGATATATGGTCCCCATAAATATCTGAAATACATTTATGTGGACTTTCAGCACACTTTACACTAAAGGGTGCTGCTTGAAAAATAAAATGGGGACTTTGCTGGTTGCTTACAAAGCACCATGTCCCTGGGCTCAGTTTTTTCTTTTGAGTGTTTTGTTCCACTCTTGTGCTTTTGAGTTTTCGCTAGATGTTGGGGTTTTTTTACTCCCTCAGGGCAGTCTTTGTTCTCATGCACTGTTTGTTAGTATTGTCCAGATGTAATTAGAAGAAATGCTATATTTCCTAATGGGATTCTGGAGCCCTAATCTAAGGGATGGATTATACAAGTCTGTTTCATTTTGACTTTGGCCCACTTTCCAGGGAAAGCAAATTTTAAAATGCCAGTAGGCCTAACATAATGTATTTGCTTCTGATTGCAGCACTTCACTTGGCTTCCTATGAGAGCGAGAGTCCTGAAAATCACGTTGAAAAGAACAGATGGAAGACGCTAAGGTTTGTGTCAGAGGTTACCTGTATCAATAAACAAAGAGAATGGGATACAGAGCATCAAATTATTAAAACCAAATTGCACACTACATGTTTCAACATATGGGGCACAGCATTGGTGTAAATCCCCCCTCCAATCTGGGACTCTTCCTAAAAGGAGAACAGTCAGTCTTTATCTTGAATCCTGTTGAGCCTTCTCTCCCTTAGGGGATGGAAATTAGAACAAGTAATTTTGTGTCTTAATTTCTACTGCAATTCAGTGTAGGAAAAAGTACTTTTTAGACTTCAAAGAAATCTCTACCTCCTCATAAGTGCTATACAGCAGAGCACTCTGGTTTCCAAGCAGACATTTCTGCACCTATTGCATCCCTTTATGTGCCTAGCCTTTCAGACAGGAATGAAGTTTTCAAAAAGATCACTCCGGAGCAAATGCATTCATGAACCCAGGTAACAACTTAGAGTCCAGGCTGGGAAAAACAAATTTAAGAAAAATCCAATTTTTGCTTTTCTACTGCTGGTTGAACATAGCCTCATCAACTCTTTAATCTTACTAATTGTGGAAGGATACATGAACCATTATGGCATTGTTTTAGCATGTGCTTTGCCAATTAACTTTTAAAGCTGAGTTCATGACAGCAGAGAACACTAATTGGGTGCATAGATGGAGACACAGAATTAAGCAGGTGTATAAATAGTCAGGGGTGAAAACATGAAACCATACCTCCACTTTAGTTATAAAACTGCTGATGTCCCTAGGAAGTGACCATTAGTCAGGTGTTATCAGTGTTGCTGGCAGCTGGTACATTAGCACCTAGAGGTACCTGTGGATGTAACATCCCAGCTCTTCTGATCCACTTTGCAGGACCGCAGAGACAACTGTAAACCACAACCCTAAGGACCCTCAGGCTGTGTTGGTTTTTCCTGGGATATCACAAGGAGGTGTAACACTTCCACCTGATTAAGCACAGTTACTTTGAGGAGAGGCTAGAAAGGGAGAGTGACTAACATTAGTGCACAGGCACTCCATGTTAGACAGGGTGGCAAGGTGGACGAATACTCTGAGCTTGAAAATCTGTGGCAACACAAACCTCAGTCTCAGATCCTTATCCAAGGCACTCTGAAGCTGTCTGAGATGATTTACATAATTTTAATGATTGTCTTTACTTACTGGCATTTCCCTTTTCCTTTCAGGTCAGCGCTTCTGGGCAGAGTCTAGTGCACAAGATGACTGCTGCTTCTGCTGTTGCTACGTTATGTGGATTACTAAGGGGCATAGCTTGGTTTATTTTTCCGTACTCTGAGTGGCATTCGGAGGAAAAATGTGCAGTCAGTTCTGATACTGTGTCATCAAAGATGAAACAAGTTGACTCAAGACCAAGCAGGCGGCTTCTCACATCTGACAGACTGGATAAAATCACAGCCCACTCAGCTGTGATTCAAGCTTAAGTATTGATTGAAGACAGTGCTGACAGAACCATTTGAAGAGCTCAGGTGCTGCCTATGAATCATTTCACACCTGGACAAAATACTCTTCCCCTTCCTTTTGCTGCAGCTTGCTGCTAACAAGGAGTCTGCAGAGCTGAGAGTAGATTACAGAGGGGGAAAAAAATCTCCATTCCTTCAAGTGCAACCCAAGTCTGTATTGAAGAACTTCCATTCCTAATAAGCCAAATAAAGCCAGGAACTTTGCCTGATTGGAATTGCTAAGAAGATAAAGGACTGGACACAACAAACTGGCTGCTGGGAGGAGTTTCTCCCCACCACTGTAGTGGTGGCTGGGTTTTTTTCTTTCTTTCTTCCATTATGTTTTTGAGTTGGCTGCTGGTAGGCAAACTCATTATTATTATTATTAAGTTATTTAAAAAACTATAAAGTAATAAAATCAAGGTTCACAGAATTGTAGAACGGCTTGAGTTGGAAGGGACCTCAAAGATCATCTAGTTCCAACCCCCCTGCCACTGGCAGGGACACCCTCCACTAGACCAGGTTGCCCACAGCCCCATCCAACCTGGCCTTGAACACTGCCAGGGATGGGGCCTCCACAGCTGCTCTGGGCAACCTGTTACAGTGCCTCACCACCCTCACAGGGATGAATTTCTTCCTTATATCTAATCTAAATCTCCCCTCTTTTAGTTTAAACCCATTACCCTTTGTTCTATCACTACATTTCCTAATGAACAGTCCCTCTCTGGCTTTCCTGTAAGGCCCCTTCATGTACTGGATGGCCACAATTAGGTGGCTCTCCCTGGAGCCTTCTCTTCTCCAGGCTGGACAAGCCCAACTTCCTCAGCCTGTCATCATAGGAGAGGTGCTCCAGCTCTCTGATCATCTTTGTGACCCTTCTCTGGACTTGCTCCAGCAGCTCCACGGCTTTGTGTACTGAGGACCCCAAAGCTGGACACAGTACTCCAGGTGAGGTCTC
>VWZZ01006572.1:536934-548328 GCA_013399095.1 Psophia crepitans | reverse complement strand
AAGGTCCCTCTGGACGGCATCCTTTCCCTCCAGCATGTCAACCACACCACACAGCTCAGGGTCATTGCCAAACTCTTTGCGGGTACACTCACTCCCACTGTCCGTGTTGCTGACAAAGATGTTAAACAGTGCCGGTCCCAGTGCTGACCCCCGAGGAACGCCACTTGTTACTGTTGTCCACTTGGACATTGAGCTGTTGACCACAACTCTTGTTGAGTGGAGCCATCCAGCCAGTTCCTTATCCACTGAGTGGTCCATCATTCAAATCCATGCCTCTTCAATTTAGAGACAAGGATGTCATGTAGGACAGTGTCAAATGCCTTGCACAAGTGCAGGTAGATGACATTTCCTTTATCCAGCAATGCTGTGACCCCATCGGAGAACGCTAGGCACCCTTAGTGAGGCCGTGTTGGCTGTCACCAGTCACCTCCTTATTTTCCATGTGCCTGAGCGTAGTTTCTGGAAGGATCTGCTCCATGATCTTGCCAGGCACAGAGGTGAGACTGACCAGCTTGTAATTGTGGTACAAAACACACCTGTTATAAAAATACAGTAGCCATGTTGCTGGACTATTTTACAAATTCTAAGGGGGATTATTCTTTCAGTTGTTTACAGCTAACCACTACATGCTACAGACATTCCTACTTTCACTATACAGTTTTGTTACTTTAATTTTCCATACTTGATCATTTTTTTATATTATGTTGAACAAGCTGACTTTTCTAGAAGTCTTTGAGAAACTGGTGTTTGAACTGCGTTGAAATATGTAAGTGTGTTTTTATTAAGCTGTTNGTTTTTATTAAACTGTTTTTATAATTGCCTTTTTTTTTGAAAGGGTAACAATGGAGAACACAATCCTTTTTGTCTGAAATAGCGAGATGCCGAAAAGAAAAAAAGATGAGGCTTATTTTCAACTACAGCTGTGAACAAAACAGTCTCCCTGTGTGTTTGCTTTATGGATTATGTTTATGACTGTGAAGCAGTTCAGTGTGGTACACACCCCTAATAAGTTTGTAGTAGCTCTGAATATTAGTCACTCTATTTATCTTAGAAAGGACTCGATAGGAAAAAAAGAAACTGTAGCTATAGATCACCCTGGACGCAAAATCACTAAGCAAAAGCACATAGTTGGGGAAAAAGGGTATTTACAATTATCCTGCCACTGTTATTAAAAAAAAAAAAAGAAAAGAAATAAAAATAAATATACCTACCTGTTTCACTGCATCTCTTGAGTTTTCAGGTAAGCTGGTTTTTTCTGTCCATGCTTGTTCTGTCCATGTCTTTTCAGGCAAGTATTCAGTTTTTGAATTCTGTAAAAACACGCCGAAGTAGCCTTGGTCAACGGGGATACTGTCCTTACTACAGCCTGTTTGCTGGTGCGAGGTGCTGGAAGCCACTGAGTTACATATCCCATGAGCACCAGCACCAGGGCCTCAGCCCCTGACAGTGGAGGAGGATTCCTGTCCTCACCCAATAACTGAATTAGGGTGAAGGAGAAAGAAGAGATTAACTCTTTGAAACAGGGAGACTGCTTCTGCAATTCACAGACTTACCTCCCAGCTTCCGTCAGGTGAGGTCTTTCCCACCTTCCCCTCTACATCCTTCCCCCTTCGTTGAGGCTTATATAACAGGACTTAGTTTATAGAAAAAGCTGGGGAAAATTGTGTATTTCTCTTCCACATCTTCTGGAAGTAGGATGATGTGATAATAAGGTACATAAATGAGCTTTGGTGATGCAGTATTTACTATCCTAGTTAACCTGCTTTTTTTACATCTGTAGTTCTAGGGAAAGTCAGGGTTGAACAAAGGGTTACCTGAGAAAATAACTTCCCTCCTTCCCTCCTCCAGTGTGACACGGCTTGACTAGTAGCCTGGTTTGGAAATGGGTTTGTTACTTATGCAGTTGGAATGAAGCCTTTGTAAATAAAAGGAGCGACAGCATTACGCAGGCTCTGTCCAGACCGGCGGCTCTGTGCCTGGTGTTATGAGCCAGCTAATTGCCGAGAAGAGGCAGTGCCTACCGCAGTGATTGCGATGGAGGAGGCGGCTGCTGCCTTGGCACAGAAGCTGGGCAGCAGGCGCCTGTGATTCTCTTGAAAGGGGAATACGAATTCCCTAGCCCTGGGCAAGCCAGAGGCTGCTGTAGGCATTAATGAACTCGATGTTTGATGTTAGAGTGATAAGAGTCTTGTCATGCACTGTACCCTCTGCTCCACCATTCTGGGCAGCTGTGTGCTGAGCTTTAGTTTTGAACATCCTGAGCTACTGTCAGAAATGGCTGTTCACTGTGGCAGATGAGAGAGAAAATGTGATCGACTCTTCCATGGCTAACCAGCTCCTAAAGGAAACATCACAACCTCTCTGAAATGAGGAGTTACAAGAACTCATTGACTACACAAGTTGAGCGTTTAGCCAGGACTGAAAATCTGAGCGCGGTGCTGATAGATGCTCAGTGCTTAATGGGGACAGAAGCACCATCAAGTCTCCTGTATAAAGGGCTCAAACATTACTTATTTCTTTGTGGTGCAGAGACAAAAGCTGTGGGTCTTATGGACCCATATGAATCAACTTGTTCAAAAAAGTCTAGATGTCTGGCTAAGCCCCCAAGAACAGTACCTGTCTTATCATACAAATATTGCCCTTTTCTCCTACTTGTATACAGCTTCATGGTATCATCATGAAAAGAATAGTCAGTTGCATGCAATGATATGCAAAAGCCTATTGACAGCTGTCATCTCTAAAAGAGTGAGCAAGAACCTATGCCTCCATGTGGGGTTTTTTTGGTGTTTGAGGGTTTTTTCCAGCCTTCCCAGCCTGTTCCTGACAGAGCAGAAACTGGTACTCTATCTAGCACTAAGAAGAACTTTTTTGGATAATAGCGAAAATGTCATTCATTTTCCAAGACATCTTTCCCCAATTCTGGGCAATTTCCCCTGTCATTTTGGGTGGCTTCCCTCGTACTAGCTGTGTGCCGCAAGGCCACTTGTGGGCTTCTTGCAGTATTTCTGCTGGACAAGAACAATCCTTTGGCAGTGCACCACTGCCTGCTTTTTTCTCTCAGCTCCTCTCTGTCTCCTCTTGGTCACACTGAGCCAATTTTCCCCACGTAAACGGAGAGGCTAATCCCTAAAGGTGCATTCCCTCACAGCTACACCTGTCCTGCTGCTATCAGTCAGGTACAGATACCTTGCTTCTACCAAGCAACTGTATCCTAACCTGTGCTTTATGGTCATGGGGTCCTGCATCATCACCTGCTTTTAGCTTGAGAAGGTAAGGATTGGTAAAGATTTTCGAGGGAACTGGTTTATTTGTAAGGTTACTGTTGTTGGGCATCTGCTAAGCTGACACTTCAGACTCAAAAATTGATAAAGGTCACTGAGTTTAGAAGGGAGAGTTTAGTGCCAGAAAGTGTATACGGTGATACCAACAGGCACTTTGCCATTATTCCACTGTGCTGCATTAAGCTCTTCCAGAATATGTTTTTTTTCTTTCTCCTTTATTAGAAAATTTTAGCTATTGTATGACCCAAAAGGATGTCTCATTATAAGCCAAGTAAATACACAGTTCTTCTTTCATGGAGATTACTTTTCAAGAGGCAAAGTGTAAAAGGTAATGTGAACAAAGCAGCTGCTCTTCATCAGTTATTTATGTAGCCAAAGCAATCCGAGTGCCAACAACACTATGAGGCAGGATTTTCTACTTTCTGTCAGTGCTTTTCTCCCCTGCCCTGTGAAGTCCAGAGGTTGGAAGAGGAAGTGGTTCTTGAGTGGACTTCTAGCTGCAGTGAAAAGCAGCGTCTGGAGCCAGCCTATTCCAGAGAGCAACAAAGAAAACGAAGCATCTGTCTTAGTGTTACAGCAGGTTCCTCTGTAAGCCCCAAAGTTTGGTCTACTGGTCAAAAAAGCCTTCCTTAGAAGGAATTAGTAAGCCTTAAATCAGTCCAGGGTGCTCTAAGCACTAGTGGGAAGGGAAAAAAGAGCTCCTACAAATAACCAATGCAGAACTTTATTCTATTTCTGGTACTTTATTCCCATTATTATTGTAGTTACTAATCAACGAGACTCTTACTAGAAGAACTGGAGGTATCAGGAAAGTTAATTTTCAGTTTGAGCATAACTAAATGTGGGGTATACGATACCAAGGGAAAACATGAAACATAAGCAGAATGAGAAAGGCCTAGAAACATTTACTGAAGTAAAGGGCAGCAGATATATCTTCTGGGGCAAATGAGTGCACCAAGTGGAAGCCCTTGTGCTTTCCAGAGAAGATGTAGCTCTTGTTTTCCTTATAAAACAGACAGTGTTAAATTGTGTCCTTATGTTGTCTATTACTTCTGGCTGCAGATTAGATTGGAGTTATGAAGAACAGTGGAGAACAAGTAGCCCATCTGAAGCTGAATATGGTAAAACAGGATTCAATAATCAAAGCCAAATTCTCTTGAACCCAGAGCAGTATACTGCTGTAATTAGCAGGCAATAAAGGTATCATCGCTGTGTGAAACTCTGGTGAAGTCAGACTGTAGCTGTAAAAAAATTCAGTTTCTGTAGAAATGTTCTGTCCTGTAAATGTATGCGGTGAAAAGGGGAGAGGCAGCAACAATAGTTGGGAGTGTTTTGTGAAAAATGTACTTCCTTTGGTTTTCTAGCTTGATTCTAAAACAGAATTCAAGTTATCTGTCATGTTCGTTGCTCACCCAGATGATCAAAACTGTCACGGTGCAGAAGGGCCTGCTTATTTCTGTCTGTGGCATTAATTTACAAAATACAATTATGTTCCAGGAAAGGGGATTTTGAGGAGGCTTATGTGGTAGGAGCCAAATTGTGGCTGCAGGTTCAGAACTCATCCCTTGGTTTGCACAGGGTCTTAAACCCAAGCCAAGTCACCTTACCTTGTGTTTATAAATAAGCATCAAGTAGTTAGATGTTCCTGAAGTCCTCTAAATTAAAAATTATTGCAACAGGTACATTTAAATAACAGATTTACAATGAGCTTTTGGAGCAACAAAGGTGTTGTGCACAGCTGTGGGGCATCTGCAGCCAATCTTCTCCTCCCTGAAGTCTGTGGAAAAGTGGTCTTTGCCTTTGTCTCTGTACAGTAGAGCCTACACAGAAATACAGGCAGAGCTTGAGCTGTTTCCCTGCTCACCGAAATTAAGGGCAAAACTCTCCAATGGGCTTGAAAGTGAGGGACCAGAGGCTGACGTAGAAGAATGTTGGGAGAGGATTGATTGTTTCAGCAAAGGGCTGTGCACTGCTGATACCACAGCTTCATCCCTGTCCAGTAATTCTGTTGCTGCTTCCCAGGGTTTATTTTTGTTCTCTGTGGCAGGTAATCTAGGTATCACTAACTGAAACCAGTTTGGGTTTAATGTTCAGTCTCACAGGATGATCTCTTGTGACTTCGACACAGTAAGTTTAATTAAAAGGAGAAGTTACATCTAGAAAGAGTTTGGAGCTGAAACACAAAAAATTATGGAAAAAATATTAGGTGTTAATGCAGCCCTATTTTTTGTGATATTCAGACATTTTAGCATTGATGCTGTATATCAGGAATGTGGGGATAGGGGCAAAATATTAAAAAAGTAGGTTTTCAACCAGTCAGACCTGTTTCAGAGCACATTTCTGGGCCAAGTGCAGGATGTAGAGATGTTTGCAATATTCATCTATGAGATGCATAGTGTCCCTGCTGCTTTTCAAACGAGGTGAAGCTGAGAGCACCACTGAATTATCCCACTAAGAAGACTATGGCTGTAAAACAAAGCAAAAAGTTCATGCCAGCTCTGGTAAAAATCTACTTCTGCATTTTTTTCAGACTACAATTTATTTTCCTGTGCACCCACAGAAGTGACACACTCTGCCATTCGTTCTAAGCCAGTTCTGCCATTGCAAATGTACTGTTTGCCCATTGCTCGTGTGCTTTGCTGCACAAGGCCAAGGAGTCTGTGTTAGGTGGGAGTGGTGGAGTAAGAGAGCCAGGAAAGCTGACTTGTCCCTCAGGTGTGGGGAGCATCTCACCTCTCCTCAGGTAGATCTGCATGGTGCTGGCACGTCGTGCTGTTTCTAAAGATAAGGAGAGCCTTGTCTTCTAGAGTTTTGTAGATATCCCCTTCTGTCAATGTTATAGGAAGCAAAATAATAGCTCTCAGCAGTGAGAACATGCATTCAGTCTTGCCTGTCTTGAGAATTCCCAAGTCTGGTTTGATTACAAAGGTTGTAACCGAAACTAATGATTTCTTTAGCAGGGAGCAGCAGGGTGGATTTCCTGAGATGGCTTCACACGCAGTTGTGCAAGGCATTTTCTGTGGCGCGCTCCTCAGACTCCTTTAAGTAAAACATTGAACAATAATACCCCCTGCAGATGAGATGCATCCTGGTTTGTCGTCACAGTGCTAAGGCAGTTGTATGATAAAGCAGTTCTAAAAATATTTCTTAGGTCAGTCGTGTAAGCGTCACAGAAAAAGCTTTGCTTGGGAGTAGCCTTTCTGCAGCAACAGTGACTAACATCTTGATTGGTGATTTACTGGGTTTTGCTTGGAGCACTCAAGAATTGCTCTCTGTTGATGCAGTCTTCCTGAATGCTTTCCTAGGATAAGGAATATTATTAAAAAAATCTATCTTTGGGTTTTCTTTCTGACTGTGTTATCTGCATTCCCACCCCCCACCTCCTTTTTAATGGGCAAAGAATATGTCTGCATTTTGTCTGTAGGGCAGAGCTGTTCTTCCTCCTGGTCATGTCATTTGCTGGATGTGCCTCAGTTTGCCTGGAGCAATGGGATTTCCTGAGCAAAAGATTGTTGCCGAGCCTAGAGGTGCCAGCAGCCACCAAGGGTGTCACAGACACGGTGATGCTGCAGGAAGGGCAAATATCCCCTCCCTCATTCCTTATCTAGAAAGAAATGAAGACGGTACAGGAAAATGGAAAGTGCATCCAAGAAGAGAAGATGGGGGATGGCAGTCAGATGGAAATGGTCCAGGAGGGTCACACACACTGTCTGGAAAGGGTGCCTGCTACCAACTCCTTCTGGCTGCGAGGAGGAGGAGAAAAATGCAGTTACCCGCACCAGGCAGGACTGACTGAAGCCATACTTTGCAATGTGGAGTTGCCTGGGGGTGTGTTGCTCGCTCTGCAGATGGAGTGCCAAGCTGAAACAGCCTCCTCTCTGCCTCTGAGCACACCTGCATTTGCAGAAGCAACCTGCAGCCCGTTGGGCGCACAAGCCACCCTTTCCTCTAAACACCCGGGACCAGCGAGTCCCTGCGGCTTGAGGAGGGAAGACAACGAGCAGCAAGGTAGAGTGGGAACAAAATTGGGGAACAAAAAGGAAAATAGATCCTTGCTGCACAGCAGAGTTTAGTTTCCCTACCGCTGTGCCAAGGTGTAAGAAAAATGACTCTGCACCCCGGGCTCAGCTTCCCTTGTTGAGCTGCCACCACCCGTTCGACCACTAGATGTCCAAGCTGAACAGACAGATGAAACGTCGCCAGGGGAAGAGCAGCTGGGAGTCATAGAATCATAGAATCATTAAGGTTGGAAGAGACCTCAAGGATCATCCAGTCCAACCGTCCCCCCACCACCTATTAACCACTAAACCATAGAAGAAAGGAGTCCAAAGTGACAGGGAGGGGAAGTGCAAAGGGGCCTGGAAGGACTTATTGCCAAGGTCTGGACATCCCTGAGGCAGGGATGATCCTCAGGCTTCTCTTGTCGAGCTCTCGTTTCACAGTCCAGGACTGCATTCCCACCACTGAGAGTGCTGAACTGAGCTTAATCTCTTTGGAGAGTGGAAGGGAAAAGGGACTTTCCTCCTGTTCCAGTTGGTGTGGGATGTGGTGGTGGTATGTGCTTGCTATCAGCGCTAGGGAGCACTGCTGTGGTTATTTAACCTGGCTGGCCAAAGCTGACTGCCTGCTTTCTCTGGTTAGATTGCCAGAGTGCAGAGAGGTGCCCTGGAGATGCTCAGGTTCTGTGGTGGGATAGGAAGCCGCCAAGGACCTGGACTCACACAGCCTCACCAGGTCCGTGCAGCAAGTGTGGCCCATGCGGTGCCCAGGCTGGGATGTAGCTGGTGCAGGTGCTTTGCACTGTGCTCCCCTGGTCCTCTAGCTCTGGAGCTAACTTCCATCTCAGAGCTTTTGCGCATGTGCCCGCACACGTATGTATTTAACACGTCTTCTAAATAAACAGCTTGAAGAGCTAGATAAAAAGTCATTTAATTGCAATCTTAAATACTCTTCCATTTATAGTGCTGTGAGAAATGCTGTCAAGTCTGATGAATAAAAGCAGCAGACAATTCCCTCACACTTCGTCACTTAGAAATTTCCACTTAAAATGTGTTTTTTCTGTTTGTGTTGTCCCTGCTTATGTGACCTCCTGTAGGACACAGATAGCTGGCTGTGTATCCCCATAGGTCAGACAAGACACTTTTAGCTTATATGCCTCACACTTTTAACTGTTTGTTTTTTCTTTTAGGCTATTAGAGGAAAACCGTGCATGGTCATAAGCAGGGTCAGTTTTGCTAGATCAAAGGAAATGAGCTGGGCAGCAGCAAAGCTGACATGGTGAGTACATATCGTATAAAGAAACCATGGAAGGAACTGTACGTGTAATTATAGACAGAAAAATGTGTGCCTTATGTTTGTGATCTGTGGAAACTCTACAATCTCCATAAATTCTGCTGGCCTTTTCTTGAGATGTAATACAGTTACATTGCTTATGAGCCAGAACATCTTCTGGCTTCCCTATACCTCTGTCTCACTCACAGACATGCCAAATGCTCCTTTTCCATGCACAAGACCTACCACCAGTTCTTTCTTCCCTTTCTTTTGGTCCCTATAGTTACATTTTATCTTTCCATGGTGTCTTATTAGGTTTGGGATTTTTTTTCTTTTCTTTAAGATGCCCCCCTGCAGTGCCCTGGTCACATTAACCACATGAGGGCACCAAGCTAGACGTGTGATGCTGTATGCCGAGTTCAGAGCTCTGTATGCTCAATCATCTGGCTAAATCAAGTGAGGGCAGATCCACTCACAGAGCTCATCCACCTTTCACTTTTTTTCATTCTAGCATATTCTTCAGCTTCAGGACTCCAGGCTTACCTCTGTCTTCCAGCTTAGAGTGATCAGTGTAACAGAGCTCATGCATTTTTTTGCCCCACTACGAAGAGTAGATATTTCTACAACCTGGCCCGACACAGCCCCAAGGCGATTTCTTTCATAATATGTTTTACCTTGAGCAGGTTTTGCTACGGTGTTGAAACTGTGCAGCCCTGGGAAATCAATGTGCCTGTGCTCAGCACCCCGGCTGCAGCATATGCAGCAGTGTGCTCAGGGTTGCTCTGAGGCTGTCACTGCGACTGGGACATGAGACATGTCTCAATTTATTAAGACCTCAATCTTTGCAAGTCACTTTAAAAATCTTAGCGCAGGGCTGTTTCTTTGTGCATGTGAGATGAAAGCAGAGGATAGTGCGGAGTATTACATTGATGGTTGGCTGGTTGGTTTTTTCCACAAAATCTCAGTTTAACTCTTTCAGTCGTGCCTTGTTGTCCAGGTTTTCCTTGCCAAAAATCTTAGTTGGTAACATCCTTAATGTGTGAACTGTTCACGTCTTTTCAGTTCCAGACTGCTGTTGGAATCTGTAGCAGTATCTCCAGTTTTGGGTTGTGTTTGTTTAAATGGAACAGTTTTCTGACAATGTAACCTACATGCCATGAACAATACTAAAAATATGTAACAAGTTAAGTGAAAGTTTGCCCTTTGACTTCAATGGAAATGGGACTGGTCCTTAAACCTGTGGCAGCAATAGCTCAGTTTTAAAACCTATTATCCAGGAATTCAAATGAGAAACTACATCCACTGTAGCTGTGTGCTTCCTGATTGTTGGGCTGCCTGTGAGAAGATTTCTGAAGGCTCCCAGTAGGTGAACTGGGGACACCCATGACCTTTTTCACTTTACTACCAACGAGCAAGACCTGATACAGCCCTGGTGCATCACAACTAGGGAGCAGTCTCCAGACTCCTGACTGCATTTCTCACAGACCTTTGCAACAGGAAAAGAGGGTGCTGACAAGCAACCTCGTGCCTGGGGGCATCCTACGGACTTGCTGCTTCCCAGAGCAGTTCCCTTTCAGAGCATAAGCAGTGGCTGGGACGTGTTTTCTCACCACATGCTTATCTGATCACTGTAACATTTGTGTTTTGAGGTGTTGAGTAGTCAGTGAAACACGTGTGGCCACATTTATTTATAATTGTGTCTTTTGTAGTTGAGAACTCCATTGTACGTATGAGAACGCGCAGCCCTTCTCAGGCTGGTCCTGCTAAGAGTTTTGTGAGCGGCTTCATCCCAGCCACAGGCAGCAATTGTGGAAGCCAGGCTGAACGCTGAAGTCTGTTGAAGCCAAAGGAGGATTTATAGGCAGGCAGACTCATGTTGGTGCATGTGGTGGAGTTGCCTGGAGTATGTCATAGATAGGCATTTGCAAAGATTTTTGACTAGTGGGGCTGCAAGGAATTGCTCATAGGAGGGATACCAGCAAAGACTGTAGAGGCTGCCTTGGTATTTCTCCTCCAGTGCTGGTGCTGTTGGTCAGCAATTTGAAGTCTGTGAGTGGGACAAGAAAGAATTTGGGGTGAATGTAAAGACAGTCTCAGAAGAAGACAGTACATGTGGAGGAGAAAATTGGAGAGCCAGCGTCCTAGAGGATACGGGTTGGGGTTAGACCCAGTCTGCTTGACAGCATCAGCAGGGCATTGTGCGTGCGGGTCTTCGTTGTGAAATCCGTTCACTCACGGTGTGGCAGGCTCTTTGGGTCTAACAGTCCTTGATCTGAAGATGTCTGTTTTGAATCACCATAAAGATACGTGCCGGGAAAGAACAGCGCTTGTGAAACCTGTACTCTCCCAAGAGTCAGGCTTGAACACAGTGGCAACGCTCCATCCCGGGGCAAGCTGTGGTGCTCCAGCCTGAGTGAGGACAGACCCTGGGACATGGGAAGGTGCTTGGCAGGAGGGCTGTGCAGTGATGCACGGGGATCAATTTCAAGAGGACAAGGGGCTGCAGGACCTGTGCTGCAGCGCAGCTGTGTGCCCGGCAGTCACGCCAGGACCTCTCCAAAGGACAGGGGAAAGCAAGCAGGCAAGCCCTTGTCAGCGTGCCCCGGGCTGGGCTCTGCATTTACCTCCCCGCGAAGGGCAGCGGGCTGAGGAGCCCGGCCGGTCCCTGCGGCTCCTGCCCCTCCCCGCCTGGGACGGGGCACCCGCCTCCCCGCCGCGCCGAGACACCGCACCGGCGGCTTCCCGCGCCCTGCAGCCCTCTGCCTCTCCCCGGGCAGGGAGCAGCCCAGCGCCCCCCGCAGCCCCCGCGCCGCCGAGGGAGGGACGGACGGACGGACGGGCA
>VWZZ01006572.1:500972-536781 GCA_013399095.1 Psophia crepitans | reverse complement strand
GGTCCCGGCGGCGGTGCCGGCCCGGCAGCACCGGCACCCCGCGGCCCCAGGAGGGACCCTGTTTCGGCGGAGCGCAGCCCGGGCGCTCGGCGCCGCCCTGGCGCTGGAATCCCGTGGGAAGCCCGCGCCGGGCGGGCGGGAGCATCCTCTTCCCTGGGGGGGTCTGAGCCTGCCCGTTCCGGGCCACGACCCTGCCCGTGGGAGACCACTCGGAAGAGCACGGGAGGTGCCCTGTAGGGAGCACACAGCGTGCTCTGTTTTGGTTTTGGGTTTTTTTCTTTCTTATGGGTAAACGTTGGTCGGACATCGGAGGCATAAAATTTTCCGTTAGAACTCACTAGCGTAATGCTGAATTACCCGTCCGTCTTTCCTTGGTTCCTGCTCCATACTCGGGCATGAGTTTCCTATACTAGCAGCCAACAGAGGCATCGTGTGCAAACGGGGGTCCCTCAGACCCGGCTGCTCGTTCCGTCGCACGATGACAGCTAATCGTGCTTGTACAGTGGGGCGACAGAAGTTCCTAACAGTTTCACTCTAGTGCAGTTATATGAAGAACTTTAATCATCATCTCTTCGTACAGAAAACCTGTTGTTTCTGGATACAATCTAAATAGAAGGGTGTTTTCTGTGCCCTGGGGCAGTCACTCTATCCTTCTGTAAAGGGCATTTAAAAATACCCTTTTTTTGAAATGTGGTGGCTGCCACTGCGTTTAGCAGCAGAGGCAGCCACTGTGTTGTGTGTGATGACAGGTTTCCTGTAATCTCCCTTTTTACTCTATATGTTGTAACATTTAGTTTAGGTTGGTTGTTGTTTTGGTTTGTTTTGTTTTTTAAACGTGGTTACGTGCTGAGCTAAGGTCTTTGGTTAAGTCATATGCAGTGACACACAGAACACTCTCCGCAGTTACTCACAAACAAGAAGCAATAGCCATCAGGGTCCCTTCCAACCTCTAATATTCTATGATTCTGTGATCAGATCTTTTGCTTTGTATCCACCAAATGACCTACCTCTTCTCTTTGCCCTTCACTCCTCTGACTTACAGGACTGGAAAGGATGAAAGCAATTGACTATGTTTACTACAGTTGTATATCTCAAATTCATCTGCCAATTCCAAATACTAAATATTTTTTTCTTCTTGTTGGGGAATGAAATAAAACTGCAACTTTATTTTCTCAACTAGGTCCCTGGACAAAATGGGAAATGGATCAGTGAAACCCAAGCATCTGAGGTGGCCAGATAGACACGTAGCAAACCTCTCTATTGGCTCTGCTGGCAACCATAAGTTTACAAAGGAGGCAGGTCTAGGCATCAGTGTGATCAGTGGGCAAGCTGATGTTCTTTGCAGCAGGGTGCTTGAACTGGAAAAGGAGCTGAAGAGAAAAGATCAAGAGTTGCAAGAGGGTCAAAGTCATATTGCTGAGCTTCAGAAACAGCTGGTTATGCAGACTAAGGTCATAGCAGAACTCACCAAGGAACTTCAGAGCAAGTGTATACAGCTGAACAAGCTGCAGGATGTTGTTAGCACTCAAGGAGAGCACTCTCTTCAGCGTTCACCATTTAAAATGGCTTCAAGGATTCAAGTCTCTGACAATAGGAGGAGAGGAGCCAAGGAAGGTGTGTCTGCAGAGCCGACAACACAGCTGTATGATCTGAACAGGCAAGCGACGTTTTCCTTTGAAAAAGCAAGAGTCCGAAAGGATTCCAGGTGAGCTTGTTCCGCGGGGATTATATGTATGCTATAAGGATGTTAATTTATCACAATGATATCCTCTCCTCATGATAGATCAAGGTTAAAAGTATCCCTCTTTTTTCTATAGGCTTTGTCACTGTGGCAGTTAGATGCTGGTCGAGTTTGTGTGTAACTTGAACAAAGCATTATCTGGATCCCTCAGACTTCAAATGAAGAGTGGTGAGGAGTCTCTGTATTTTAGTTGAGGAGACTCTTACAGTATTTTGGGATTTATCTTTACTGCCAGCTAAGCAGAACCTAAGCCTCTTCTCAGGTCTAGATTTGCCTAGTGCTTGCAGATTAAGCTATACTCTGGAGCACTGACAAGCAGAAGGCTCACAACTTCAGGATTCTTATTCCTATAGCATGGAGGTCTTGGGAAGGAGCAGGTGGCCCCAGCAAAGCTCTTCCAAATGCAATATGGACACGGATTCTGAGACGTGTACAAAGTTCGGCAGCCCAATCTCAAGTCAGTCTGGTGTGAAAAGTGAGGTTTTTTGTATGATGTGATTACCCTCTTAGCAGCTTCTCCTGCCCTCCAGCTTTCGACAGTCATGGTGTAGGAACCTAATTTTACTGGTTCCTCTTCGAATCCAATTATACATCTAGCCTCTGCAAAAGCCAGAAATATCTGTGATCGCAGCTGACCCTGTGAACAGAGGTATCAGACCGGTATCCTTAAACACACCTTAGACCCTCTTTTACCTTGCAGCGTAGACATAACCTGAGTATCTGTTTTAACGTGGTGGTAGCCAGAATCTACCTATTTAAGGGCTTGAGCCAGTACCTTAAGTGCCTCAGATTTGTGGGAAGCTTTATTATTCTGTTAAGAATTCATGGCATATTTGAGTCTGCACTGTAGTAGACCTGAGAATTACCAGATTTGATTTCTCATCCATCATGTCCAGCATTGCACATTGGAGGCTGTCTTGTGAACCAGAAAGGCTGCCTGAGTTGCCATAAGGAGCTGAAGTCTTCAGCTAGCAGTGCTTTTCTGGAGTAAGGGGACTGTACTAACATTTTATCACAAGCACCTGGACAGTTTGAGTAATGGTTTTAGGAGTGTTCTATTTGTAATTTTATATCTTTTCTTTGGCATGATCCTTGTACTGCAGTCCACCAAAAGGTTTTCTAGGGTGCTTTCAGAGGCAGAACTGTAACAGCACCGAGGAGTGAAGCAAAGCGAAGAGCCAGTTGATTAGATAAGCACAGCACAGACTTTGCCATTCAAAATAAAAACAAATATTGCAGCTTAAGTAATCTAAAAGTAATGCTGATCATGCAATAAAAATTGAGCTAGAAATTTTCCTTCTTGTTTCAGGGGCTCAGCACTTCTAATAACATTTTGTTGTTGTTGTGTGCCATCTTTGTTCTCTTGTTTTTCTGAAAGATAACATAACAGGGTAAAGGAGCCGTTCTCCTCCTTTTCCCTCCTTTCATCTCTCACAATCTGGTTCAGAGATTGCCATTGTTTCTGCTAACATAACAATTTAGAACACACCATTCCTAAATTTATTCTGATATTTACTCCTGTGGAAACAACTGACTGTTCAAGTATGCACTGCACTGGCAGTAAGAGCACACCACCCTCCCCTCTCCTCCCCACCATTTCCAGCTTTTCTATGATTCTGTTCGTACCTTTGTTTTCTTCTCTTTGGTACTTGCACATTCTTGAATTTTCACTTAAATCTATGTCTTCCACAATGGTCATTAAACTTGGATTTGTCTCCTAATTATTACCCTTGGAGTAAGTAATTTGAGAGTAAAGTGGAACTCATCACTTGTTTGACTACCTAGTGCTAGGAAGTGTACCAACTTGGCCCTTGTCATGTGCTCTACCAAAAAAAAGAAGTAGCTCCTCAAGCTTCAGTGTGAAACTAAGTAAAACCAATTTTGGACATGCAACCAAATCTTCAACTTTTAATACAAAAATATTAGTTTAATGTAAAGGTATGAGTTTTAACTAACTAAAGAGCTCATGTAAACACCTTTCATGGGAGTCAGGATTATGACTGAAGAAAAATGTATCTTGCTGCAACCTTGCAGGAAAGGACTTGGAGATACTGGTGGATGTTAAATTGAACATGAGGCAGCAACATGCACTTGCAGCCCAGAAAGCCAACCAAATTCTGAACTGCATAAAAAGAAGAATGGCCAGCAGGTTGAGGGAGGTGATCCTCCTCCTCTACTCCACACTCAAGGCCCCACCTGGAATATAGTGTCCACCTCTGGTGCCTGCAGCACAAGAAAGACATGGAGCTGTTGGAACAAGTCTAGAGGAGAAGCCATGAAAATCATCAGAGGGCTGAGAGAGTTGGAGGTGTTCAGCCTAGAGAAGAGAAGCCTCTGGGGAGATGTTTTTGTAGTCTTTCAATATATAAAGAGGCTTACAAGACAGAGAAGTCTTTTTACCAACGCCCGTAGTGACAGGATCAGTGGCAACAGTTTTAAACTGAATGAGGGTAGGTTAAATCGGATATAAGGAGAAAGCTTTTTTACACTGTGGCACCAGAGAACTAGGTGTCTCAGTGCCTGTTGGTCTTGGTTCTCTGTTTTTCTGAGTCCTTCCAGAGCATGCTATCACCATCAGCAGCATTTAAGCTGCCTATATCAAGTTCCTTCCCATTATGGGCTCAGTATCATGACCCAGTTCTGTTATCAGCCATTAGTGATTGGGGAAGAACTATCTTGACAGTTGACATTGGTGTCTTCTACCAGTCAATGCCAGAACATAACCAAAAATCTCTCATTAGTATCAGAAAGGTATATTAAGAGGGATATATATATATATATATATATATAAAGAAGGATATATATGGCTCTGCAAAGTATATGTTGTACATTTTCACAAGAGCTAACAGCAAGGAGAGGAACAACACCTGGAGAAGGATACTAAGGCAAAGCTGGCCCCGGGTGGTGAAGAAAAGTCCTGCTAGCGGTGGGACCCAGAAATACCTCACTACCAGAGCAGTTGTGTGGAGCTGTGCACCCGCTTTTTAGCTTTTTAGTAGTATCCATCAGGACAGTGAGTGGCATGAGTACGGGATTAAATGTCTTCTGTCCTTTCAGGACCTCTAGTTACTTCCAGCAGCTGTTCTCAGAAATGGTGCAGGAGAAGCTGAGGAAAACAATGGAGAGAAAACTGTTAGGTACCGTGCTGGGTACTCAGGAAATGAGCAAGCAGCTGATTCAAGAACCTGAGCTGTGGTTATGATACTCATGTGTTCTTCTCTCTGTGGCCAAGTGCACATTCTGATAACAGCATAGTCTCCTATTCTGTAGTTCTGGAAGCTTTAGTGCTCATTTCAAGTATCAGTTTGTGAGCCATTACTGTATTTTATTGCAGTATTGTATGCATGATGCAGGCCAGGGCGAATTAAATAAGCAAGGTTGTTTTTAGCAGAAAACAAAGTTAGATCTCATATTCTAATAACTCTGTTGCTTTCAGCAGAGGCTAAGTTATGATCTCTATTTCTAAATACAGCCCTCACCATAGCTACTTGATTTTATTTTTCTTCTCATCTTATTACCCTTACTTATTTACAGCCATTATATGGCTAGTAACATTGTAAGTCTACTTACTTGCCCTAACTGATTGTTCCTTCCTGGATTTTCCTCAGGAGATTTCCCCACATAACCTAGTTTTGATTATAACCTTGCATTGTTTCATGAATACAAGGCAGAGTGGGCCTTAAATGCCTCAGAAAGCTGTTACGGTGTTTATTTGGTTATGCAGCTTCCTTACACGTGCACATTAGGAACATGGGGACTTACAGGCAGTCATTCCAGCAATAAAGGAAAACTACTCAGCAGGTCAATAAAAGCTCCATCAGTGCAGCAGTTGTTTAATTGCATTCATCTCTGGCATGGACTCAAGGCACTGCTTTATAGGAAGCGCTTGACCCAGAACATAGGCAAGTCAATCAGAACTCATAGATTGCCCAGTATGTACGTATAGCCAGCTTTGTCTCAGCTGGTTAGTCATTATTAGTGGATTTATCCACAGTTGATTTTTCCACATTTTCTTCTTCTTAAAATCCAGCCACTGGGCTCTTCCACCAGCAGCTCAAATAGACTGTTCCTGTCTTTACAACTCACCCATTTCTGTATTTACTACTGCAGCAAATGATGGTGAGGCTCTGTCTCACAGACCACCACCAACAGGTTTGCTCCACAAGAGTAAGGGAACTTGGTTTGACTGCAGCACCAAGGATGCCCTCACTAACCAGGGCACCATCCCACAAGGTCTGGACAGGGTAGGGTGAGCAGGGTGGTGATGACAGGGTCCACCAGGAGTTCCATAGAAGAAGAAATCAGATGCAAGCTCTAAGAGACAGAAACAAGGTGCTTACAATATTGGGCCATCTGAAAGACAAAACCAAAATCAATATCAATTATTTCTGAAACATAATTCAGGCAAGAACTGAACGCCCAGACCTGATCTTCAATAGAGTTTGCAAGCCAATGGCCAGAGGATGCACGGGTGCTGGTCCCAAATGAGGCTGATCAGGGTACTTAAGGTCTATTACTGCCCTCAGGGCCCTGACGGGCTGGCTAGTCCTCGGTCACTGGTGTGCCTACTTTACCTGCCTTTTGTCTGACTTTTACGGACACCCTGAAGCTTTTCCGAAGAATTTTAAACAAAATAATTTGGGATTGCTGTAGTTTTCTATAGCATCACCAAAGTGCGGTATGTTTATTTCCCTGAATGCTGAATTTCAGAAAGCAAAGGGGTCAGCATTAATGACTGCACACCTCTATCTACAAGCACTTGTGTTATATTTTTACTTCTGATTATACCCTAAAAATTCCTAAAAGCAGTAGAGGAAAGGGCCTGCTTCAGGAAGATTCTCTCATGTCTGGTCATTCCTAGGGAGACAGAGTATATTTGGCATCCCACACGAGCAGACTACTACGGGGTTTTTACTGAGGCAGTGTTGTCCGAAAAGCGGATTCATTGCCCGGTGTGCAATAGCCAGTTCTCACACGCACGGGGGAGAGATTGCTTTTACTCAGGCCTGGGTGCTCGGTGGATTTCCACAAGTCAAGCACACCTAGTGCCAGTTCTCTTGCCATGTTTATGCACAAATAAAGTAGTATACCCCCAATTACAGTGTTTGGTTCAGGTTTCTTTGCCTCGTATGCAAACTAGAACGCATGCCCAGTTCTTTTCCCCGCCCTTATCTTTTGAGTAGGCGGTGTAATTGGGGTAGCTGGTCCATGAGTCAGTGGTTGTGAATTACCTTTTCTCTAGTTTCTCAACATTTTTGGCTCTTCCAGATGGTCATTCAGGGTCTGCTGGTCAAACTAACAATTAGCCAGTTATGCTTCTACCTCTTGACAATCATATCTTAATTAATATGTTGTTTGGGTATATATTAACTAACATACAACATATACAACAGGCATTCTTAGCTACAAGAACACCTTAACCCAAAAAGGAACTATTTATGACTTCTTAGCTACAAGATCATGATTAACTCTTGAATCTGAGGCAAGGTATCAGCAGGAGCATTTGTGCTGTTTGCTGTCATCTGTGCAAAGGAACTGGGCACAGCAGAGGTGGAAAGAGTTTTGCAGGGAGGTGCGCGAAGGGCAGGGTGGTGCGAGGGGGATCAGCACTAACCCTCCAGCTCCACACACACCTCTCCTGGATCTTGGACTTATTTTGTGAGTTTTGGGACAATATTCAACAGGTACTTTGCAAGCTGACCTTGTGATCGTGTCCAGATCATAAATTTGCTTAGTAGCTATGAGCAGGGAATGCCACAGGATCAATATAATTTTGCAGCTGCAAGGGAAGTTATCAATAGTCATTTTTTAAACCATGTTCCTTTACAACTTCCTTCGTTTTTCCCACTGCCAATGTCTTCTAACACTCTCCTAACAGCAGCACCCTTTAATCATGTTTTTGCATTCTTTTCTTTCCTTGGCATCTTTCCTCACCACAAAGGAGAAACTTTTGATGAGGTCTCAGTACCATCAGTGCTGGCTTTAACCTTATTGCTATCATTGGTGTTAGCGTTTTTCTGCATATTAGAAAAAATGTACTTAAATGTTAGAAGAGTGGACCTGGTTTTACAACAAGTTGCCATTCCTGTACAGGCCGTGGTATGTGAAGACATACCTCTATCACTTCTTTCCTTCAGATAAGCAAGGCTCTATACCTAAGTCGAGCAATGGGGAAAGATTATGGTGAGAAACCGCAAAACTTTCTGGGGAGCATGTCTTCTACTGGGAGCCTTTTTACATCTAACCTGGTCCTTTCCACAGGCAGGGTCATGCAGGAGGAGAGGGGCCATAGTGTGGCACAGCTAATGGGGTGCATATTAATTGCAAGGATTGTAACATTTGTCAGTAGTACTGGTCATGTGAGTGTTACAAATGTGAGGAAACATCTTGAGAGGAATGAATGCCTGGTGAATGGTATAACCCAACCATACTGGATCTTTTAAACTTTATTTTTCTGTTTGAAACCAGTGAGAAGAAGCTTATCACAGATGCCCTGAGTAAAAATCAGTTCTTGAAGAGACTGGAGCCTCACCAGATCCGAGATATGGTGGAATGCATGTACGAAAGGACTTTCCAGCAAGGGAGTTATGTCATCAGACAGGGAGAGCCGGGCAATCACATTTTTGTGCTCAAAGGTGAATACTGCTTACTCGTGCAACACTCAAGTGCAAGAAACGGGAAAGTAATTTAGAAGTCTTTGCAGAAAACCACAATTGTGCTCTTAAATCATTGCCGGGCAATGCAAGGTTTACCTGTGACTTTTATGAAACAAAAAGCACGTTAGAAACTGGAACCTTGATTTAATGCTATTTCATGACCTCTTTAATTTCGGAAAGCCTAGAGGCCAGCAAACCCTTCTGTTGTAGGTACAGCCAACCCTTTCCTCTCCAAAGGAAGAGCAGGTATAATTTAAAATACAGAAAATCACTCAATGGTGATGTCATTTCTGAAATAAGCTCACTTTTCAACATTCAGTACCAGTTTTCTGTGTATGGGAAATTGAGAGATAAGGTCTGAGTTTGCCGTTCTCAAAGCTTAGACTTTTTTTAAAAAAAAAAACACAAAACAAAAAAAAACCCAGCTCTGTTTTTTCTGGGAAAAAAACCTAGCAAAACCAAAACCAAGTTTTAGGATAAGAAGACTTCCCTAGAATAATGCCAAGAGGTCTGAAGTAATCTCACTGCAGTCGACTGTGCTGACTGCTACCGTGCTTACACTCCAATCTCAAATTACAAATCAGTCATGGTAGAGCCCAAGTTTAACATTTGAAAGTTGCTCCCAGTGGCAGTACTCTCTTTCATCGTCTCACTATAAAAAAAATAATCAGTATTTGTGATAATTTGCATACTTCTTCAATTCTGGACCACCAGAAGGTTCATGAACTAGAGTTCACGCCACAAGGAGTATGCTCTGTTGAGGCAGAAATATTTAAGCCAGAATCGTACTGGTATATATTGGAAAGCACATCTTCTGTTTTCATATGGATGGGTTAGTTTGAAAAATTGCTGGTAGCTGTGTTAGAATAACATAGATGGTGGAAGGAGAAAGAGGAGGCAGGATTTGTAATAGATAGTCATATTCTTGCTAGACAAAACGATAACATTTTGGAAAAAAGATGAAATACGAGGAAGAAGTTGTGCACCTGGAAATTTTTATGGCACATTAGACTTTTTCTGAGGTGTCAGTGTGTGTCTTGGAGAGAAGAGGGCCAAACTTTCAGAACATGTTTAAGGAAATTTTTTGGGGGGCTGTAACCTATGAAGAAATTCAAACTTCTCTTGACTTTTGCTAAGTTTGTAGTAAGGCTCAAAGGAAGATTTAATGCGCTTTTCAGTTTTCTGTCCTCTCCTTTGCATTGAGCACATATGTACACGTACATATGTATGAACTGACAAACCTCATGAGTAATTTCTCCTGTGATCACTATTGAAGACTTGGTTGTCTACACCACACTAGGCTATCTGAACCAGTACCGACTGACTTGTAGCAAAGATTTATCTCATCAGGATTTAGAATACCCCTGTTCCATGACCTTTTTAATGTTGAAAAGTTTCTCTCAGCTTTCCCTCCCTTCCAAAGCACATTTGTAGATTAGCAATACATTTAAAAAAAAAGTAAATAAAATCTCTACTGGTTTGTACATGTGTTTCAAAGCACTGTTTGCATCATTGCTCCCATTCCTGTGTTCCAGGGAGTGGTGAAGCCAGAAATATATTGATTTGTTTTCTCTTCACTCTGCGCAGTTGAGCTCAGTTTTAATAACTATTACCCTGACGCTTTTTGACAGAGGGAAGTCTGGAAGTCTTTCAGCAGAATAAACTACTCTCCTCAATACCTGCCTGGACAGCATTTGGTGAACTAGCCATTTTATACAACTGCACACGGACAGCCTCGGTGAAAGGTACCTAAGGTTTATTATAACAACACCGCTCAAAATGAAAACTGTGTACTTTTATGAGGTCCCTGTTACATCCAGATTTTCTTTGAAGTTTTAATTTAGTAAATGTCTGCATGTTCTGATTATTTATAGCAAGTTCACGTTTCTTTCCTTGAGTTCTTTCTGCTTGGGAACTCCAATAATACTGTGCCGTGAATATAATTCTATCACTAGCATGGACTTTGATAAACCATTAGGCATCTCCAAAGTATGCTGGTTAGCCAGTTCTGCACCAGACTAACTGCTAGGGAAGGATTGTGTTTTAATGTTGAATGATTTAGTAGCAGCAATGGTCTTTGGCTCTTATGTTCTTGTGTCAAATGCAACTCTGAGGCTGAAATTACAGTGAGTTTAAGAAGATACTAGAACCATGGTGTTTTTAATAGAGCACATAAAGCCTAATTCAAGAAGAAATAAAATATGTAAGAATTAGTTGCTTTTGTACTTCTTTTAGTTCTATATCATTGAGTTACGGAGTCTTACTAAGATCCATCCCGCTGCCATTTGCGGCTGGCCCTCAGAAAAAGATGTGAGTTTGATCTCAGACGTGGTAGTGGGAGAGATGAACCTTCTAGGTGAGATGTGCTGCATCTCTGAGGCAAATGCTGGCTCTTGCTTTGTGTTTACGGGCTAACCAGGGTGGAGTTGTTAAGTGTTGCTGTGATACCAGTATCCCTCTTCCTGCATAAGGCTGTGCATTCATGCATTGCATACTGCTTGATTCCTTTTCTAACCTGCCAGTTATTCCGTGACAACCAGTAAGTCACCAAATATGATTAAATTCATCATTTTTCCACTCACCACCATTCCATAAATATTGCTTGTGTTCAAAGGCTGATTTCTTTTCTTACCTAAGTCTGCAGGGACTTTGAACCACCAGTAAGTACAAAGAGTTCATTTTGATTTAAAAAGCAGCAAATGGAATAAACCAAGAAGTTGTTCACTTTAAAAGCTTCTGGTCTTTCTTCCTGCCCCCCATTTAAGCACTTAATCACTGCTGGCTGTGCAGATGGAAGTTATTACATGTAATCTGTTTTTGTTGCTCCCTGATAAACAGAACAGCATCAATAATGTGATTATTTTTCTTACTAGCACGCTGTTCTACTTGAATATGTTCCCTATTTTGCTTTTTTGCCTGCTGTACAGTATTAGCATTACAAAGTAGAGTTTCTGCATAGTCAGATGTCATGCTGCTTTAGACCTTTTTTAACGTTAATTGGTTCTGAGGTAGGACAAGAACTGTCCAATTATGGACAAGAAAGGGTGCTTGACTACTTAAAATCACTGCAGAAACCCGCCCCTCCCCAACAGCTTTCCTGTGTTTCCTGTGGAGGAAGAGCAGTACAATGCCATAGCTGAGCATCACTAGCAAATACATATGTGAAACCCCTTTCTTGATGCCGGGTCTAGTGAGACCTTTACCCTGCAGTCTTTGAAAACTGACAAGTGAAGGGCTTGAACCAGACAGCATTTCAACGGCTGCTGCCACCCAGCAGCATCTTGACATGCAGTAGCTGTATTTGAAATCTGGAATGTGATTTACTCCTCTGATTCTGATTTTTCTCTGACTCTGATTTTCTCTATCTCATTTTTGAGATTACAGGCTTTTTTTTCTAGCTATGTAATTGCTTTATTCAAGGTGCAAGATACAAGAACTGCATTCACAATAGCTTGGATACTTGCCGTATTTTCTTCATGCAAAGTAAACTGGAAGATGTTATTTAGGAGAAAAACAAAACCATAACAACAACTTTGTTCTCCCAGCATCCAAAATTATTTTTTGAGCTGTTTTGATAAATACCTCTTAAAAGCATATGTGTATGCCAGGGTTAAAGTACAAATACCAATAACTGTGCATCATTTTAAACCTGGCACTTTTATCTCCTGTAAAAATTATCCTGTTTATGATAAATTGAGGAAATCAATCGCTCTAACTTTTTTCCTTTCTTACCTTTACTTTAAGCCAGAGAAAACAGTTTTGTTCCTTCTTATGACAGCATGAGAACTGCTGAATATGATGTAGCATCTTTTTAAAAAAGATATTAAATGAAATAGAATCACCTTATTTTGCTTAAAAAAATAAAAAGTGCAATGTGTTCTGTTGTGTCAATGATTGCACACAGGCTGCTCAGTGGCTTGCATCTTCGATGCCGGATCTTATGCATGCTTACTGTATTAATATTTTGATTACCTTTCAAAAGATACTAATTAATGTTTTGATTACCCTTTGTTCCCTTATGAAATGGCTACATTGGAGGAGAACTGTGTGAGGATTACAGGATTAAATGAAATTAAATGTGTTTCTTGACCTCTGTTATTTCTGTCTGATTGCATATCTCACAAACATTTGCCTGTAATCTGAATTAGAGGTGGATCCAAGCCATAGTATTCGATACTTACCCCATAAGTTTTGAGAAAATTCAGCCACATTTTTGTTTCTTTCAAATCAGCTCCTTTGCAGATTACCTTGCAGCTTCTGAGGGTAATGACTGTCCGTGATTAGGAGTAGATCTTCACAAGCGTTCAGCCCTGCTTGTGGTCATAGTAAAGAGCTATGGTTTCAAGGTTACTCAGCCTGCGGAGTTGCATGGGAAGTACTCCGTGGAGCGTTTGGAAATCTATGCCTTACTTTGGTGAGCGTTGTTTAAGTGGGAGCTGAATTCTTCTAAAAGTCTGATTGCAGTAGGTGCTGGATATTTTAAAATTTGGCCTCGGCCATTTTGAAAGAGCTAGTCTGTCTTGTTCCATGGCTTGATCCTGTAATATCTTCCCATCGATCATTCAGAAACACTGTGGATTTTGTTTTCTTAAAGCAATCACCAATGTTAAAACATGGGCTTTGGACAGAGAAGTATTCCAAAATATCATGAGAGTGACAGCACAAACAAGGCAAGAGCAATACAGAAACTTCCTTAGAAGGTAAATATAATGCATTTCTATCTGTAATACCGGTTTGGGCTACTTCCTAAGGTGCACACCAATACTGCGCCTGTCCTATAAAGAGAGAGAGGAAGCAACGCTCTGAATGCGAAGGGGCTCAGAAACCTGAATATTTACCTCTCTTGGGTTTTTTTAGGATTCACAAAATCATTTTTCTAATTTTGATTGTTTTTCTTCTGTACTGCATTAGGAAACTGCAGTAAGTGCTTGAATGCTTTTAAGTAATGGAACAAATGCATAGGAAAGTTACACGTCTATAAGTTAAAATGATATATTAAATAGAGTTAAATAAATCCTCCAGCTAGAAGTTAATTTGCTGCTGGAGTAGATTAAGGAATATTCCTCGTCCCTTGGAGACTCGAATATGAGAACTGCATGTCTCTCAGTTTATGAACTAATTCCAACATAAATTACTAGGAAATGTGCAGAGAGTAGAATAATTCTCTCTGCTGCAGGGAACACTGAGTTGTACAGTGTTTTTCTTTAGGAAGAAGGTCAAATTAGAGGTTCCAAAACATAATTAGCTGATTTCATATTTTCTTTCATTAACAAAGAATGACCATTCTGTTATGGCTTCAAATCGAGATCTCAAGCCTGGCAATGCATAGAATGTCTTGTGTGTTTTTGCATCCATGTCCATCTTTGATTTCTAGAAATACTTCCTCGCTGAGCCTGAGTAGCTAGAGCACTACGATTTCCTAACTTCTACAAATCTGATTGCTTGGGATGGGAAGTTCTTTCATTCTTACCAGCAAGTTTACGAAGTCATCACTGTAGTTGGAGTCTCTCTTACCAGCTGTCCAAGTCATACTGAAGCTGTTACCTTTGATTTTGCAGTCTCTGCAGTACATTTGAAATATATTGCTGGATTACTATAATGCCTTGGTTTGCAATTCTGTATGACTGAATTTTGAAATTATTCCCTGTGCCTGCTAGAGTTTTTTCCCCGACTGAAATACAAAGTTGATTTACAAACTGATGAACATTTGCTACATTTCTAAGTTGTAAGTTGTGCAAGTTCTGTTTGTCTAAAAAACATGATGAGAATGCTTGAACCTTCCAAATTAAAATTTAGTTCTATACTTTTTGTATAGCACCACCAGTTTAGCTAGTTATAAAATGTGGTTGTACAAATTGTATCGATGAGAAGAGATAATGAAAAAAGTGTTAATGATAGCTACTTTTGGGGTTTGTTTTGTTTTGTTTGTATTTCTGTTTTCTGGAAGTGTGTCCCTGCTGAAAAACTTACCTGAAGATAAATTAACCAAGATCATGGACTGCCTGGAGGTGGTAAGATACTATTACGTTTCCCTAAATAGTGTTCAGTAAGCTTTTAAAATAACAGAAGAATAAATAATTAAAAACAAAACCAAAAACCAACTGAGCTTTTTCGGCTTTTATTTTTTTTTTAATATGACAGTGTTTTTGCAGTGGTCAGAGTGGAATTCCAGGTTGGCAGCAAATGATAACATTTAGTGGCATAAAAGTAAGTTGCATCTTTAGCATTGAAGGAGTCAGGCAAGTAGATAAGAGGATCTGTAATCTAGCCTTTACTCAGATTAAGCACAAAGTTGTTGTCCAGGTCTCTGACTCTTTTTTAGTAAGCACATTTTACCTGTTTACAACGTGAATATCTAATACTTTCATATGCCTTGGACCACACACACCGCAAAATATAAGGGGAGAAAGGCCTTAGGACTTCAACATAAGAAACCAGCCAAATATCTGTGTATTTTAGGGCTGCACCTGCGAGCAGCCTTTGGAGGTAAGGGCTTGACGTATAGTCATAGCTGTGATGTTTTCCAAGGGCAGTGTGACTATTAATGCTTTTTGCATAGGGAAGGTCTGTAGGAACCCCAGTCTCAGAACAGTTCTGCAGGTGGAGAACAAAAGTCCCTCAGAAAACTAAGCTTCAGCCCTGAGTTGGTGGTCAGTGGCGGCAGGTAGAGTGATGCACAGCCACAGCACAAGGGGGTGAGGAGATCACGGTGCTGGTTATGTGAAATGGCAAATGGCCTTAGCACAGCAGTATCCTAAGCAGTGACATTTTTTGGAGGGGATTCCTGGCAAGGGAGAACTTTTAGGAAACACTCGGAGGAGGAAAAAAAATGTGATTGTTGGTTATGAGCAATAGATCACAAAGCTGAAAGTTAGCATGGAAAAAATGCTTGATTGAAAGTTAAACAACTGGGTAAGGAAGACAGGCTTCCTTAGCAGAGACAGAAAAGCTGGTGCTTTGGTAGCTTACAGGAGATGATTTAGGCATTCCCACTGAGGTGTCAAGCCCAAAATTACTTTTGGAAATGGGATTTTGATTTAGAACTCTTTTAAGAGCTTTTGATATTTTTTTCCTCATTTTCCCCTGCTTCATAAGGATGATATCAATGTTAATATTTATTTAAACTAATAATGTGCTGCTGCTTCAAGATATGCTAGGTTGGCCACCATGCTTTATATAGTGGAATGCTTGCATGTTATGGGATGCAACATATGCAGGAGACAGGGAGTTAAATATCAATGGAACATCCAGGTGTATTAAGAACTCTGCAAAGTAATCAGAATTTTCAGAGGCTAATGATATATTGGACAATATTGTCTCTCTCTGCCCTCCCAACAGGAATACTATGACAAAGGAGATTATGTTATCCGGGAAGGAGAAGAAGGAAACACCTTCTTTATAATAGCAAAAGGAAAGGTAAGATATAACAAACCTAACTTAGAAAGGAACATATGCAAACACCCGTATTTCAGGTGCTACCTTGAGGGTGTGGTCTTCAGTAAAATAGGCACAGAGAGTTTTGAGGATGCCGTTGAGTTCGCAGTACTGTGATAAACGCCTGGAGCAGCGTTTCAGAGATTCAGGGAGACTAATTTTTATTCACAATGAATCCATGTTATACTGTTCTTATTGCAATGTAATTAAAGTATGTCCTGAACCCTCTTGACACTGTAGCAGGAATGTAAAGTCAATTTTTTTGGAAATGAGATTTGATCCTAGGTCTTTTCCTGAATATTTCAGTATCTGATGGGCAAAACATAGATTTGTGAAATATCTAAGAAATAACGGAGTCGTAGGTTTAATGGAGAATGACCTTCTAGGTGACTCAGAGCCTATTCCCTTCATTTGTTAGTCCCAGAGGAATAAGGCAGCAGCCGTAATCCATTCGCTGTTATGTTGGAGGCTGACACAGGGCTCTAAAGAATCAATCAGGAGAATTATCATCAATAAACTTCCAGTAGGGGTTTCAAGTTTCCAGAGCATTTCTGTGCCTGGAGATATTCTGGTCTGGTTTTTGCTGACACGTGTGAGCATCAGGAGAATGTGTGCTACAGTGGAAGCAGAGTTTCCTGAGGGGGGAAATGTTAGTTAACATTCCAGGGGCTGTTTAGCTGAAAAGTCAAAAAGCTCATAAGATGCCTGCCCACTGTGGGAACTGAAGTCTTCTTCAGTTTTTCATTAAAATGCAATTTATTTTGCTCTGTCTTAAAAGGTATGAGGGAAAAATATTGGGGGGTGAGCAATAATGAATATATTCATTTTTGCATCTCAGAAAAATCAGAGAAGTGTCAGGGAACGTTTGATGGTTTTGATTTTTGAGAGAAGGGAGTAATTATATATGTTTGTAACTCTTTCTGTGGCATTACTGAGTTTAAGACATTTATGAAATACTCAGAAAAGAAGGGGAAACCATGCAATACTTTGAAACTTACCTTCCTAAATTTTGTGGCTGTTCTTTCCAGGTGATAGTTACCCAGAGTACTGCAGATCACTCACAGCCCCAGCTGATTAAAAATCTACATAAAGGAGATTACTTTGGAGAAAAGGCTCTCATTAGGTTAGTTCACATTGTCTGATTCACAATGTGTAGTATTTCAATCACCTATCACTGTGTGTCGGATTATACAACGCACGGCCACTTTGAATAAGATCTTTGTTTTGATTGCAAAGTCGGAGGATGAAAGCAATGGCTGAATTTGTTTTGCAGGGAGAACTTGAAAGTATACACTATCCGTAGTGGTTTGGTTTTCCCTGAAAAAGTCAAATGCTGGCCCTCTCTGCATTGTTGCTTATTGTTCATATTTCAGTAAAAGCTGTGATGAAAACTTGTGCCAGGGTCTATATGACTCCTAGCATGGGTAAGTTCCACCATTACTGGACTGAGCTGCTGTTTCTGTGCTGGTGCCCATGATAGTAAGAAGCAGAGACAAGGAGTACAAAGATAATATGACCTATGAGCCAAATAGTTCATATAGCCCATGTTTACGTGGGTGATTGAGTAGCCATCATTTGCTCTCTGGAATGTTTTATACCTGAGGATCATCTCCGAAATGAGTTGTAAGTCCTGATGTAATGCTTATTACATCTCATCCTAATTTGCTAAAGGAAGTCATGATCCAAACATTACTGAAACTGGAAAAAATACTGTGCTAGACAATAATAATGACTATTAAAATGCTATAATTGTGTATTTGGTTCAGCAATATTAATCCAGATACAGGCCACAGAGGCCTTCGAGGAGTTTCACCTATAGCAGCTGTAACTCTGAGTGCAGTGTGACGTACTTTGAGGATTTTTATATCCTTCTGAATTCTTCTAATCTGTTTCAATTCCTAGTGATGATGTCAGATCAGCAAACGTTATTGCAGATGAATACAATGTGGAGTGTCTCGTTATAGACAGAGAGTAAGTATCATGCTACAGTTCAATGAAAGACTCGCATGCTCTTGCAGTAGGTTAGCAGTAAGTTGTGACTTCACTGTAGGCACAATGTTTTCTTAAGTGAATACTGAACAAGTGGTTATGCTTTTGGAATGCTGAGTTGTGGATATGCTTCAGACAAAGGCCTAGTGAAGAGAGGCCAACAGGAAGCTATAGACCTGTTAGTCTAACCTCAATTCCTGGAAAAATTATGGAGAAGATTATACTGGGTACTACTGAAAGACGTTTAAAGAATAATGCAGTCATCGGGCATGGTCAACATGGGTTCACAAAGGCAAAGTCCTGTTTAACTAAGTTGATATCCTTCTATGATAAGGCCACCTGCCTAGTGGATGAAGGGAAGGCAGTTGAAGTAGTTTTTCTGGATTTTAGAAAGGCTTTTGATACTATCTCTCACAGCATCCTTCTGGACAAGTCGTCCAGCTGTGTGATGGGTAGGTTCATGGTGTGTTGGGTGAAGAAGTGGCTGCAAGACAGGGCTCAAAAGGTTGTAGTGAACGGGGCTACATCTGACTGGCAACTGGTAACTAGTGGTATCCCTCAGGGTTCAATTCTAGGGTCAGTTCTATTCAATGTATTTATCAATATAAACAGGAGAGAACAGGAAAGGTGTTTGAGGACTGCAGGAATGCCAGTGTCACCCTGGTCTTCAAAAAGGGCAAGAAGGAGGACCCAGGAACTACAGGCCAGTCAGCCTCATCTCCATCCCTGGAAAGGTGATGGAACAACTTATTCTGGGCGTTATTGATAAGCATGTAGAGGAGAAGGTGGTCATCAGGAGAAAAGAGATGACTGTGAGGGGATCTCATAAATACTTAAAATATCTAAAGGATGGCTGTCAAGAGGAAGGGGCCAGACTCTTTTCAGTGGTGCCCAGTAACAGGACAAGGGGCTACAGGTACAATCTGGAACACAGAAAGTCCCATCTCAATATGAGAAAAAACTTCTTTACTCTGAGGGTGACAGAGCACTGGCACAGGCTGCCCAGAGGGTGTGGAGTCTCCTTCTCTGGAGATATTCAAAACCTGCCTGGATGTGATCCTGCTCTAGGTGATCCTGCTTTGGCTTAGGGGTTGGACTAGATGATCTCCAGAGGCCCTGTCCAACCCCTGCCATTCTGTGACTCTGATTCTGTGATCAATGATGTGGATGCAGAGGTTGAATGCACCATTAGCAAGGTTCTGATGACACCAAACTGGGAGTTGCCATTGACTCTCTTGAGGGACTAGATGTCTTGCAGAAAGACCTAGATAGACTGGAGTGTTGGGCAATGATTAATAGATGAAAGTCAAAATGTTGGATTCTGCACCTAGGAGGGAGTAATGTCAGGCACAAGTATAAACTGGGAGAGGAGCAGCTGGAGAGCAGCCCTGCAGGAAGGGATCTGGGGGTGCTGGTCGACAGCAGGCTCAGCATGGGCCAGCAGTGTGCCCTGGCAGCCAAGAGGGCAAACTGCGTCCTGGGGGGCATCAAACACAGCGTAACCGGCCGGCCAAAAGAGGTGACTATCCTGCTGTATTCAGCGCTGGTGCAGCCTCACCGTGAGTACTGTGTGCAGTTCTGGGCTCTGCGATTTAAGAAGGATGTGAAGGTCCTCGAATGTGTCCAGAGGAGGGCAACAAAGCTGCTGAAAGGACTGGCAGGAATGTTCTATGAGGAGCGGCTAGAGCCTTTGGGTTTGTCTAGTTCGGAGAAAAGGAGGGGCAACCTCACTGCTCTCTACAGCTTCCTGAAGAGCTGAGTTTGGTACTTCAGCTGGTTACTCCCTCTTCAAAGCTCTTAAAATCTGCACTATCAAAGTGATAGTGTAAAACTCACCCTGGGAAATGACAGAAGCAGTGTAAAGCCTTGGCGCAGCAGCACAGATACTGGTTTCTTTCTCTTTCCACCGTGTGTTCAGTAGTTTATACTGTTTCATTCATGTTTTTAGGACATTTAATCAAACTGTTGGAACTTATGAGGAGCTCCAAACTTATCTTGAAGGTTATGTGGCAAATCTGGCCCAGGCTGATGAAAAGCGACATGCAAAGTAAGTCAGATCATTTGTTAGGCACATCTTTAGGAGGTCATCATAAAAAAAGAATGAGAGATACGGAAGTAAAATTGTGGATGGTAGTTGATGGAGATGGGCCCCTATGAATGATAGCAAACTGCCTGGATATGCTTATGGAGTCCAAGAAATATTTTTGAAACAAAAATTACATAGAATCACAGTATACTGACTTCCAACCAAGAATCAACTCTATCCCAAGAAACCTGAGCACAGAAAAGAAGTGAAAGTATGCTCAAATAATTTTTTGCATTATGATGGTAAATACTTTGACTGGTAAAATCCCTAAAGATCAACTTTAACTCCCGATTGAGTTAATGAAACCATATTACTGTATGCAAGACTAATTGCCATTTCAAATAGAAATAAACAGACATAAAAGAAATAATTTATTTTTAATGTTTCAGTGTAGAACTGGTGCTGTTAAAGCGTACGCTTTTAGCTGTGGACCACACTTTTAGTTTATCTGCCTCTGATTTCAACCTGAGCACTACTGGAAGATTAGCAGCATGTTTTTCTTCTGTTTAGAAATATAGCTGCATTTTTATCTCTTATCATTCTACTGGAACTGGTACACAGTCCATCAGAAATTCGTTCTCCTACTTGGAGTACTCAAAGTTTTGCAGTAGATTGCATAGTTAGGAATATCACCATGGATCAGCTCTTGATAAAAATACCATTGATTGTACGCTGTGAACTTCAGTAGCATTTCGCTTCAAATTTACTTCCATAGGATGTCCAGAAAATAAGTGCTTCTGTATAAAATAAAACTAAGATTCTGTAAGGAAATAAGAAGGCTTTTCTTTTTTTTTTCTTTTTTTTTTTTTTTTTAAAAAGTTTAGAGTACTGTGATACAGGTTGCTGGCAAGGAAAGCACTAACCTATGTTAATTTTCCTATTGCAGAGGAAGATCCTTCTGTGGACAGTTGACCAAAGAAGTGTCTTTGGAGATGATAGAGCTGAAGGACAAAGTAGCCCAGTTACCTCCTTCCCCATTCCAGAATTTAGAAGTTGTCACAACTCTGGGTGTTGGTGGGTTCGGAAGGGTTGAGCTTGTAAGAGTTTGTTTTAAACATATTCAAGTAGTTCTCTGTCTTAAATGATAGCTACTTCATTGGTTTCCTGGAAGCCCTGTTTTAACTTCCATCTTTTTATTGCATGTTGGAAAATATTTCAGTGTAATGCAAAATAATTTGTAAACATTCTTCAGACACTGCTTCTGCTTTTTGCTCGTTTGTGTTATGCCAGTGTCTAGAAATCTTAAATCGAAATTAGGACCTGTTGAGGTATAAACTCATTGTAAAATATAGTACCTATGTGTTAAAGAATTTCACCCGACTGTGGGTACCTCTAGGCTTGCTGTGTTAACAGCTCAGAGTTGGACCATCACCTCAGTGAGTGGTCAGAGACTGACAGACAGCATCTTCTATAGATATGATTTCTACAGACATTATGTAACCCAAAGAAAAAGTTCTTGGTGTCTGTCCATGAATTCTCAGTTCCCATCTCTTTGTCAGCTTCAAAGTCCCTTATTTTCCTCAGTTTCAGATGATTCTTATTGTTCCCTTCCAATTCCTCTATTGAAATCGCTGTTCATTGGTGCATCCTTCGGTCATCACAGTCACTTGTCGTCTCAAACATCTTCATCACAGTTTACCTTTATACTTTTAAGAAAAACTCAAAATATTCTATTGATTTCTACCTACCCTATGTCTAACTCTAAGGCCTAACCTTTTCTGGGTTGATTACTTGAAGTTAATCACTTACTTCTTATCTTTTGTTATGTCTAGAACCTAATACCTAGGGTTGGTATTTTGTTGATTCAGCTTCACTGGGTTTTTAGCCAGCTGTGGTGGGGACCCTACAGGGGATAAATGAACAACATTCTCATGGTTGTTAGCGTTGTTTAGAACATACCTGCACTCCATTAATTATACCTATTTACCTACTGCTCATACTATTATTTCCCAACTATAATATAATAGTATTCCAACAAAAAAGGCTTTCTACCAAACTGCTTTCTTTTACACTATCCAAACTGCTAATATTTTGTATGTATAAAATGAACACAGGGAACATTTCATTCTACAAGTGGGGAATAAAAAGACCTGATGCTTGACTTAAAATCATACAGAACAGTTCTGCAGAAAATCTGTAATTTGTCCTTCATGACGGTCATAATTTTCAGTGCTGTGCTGTGTTGAAAAAGATGGCTATCAGTGTACCTACTGAGAACAGAGCGGTGAAACATCCTTTCTTTGCCTCACATGTACTCATCATTTTTATTCACAGGTTAAAGTGAAAAATGAGAACATGGCTTTTGCCATGAAATGTATAAAGAAGAAACATGTAGTGGACACCAAACAACAAGAGCATATCTATTCTGAGAAGAAGATCCTTGAGCAGATATGTTCTCCATTCATTGTAAAGTAAGTTGACCATAAGTTTTCCTTGAAAGTTGACCCACAGCTGACCCACTGGACAGCATTATTAAGAATGAGGTTTGGCATATATAAGCTCTGGAGAAAAGACATTGCAAGTCTCACATTTTATTTTGCTTTTCCTAAATTTCTGCTATTTGTCTCCACAGACTGTATCGCACATTCAAAGACAATAAGTATGTATACATGCTGCTGGAGGCTTGCCTTGGAGGGGAGTTGTGGAGCTTGCTGAGAGACAGGTAACAGCAAAGTGCAACGTCGTCCTTTAAAATCACCAGTCAGCTCCATATGTCTGCTGAGTAGGTTCTCTATTCAAGGGCTGTCTGATGAAAAGAAGTTTGGTTCAGGTTTCAACCACGAGTGGTGTAATGAATGTCAGTGCAAAAAAAAAAAGCCGTTATTATTCTGGGTGTTATATGTTATCTGGTTAATGAGCAAGGCATTTTTTGAAGCGAATTGTCTGCGAGGATCATCGTTATTTTTGTTCCAGAGGCAGCTTTGACGAAGCCACTACCAAGTTCTGTGTTGGGTGTGTGACAGAGGCTTTTGACTATCTGCATCACATAGGAATTATCTACAGAGACCTGAAGCCAGAAAATTTAATTTTGGATGCCGAAGGATATATAAAACTGGTAAGATGTAATCCTTTTGTAATGTTATCCTTTTATGCCTGTATCCTGTTTCCTTGCAGGGAGGATATAAAGAGACAGCACGTAATTACAGTCCCGGGATCCCAGAGTTTAAGAACCCTTATGCTTCAGTAGAAAAGAGGGCAGGCCACTTGTGGCACAGTGAGGAAAAACGGCATTGCAAAGCCACTGCAAGCCACAGACGGATTGGGGATTTGCAGCCTCTGAGAGCCCATGACACAGTATAGCCAGCAAAAAAAATTTTTTCTCAGCAGCCAATCTTAATGTAAAGGCAGGAACCACACTTCCCAGGTGCAGAATTACCTCTCTGTCCAGCCTCAAGCAATCAAACCTTCTACTTTATCTCTGCAGAGAAGGGGCACAGTAAAGAGCTCCTGCCATACTTGACTGTGACCACGAAAAGTACAAAGTGAATATCCTTCAAAGAGCTTGAAAAGTGCACTCTGAGCAACCCACTGTTTTCCTTGGGCTGTAAATCTCTTGTGCTCAAGGAAAGCATGGGTTGTTCTATCCAAAAGGAAAATAATTCAGGAAATTACTTGTGAGAAGAGATCTGTTCTATCACATTCAGCAATGCTGTGGAATTACTTCTTTCTCCTTCACAACACCACCATGTAATTGTTTTAGCTGTAGACTGGCAACTCTGAGATCTTTGCAGGAGGTGAGGAAGCGATTAAGACCTTAAGGCTTCCCCGTGCAAAACACCTCTGCACTATGCAACATATGTTGATTTTGATCAGGTTGATTTTGGATTTGCAAAGAAGATCGGATCAGGGCAGAAAACCTGGACATTTTGTGGAACCCCTGAGTACGTTGCCCCTGAAGTCATTCTGAGTAAAGGCCATGACTTCAGTGTGGATTTTTGGTCCCTTGGGATTCTTGTGTATGAGCTCCTTACTGGCAGGTAAGTGCCTCCTACTCCAAGTCCTTACCTTGTTCGTTTGGTTTTCAAAATGTTTTCAAGGTTGTTTTTATAATAAACAGTTTGGAGGTTTTCCCATCAGTAAACAGGAATGACTTGCAATATGACAGTTCTTTTTGCCTCTTAGGCATGTCTTACCTCATTTCAGAAACGCCACACACACAGTGTGGGACCTATTCTTATTCTGGTTTATCCATCCAAGAAAGGGCCAGACATTGGCTATACACGGCTGGAGGAGAGCACCTTTAACTGATGATGAGGTTTCCTGTGAGGAACAGTTGACAACAGACTGTTCTTTTCCCCTTTAGTGGGTGACGGGGTGAGGTGGGTGAACTGTAAGCAGGGCTCGTTCTTTGCCTCCACGCAAAGCTGCTATCCTTGACAACTCTTTGTGAAGGCTCAATGGTATCACAACATGGAAGGTGCTCTGAGCTAGGCTAGAGGCAGAGCTAGCTTAGAGGGGCACATATGATCCTCTGTTTTCCCTTGTACCTACAGGCAGCTTCTCCGCTTCAAACCTTTCTGATACCTGAAACAGACTGAAAGGCTGAAGGCTGTAAAACTGGGAAGGTGGGGGGAGGAGGAGGGTCCATATTCTCAAGTATTTGCTTTGATGAGAAATGGCCACATCTGTTCTTGCCAGCCATTCCACTTATCACTGTTGCTTTCTTTTTCAAGTCCACCGTTCTCTGGGACCGACCAAATGATGACATATAATTTGATTCTCAAAGGCATTGAGAAGTTGGATTTTCCTAAAGTAATAACAAGGAGGCCTGAGGACTTGATACGCAGGCTCTGCAGGTAGGAGGGGCAGTTTCTGGCAGACCCTGGGTGTAGACAGAGCTATTTAAGGTCCAGATTACAGTGTTGAATTCCTGATAACTTCACTTAAAATTGTTATGGCTAGCATGGTCTGTTCTGATTATGTTCGGTGCACATGAGTGCTTCCGAGTGTGTGTCACACCTCTTACTCTGCAGAGGTATCACCTACAAATGCAGGCTCTGGACTTTCTCTGCGGCTGTGAGTTTTTTTCTGAAAGACCTCTTAGGGGATATTTATTAAGTGTAGGCTGAAGAAGGAGCTAAAGAATTTAATTTTATCATAAAGTGTAGCATTTAAAAGAAATGCTTCCAAAATTACTTTGGTATATAGCTCCTACAGAAAGCACAGGGCACTTAAAGACTGACTTAAAGCCACTTGAAAACGCACAAAAAGATGGTATTTCTACAGGGCCAGCACAACTCCGCAGCACCAGCGCACAGTGGCCTGCACAGCCTGTGGCTGGTGACACTGCTGACTTTGAACTCCCAGCTCCAGCGAGATCTCATCCACGGCACTAGGAACAGTGTGCACCGTGCTTGTGCAGCAGGATTGAGAGGATAGTCGTAGCTGCAGATTTTGGCCTGCCTCCTTTGGTAACCCATGACCAGACCTGCTGGTCAAGAAAAGAAAGGTGTGCAAGTAAAATTCAACCAGCTGGTTTCTGCTGCTTCTCACAGCAGAATGACACTGTTTGGGCTTCCTGGAATGCTTCTCCATCCTCAAAAGAAAGGAGCAGTGAGAAACACCTCACTGTGTCTCCTTATGAGACGACATGCTGTATGTAACCTCCACCCCTGTGTCATCGTTAAATGCAAGCAGTTAGGACTTATAAATGTTCTTTTAAAAAGCAAGAATGTTTTTAAAATTCTTATCCTTATTCTTTTTCTCTTTTTTTTAAGGCAAAACCCTACAGAAAGATTAGGCAATCTGCGGAATGGAATTAACGACATCAGGAAGCACAGGTAAGTGAAAGAGACTGTCAAGAAGGAAATTTGAATTTGAATTTTTGGAAGCCATAAAGCTCTAGGCACTTCCAGGCAGATTGCATAAGAGAGATCTCTGTTTCTATCGAGTATATTTGTGACTTCAGCAAGCAACGATATAAACATAAATCCTCAGAATGATTATCTAGAAGCATCTTGCCGTTTCCTGATTTTGCCACAGGTTGTTGATGTAGCAGTTTAATTCAGATTTGAGAAATCAATGCCAGTTCAGCATCTGCCTTTCAGACCTCCCGACCCTTAAACTGTTGCTTTTTAAGAATGGTTGTTAAGAGCTCCAGAGCAATATTAGGTTTTTGTCCTCTTTCTTCTAATGAAGAAGGACTAAACATCTGTGGATTAAACATTTCCTGCTTTTTCTTTTTATGTGAGTTGTTTCTAAGCCCTGCGGTTTGTGCTTGGGAACAAAAGTGATTTAACTTTTCTGCTTGTCTCCCTCTTCTCATGCTGTTAAAAGAGGGCGGAATTCCAAACAGACACATACATCTTTGGCCGTGCTTATGCCTGTATTGACCTGCCTGCCACTTTGGCACTTCTGCAGAGGAGATGTAATGTATCTGGTAGTCCTGAAGCTCCCCCTGCTACCACTCACGTGTATGGCAATGACAGCACTCAAGTTTCCTCCTCCAAAAACTGTGTTGTCACACGGACAGAAGTTGTCATGAAAAAATGTCTTCTAGCCCTTGTTCACGTGTTTTTCAGCTGTTAATAGTACAATGACAGGAAAAAAAATATCTGTCTGTCTCTCTTGGTCTCTCCCTGTCTCTCATTTCTTTTTAATCAGGTGGTTGAGTGGTTTTAACTGGGATGGTTTGAAAGTGAGGAAATTAACATCGCCTTTAAAAAGAGAGGTATTGGCTTTGGCTTTCAATATCACAATGCTTTGCTAATACATATAGGTGCTTGGCTACAGAGAAACAGCTGATGGCAAGAGTGAAATTTCCCAAAGGTTCATTTGAATTATTATAGGTCTCCATCTTTAGTGAAAATTGAATGAAAGAAAAAGGCAAACAATACATAACTTACATTTTGTTGAATAATGACAATGTTATTCTGCCTTTGTACTTTGCATTAGATTTTCACCACTACTAGAATAAATGGTGTTTGGTCAGAAACTAATACTGAAAAAAATGTATTTTTTCTTGGTACTGGGCACATTATTAAGATGCACTGTTCACATTACTGTGCGGAGTACAAATTCCTGTATTCTCTTATTATTGAGTTACAGCGCATCCTTGAATAACCTTCCTGTTTTAAATGGCCCATTTGTCTTTGCCCTAAAATGAAAAAAGGTTGAGGGTAAAGAATTTGAAACTCACTTTGGACTCAATTTGAAACAAAAAACAATTCTGAGATCAGCTTTGAGTAGATTTGGTCTTAAAAAAGTTTGAATCAAAATTGTATGTCGTGTGGCCGAGTTTTCTTACTGATTTTTATAGGGCTTGGGATGAAATGTAGGATTTGATAGTATTTGCAGTGTTTTGGTGTAAGGAGGCAAATTGTTCTGTCCTACAATTTAATTACTGGAGGTTTATCTTTTAAAGAACAAGAAATTGCATCCACTGAAAGAATTCATCCATATCATGCTAACCTTTCGTTCCTCCACTGGTAGCAGTGAAAATTATGCATAATCAATGGACAGTATTTTCCAAAGTTACCTTCTGAAACAACCATTTGTTTGTGTTTTTAATGTCCTAGTTGTCTGGACCAACTGATTACAGCTACTTTGACAGCTATCCACCTGAAGAGGGAACCCCTCCAGATGAACTTTCAGGCTGGGACAAGGATTTCTGAAATTTTTTTCTTCCAGGACATTTATAGAGACTCATAGGCATCAGTTCTAAACCTGCTCTCTTGCTTAAAATAAATTCCACAAGGCTTGTGACAAACGCAATGTTCCTTGAAGGACAGAAGATGGTACAGCAACCTCAACTTGTTTGAATAAGCCACAAAAACCTGTGTGCATCTGTTTATAACAAGGGCATGCATTCAGTCAGCAGATGTAACCTGAAGGGATTTTTGTATGGATTGGATGTATGGTTTTGCCATTGGAAATATCACTAGCTAATATGTTGGAAGGTTACAGAGAGAATGAGTATTGGAAGCCAATAACTGCGGCATTTGTCAACAGCTGACACTATAGGAATTTATTTTTCGTTTTATCTGAAGTCTGCCATGTGTTTCCCTTAATGGCCACCAGCACTGCATTGATCCAGAAGTATGTAGAAAAGAGACTTTTATGGAAAGGTTGATTTGATCTGATGCTGCAGCTAAAAGTAAACCACTGTGGAAACTGCCTCTCCGTCTAGTTTTGCACCAGGCTGAATATGTGAGACAGGGTATAACAGGTCAAACGAAAATTCAGTAGGAAACAAGGTATAGACATAGTAGAAGTTGCCTGGAGAAGCAGCCTGTGGTATGTATTTCCCTTACTGCTTCAAAGAGGTGTGTCCATTCCTGAAAACATTTTGCTTTTGTATAGTGTGAAGATAAAACAGATGGACAAAAAGCATTTACCTTGCAGGAGAAAAATATGTAAGTATAAAATCATCTCTTTTCCTTCAAATATATTTTCCGATTGCTTTCATTGGTATTTTGCTGAAATGCTGCATCTGTTCACGTCAGTGCTAAAACTCCCACCCGTTTCAGTGTTCCAGTTGGTATCACTAGATGTGAACTATCATTTCAAACCATATTTCATCAGACGTCTTAGTAACGTGTTCTACACGTTCTACTCATATATGAGTTCTACTCATATAAGAGGGGAGAATAAGAGAGCAAAAACTTGCCTTTTTTCTCTTGTAAGGAATTCTGTTCACCAGTAGGTTTAAATATTCTGTTTTCTTTGGACCGCCTTCCCTTCTCTTTAATGGCTACTAATGAGGTTTAGAAAGGCATGAAATTCCAGGCTCCTCTCAAAACCAAGATAAATATATAATTGTGATTTGTAGCCCAATTTTTCAAGTTCTGCCTTCACCTACTTTGGTACAGGTAAACAAATTGCTAACCAGAACTGTCAAACAACCTGAGCGAGAGTCCAGCAGACAGCTCAGAGGGTAGTCAGGGGGCTGGAGCACATACCCTGTGAGAAAAGAAAGGCTGAGGACCCCGGGCTTGCTCAGCCTGGAGGAGGGACCTCACAGCAGCCTGTGGGTGCCCGTGGGGAGGTTACTGAGAAGGCAGAGCCAAGCCCTTTATGGAGCTGTACAGGAAGGAGGAATAAATTGGAACAGGAGAGGTGCCAACCTGACAAAAGGAAAAAAGTGTCTCCCCGGTGAAGCAGGATCCCAGACATGTTCTGCAATCTCCTTCCTTGCAGGTTTTCAAGACAGGACCAGACAAAGCCTCGAGCAACCCAACCTGAATTCAGTGTTGACCCTGCTTTGAGCAGGCAGTTGGACTAGAGAGCTCCCAAGGTCCCCTCCAGCCTGAGTGATTCTGTGATTCTAGGAATTACTTTTATCTGTTAGCCATTTGTATAATCAGAATATAGCACAATGTATGTTCCTGTGTGAGCTTATATACACCTGGGTTTTGCCACAACCTTCAAACTGTGAGGAGTAGTTTGAAACACTGATCGGCTAATAAATGCAGTTGGATGTTGTGCATTCACGGTTTATACAGAAAAATTCTCTTGCGCTCTGTTATGAACCACAGCTACTGTAGCAACGGGGGGTGTTCCTGGGTGTCAAGCCTGGTTTATGGAATCGATGCATCTACAACCCCTACTAGGATTTGTTTCACACTTGCTCTCCCACTGAGACAAAGTCCGATCCAAATTTGGACGTTGAAGCTGCCACCGCACACTGCGTTTCACGTGCTGGATGGAAATTTCCCTGGCAGTCTGTAACGTGTGCTCAGGGTTTAATTACCCGTGACTGCTGGCTAGACCTCCTAGCTGCTGGTCATGACTTATCCCAACTGGGTGAGGGAGGGACTGCCACAGGGGCAGTTCCATGGTTTGTTCCATGGTTACAATTATTTTTCATGGCTGAGTGGCCATCGCTTTGACAGCAAATCCATTTCAATATTTTGTATAACGTTCAGCCCAAATAAAGGCAGTAGAATATTTTCCATTGAATCGAACGAAAGTTGGCTCGAGCCCTTGGAGGAAGACACTACATTAGCTAGTTTTGTTTCCCTGCCTGGTTGTAAACTATTGTGGAAACTTGCAGGCAGCAAAGCCTGGGCAAAAAGGTGGTAAGAGGCTGTAAGCTGGGACTGTAGATGCTTTAGACACTTGCAACTAGTTCTGCTTAGCAATACCACCGAGCAGGTTTTCTTTTCAGGATTTAGCCAAGCACTAGGCATTAGGTACGTGTGTTTCTCGTGTGTCTGTCTTTCTCTCATAAACATTTTTATTACAGTAAAAATAATATTGTGCCAAATTTTATAAAAAGGTTTTGAATGTATTTTTTCCATTGTATTTACAGGTAGTTTATTTATATATATATATAAGCATATATGTATGTTTTTTAAGTGAAGAAATAGCCGCATGGTAAGTTCAGTGCAGTTAGCATTGTCTGTGCAGCTGTAGGATGTTTTCTTTACAAGGCTTGTTTAACTTGCCGTATGTGTAAATAAAGTGAGCTTACAGTGCAATGGGCAGGGCATTCAGTTTTTGCAATCGCATTCCATACAGCAGTCCAGGTTCCTAGCCCTGAGTTAGTTACACTTCTTGTCCACGTGATTCAGAACAGACTGAGGCAGAAAAGACTACCTTGGAGAGAGTCACCTATGTAATTTCTTGCAACATTTTCCCCACTCAGACTGTTTTCCTTAGTGGATGTATGTTGAGAAAATGAATGCATAAAAAGCTATAGTAAAGGAAGTCACAAGTTGTTTTGTATTTATGTAGAGTTCCCATGTACATTTGATTCATTTCATGTCTGTCATGTAAGCAGTTGACTGAGCTGAAGTTTTGCAGAAGCAGAAGCTGATACAGTACAGGCTCAGCATTACTTGAACTAACCCAAGCTGTCTTTAACAGACTGATGGACTTCAGACTTCAACTCGGCACCAGGGGAGTTAGGCTGCTGTACAAGAAGATAAATAAGTGATTCAGGCTCAAGTAGTTTCAAGAGATCATGGGAGAACTGAATGGATAGTTATGATGATGATGAGATTATGTTTATTGTTGCATTTTCTAATTTAAGGTCAGTGAAAAACAGATACTGACATTCAGGTTTTGGGCACGCTGTGGATATGTTTCTTAGTAACTGGCTGAGTTTTGTCCTTGGTGTCCCTGTTTGTGTTTTGCCTTTCTACCTTGCCACCTTTGCTTTTATTGCGTGGCTCCCTGAGACCCAGCTATAGCTATGCTTTTTGACCTGTACTTCTGCCACAAGAGAATGTGCCTCAGCAGGCAGGAGGGATGACGATTCTTCCTTACAGAGGACAAAGATGAGGAGCAGTCAGCCTGGGCTGGTGTTTCCCGCGCAAGGTAAGCAGCAAGCAGGGAGATGCCTGGCACCACGGAGCCACGACCCATGGCGAGGAGCGATGGGCGTGAACGATGCGATGGCTAACAGCCAGCCTTGCAAGCAGACTCACGAATAGCACACGGTCCGCTACAGCGAAGGTGCGTGACAGAGGAACCGAGCCAGGGACAACATAAGTAACAAAATGCTGAGACGTGGAATAGAAACCTCTGCTGCCTTAAGGAAGTGTAAGAGCATTTATAATTGTCTGGGAAACAGTTGTACAGAGTCTGGGAAAGAGCTGTACTGACCTCCAGTGCCTATCCCCTTGCCATTCCTCTGCACGTAACCATACAACTGTCCTGGGGCGGTCTCAGCAGCGACCAGTTGGGTTTGATACAAGCTGTATCAATACTAGTGACATTTTTCAAAAGAAATCTAAATGATGGATCTCGACTGGCCTGCCTGTCTACCATAATGGTGTTAAAAGTTTCCTCTATGACGTGAAATGTCAGTGCCCTTAAACTGTTTGGATTATACCCATCCCACTGGAGCGAAACAGGTCAGGATCATTTCTCTCCCACATCAGGCGAGAGGCCGTGAGATCGGAAACATCATTAAGAACACAGTGCTGACCATGGCAACCCAAATTTTCTTACTGACTTGTGAAATTTGCCTAAAATCCTTATGGTGGAAAGCAGATGTACTCACTGTGCTCATAATCGCAAGGGCTAACAGGAGGCTCAAGGTCCCTCATCAAGAGAGGGGGGTCCATCAGGGTCAGGCACACAGGAATACCCCATACAACCTGTGGGCTGTCTTCACTTAAGCCTGAACGAGATGATGGTGTGCTTGGCTTCTCAAGGGCAGGTCACACTTCACCTCTTTCCGAATTTGAGCAGATGAGAAGCAGCTGATGGAAGAGCACCTGCTGGGGAATACTCTTCTCCTGAGAAGGTAAGTACAACCAAGAGTCAAGGGATGCTACAATTCCTCTCCTGCACACTCAGGCTGAGGCAATTAAAATTCTTACCACCCACCAACAAAGAAATTTTGGAAGAGAACCTGAAAGAGTTGCTTGGAAGAACAGCCAGTCTCCAAACCCTGGTACTGACCCCCTCCCTCAACCTGTGGCACTGGGGTTTTTCTGACCGTTGTCAAACTGTTGCATTGCACAATTGCAGGGTGCTTTGCAAAACTGCCCCAATGCTTCTCTTCTAAATCCCAGTTTTCTTCTAGTCCCAAATGCAGAATGTTTTAAAATGCCTTTTAAGGTACCAAGACAGGGAAATACATGCAAAGAAGTTAAGGATTTGACTTGACTGCACGCTGTAATCTTCAAGCAAACCTTGTACACCCAAAGCCTGGCACATTACCTGGCACCCATTTATAGCCCACACACATTACACCAGCAAAATGAATTCCCATTGGTAATGATCCCAGTGCTGAAGGCAGCACCTTACTGGCACAACTGTAACTTCCCCACCAACCTTCTTTTATAGAGGCTGTTGATACTAACATTTTTGGTGAGAATCCTTTCATGCCTTTTACTGGGTATGTTTAAAAAATTAAAATGCCATCATTTCACACCTAGGGTCTGACATTTTTCTGAAACCACTGCAGAACATAGATGAAATTTAGTCCTGAAAACCAAAATAACTGTCACCTCTATTTATCATGTTGTCTCAGTTATACAGTTACAAAAAACCAACAAAAAACCCCATCATGCTATTAGGCTTACAAAGTTTTGCGGTAGACATCCATGAAATGTTACAACTAGCAGAAAGCTGCTGAGGAAGTTTAAGTTTTCTTATGAAGCAGTTAGTGCATGGGCTTACGTGTAGAAGCGGTTCACAGACTAGTCCTTGTCAAAGAAATACAGTATTTTCAGCAATTTTTTCTATGCTCAGACATTCCAAAAACTTACAAGGATTTCCAGGCAGAGGTGGAGTAAATACACCAAAATTATTCATGACTGCTCTGCTTGTTCTAATATTCATCCTTCTCCTAGTTATGGCAGTAATCCCAGTATGAACTTTGAGGACCTCATTGGCTTCTATCCCTTGTGTAGAACAAACCCCTAAGGCCGTTCAGAAAGCCTGGTGTCATTTCTCCCCAGGACAAGCACCGTGACACAACCGCAGAGATGAAACAATTGTGTTTCACACAGCTTTATCCTGGACTTGCACAAAACCCACGTCAGGACAGCCTGTCACTTCACCAAGATGACAGCAAATGTCATCATCTTCCAGTTGCTGTACTTCTCTGTCAAAGAGAAACTTTGAGCCAGCCGGTGATGCTGACCTGATTCAAAAACAACTACATCATAGGGAACCTCAGAAATTACATATATTTGTCCTCAAATGTCCCTGGAGAAGTCCTGCTTTTTTAGACATTTCTGCTTCTTATAAATTAATTTTCAGTTTTGGTATCACTCTATTGGGAGTGGACACACAAAATACATTATCACCTCAAAGAAAAATTACATTTGTGAGAAACCACCTGATCAGTACAACCAAGCTCTTTCACAGCTACAAGTGCGTAGGCTGTCAGTTGCTTCCCTGCCTCTTTGCTTTTCACCAGCGATTTGCAGCCACCAGGCCAGAGTTTTGCTGTACCTACAGGATAACTACTTCCAGCAGATCAAGACAGCCACATTGCTGCACTTAAAAAGGGAATTTTCTGGAGACACACACACACACACACATAATTGCTATTTTTGTAATTATTTGCAGCTACCTGGCTGTAGGATGGTAGCTTGCTGGAAGACCTCAGCAAGCAGAAGGTGACTGCCAGCTTCCTTGCACCCATCACAATCCCATTATTTCACTCTGAGCATCGACAGCAAGAGGAATACCCTGTGCTCTGTTCAGGAAGGAATGCTGAGATGTTCCCATGAAGTATTCCTTCTTGGTGATGCAGCCATTATAATTCAATCTCAGAATTGAGTCTGACTTGCTAAGCGTAAGGGAATGCAAACCCTCTGCTATTCCCTCTGTAAAGCTGCCCTGTGACTGTGTATTTTCTCCCCCTAAGGAGCACACTGTAGACTTAGGGCCCCAAGTAACTGAACAAATCCTCTCCCAGTTACAGCTAAAACTCAAAAAAAAAAAGACAAAAAAAGGAAAAAATAAAAAAGCTGCTACCAGAGTTTCTGAGCAACTGAAATGGCCAGGCCTGTCCATGGAAACATCCTACCCACTGGTTTTATTGTCTTGTAAACTGAGACCATCAGCCTACCCAGTAGCTGCCACCTGTTTGTACACACCGAAGCGCTCTTATCTCTCCAGCAAGGGAAGATGCAAATTGTGTAACTACAAATTGCTGGTTCTGTTTGAACAACTAAGTCGACAATGTTACCTTACAAAAGGTGTGCAGGGAACCTTGCCGTCTCTAACTTCAAGCACAAAATTTACTTATTAGATATCTGAAGTGAAAACTAACCTGGGGCTTCTACAGGTGTAGTGCAGGGACAAACCCAACGCAACTACCGTTCTCTAAGCAAGGCAGCGTGGCGAGACCATCACTTGCCAAAAGTGACTCCTGGGTGAGAAACCGCAAATTCCAATTTACAAGAGTGAAACCCCAAGGTCACTAAAAAGTATTCCTCCTCGTTGTTCACGAGAGCGAAAATGGAAAAGCATTTGGGCTTAACTTCCCATACATCCAGAAAACTTAACTTCCCATACATCCAGAAAACCAAACAGCTCAGCTAACAAAAGTTCATTGCTTAGACAGTGAGAAAGCAAAGCTGCGCAGTGGTAACGACACTGCACTGAGAGAAAGCCGATAGCTTCTATCACATTTGTCAGGGAAGTATTTAGGTGCCTGCTTTCACAGAATCACAGAATCACAAAACAAAGCTTCATTTTTCTAAGACGAGAAGCTAACCAAATTCAATACTTGCACGTTACTCACTCTCCTTGCTACGCTGGGTGTAGCCTTACCAAACATCCAAGCAGTACGTGGTGGTGTGCAACCTACCCTGAAACACAAGCCACAGACAGTATTCAGCAGGTTAGACAGCTGTAGCTTGAGAAACAAAAAGGGAAGCTTCTTCAATGAATCCATACAGCAGAGCTGAGCCTCTTTCCGTAAGTTTATGCACAGCTCGGGGTGTTTACGGACACTGGAAGTAATCAAGAACACGAGTCGCTTTCACAGCCCAGCATTACATGCCCCAACCATTAATTCTTACTCAGTGTGTGCTGTGCATGCCTAGCATAGAAGGGAAACTGGACAAAACTATCAGCTTCACAACACGTCATGGGTGAAGGATCAGAGACTAGGGACAACAATTACATTCCTATAGTCAAGTGCATTTGAGAATGACGCAAAGACTGAAAAATATTAAGGGCTTAATATATTTATTAGTAACTGCTGGCATGTAATGTTGAATATGCTATAGTCTTCATACACAAGGAATTCATGGCAACTACCGGCCAAGCATTGCAAAGCACAGGTTAAACAGAAGGAAGTTGAAGCAGCATGCACACTGCCTCCCCACGCTTATTAAACTGCTCTGAGCATGTAAATCCATCTCAGTTGTCTGATCAACTTGTTTTCAGTCCTATTTTAATGCTACAAGGATTAAACTTCAGGATTTAAAAAAGGACTGGAGACTGGCAGCTGCATGCAAGTAGGAGGCAACTCCAAGTGGTAAT